>JPYR01000022.1:184960-276290 GCA_000775305.1 Belgica antarctica
TTTTTTTTAAGCGAGCAGTTCCAAATTTCATTCAAAACGCTAAGTTGATTTTGGTTGGAAAGTAAAATACTGTAAAGGGCTCTTGGGTTTATTCAGCGTTCATAGTTTTCCGGAAAGTTTGTGTTATCATGTCATAAACAAAACTGATCCGAATCTGAAAATAACAAACTAACAAGAAGTGAGAGAATGCTGTGCCGAAGACAGTGAAAGTTGTAACATTCTTAACCATCTTTTAATCTTTCGTAGTAATTTTGATCTGTTCAGTCTCGCACCAAGTCAATAAATTTGACGTTTATCAAGACAATTTCAAAGGCAATAAAAATTAACAACGAGAATAGTACTTACAGTGGATTTGTTGTGTTCCAATGAAGCACATACGATTTGGCATTGGCACAATGTGACACAGTTGTAAACATTAATAATTCTAAAGTGACTATCACGGTAACCATTAATAATGGTACCCGACATTGATGAAGTTTGTATGAAGAAGATCCATATGTTTTAGTTTTCATTTTAGATCTCATCTGATGATACGGCAGAAATTTGTTGTTTTTGTTATCCACAACAAGGTTTAGAGCTGCTGCATTGCAATTATATTGCATAACCGACTTTCTCATTTTTATATTGCAGCTAACACTTTTTCAGTTCTTACACCGATACATATTTTCACACAAACACAGAAACATTCGAGAAAGAATGGATGGTACAGAAATTAATTCAATTATGATAAAAACACATCAAGTATGATTAAGCTTAATTAAGAGAATCACTTTCCCAATTTTTTTATTAAACTTTTTGTTACTTCCGATAAAGCACTCGAGATGGAATTAGGTGCATCGATGTATTGCACAGCGAATATTTCATGTTTTGAAGTGTTTTCTGTATATTCTTAAGCAGTTCCGCATACAAAGACGCTTCAGATGTTGATTCTGAGCACACGAAACACGTTCAGCGCGAATATTTTCAATCAAAATCCTTGAAAGTTCATTTAAGAGCTTTTAATCTTTCATCCTACGACGTCACGCGTAAGCTGCTCAAAAGAGTTAATTGTAGTTTTCAATTCAGACAATTGAGCACACACTGAGTTTATGGAGATTTCATGTCTTTTTCATCACTTTTTGTAAATTTCTTATGAATCACTTGTGTTTTAAAGTTCTCCAACTAAATTTATAATGAATGGATTGTGAGGCTGTTGTGTTGTTGGGCTGTTGGTCGTCGCACACAGAGATTGTATGAGCCGTTCAGCAACATTCCACGGAATTTTATCTAAGATCTTTGAAAAAATTCTTTTTTAGAGCCAATTGCGTCTTGATGTTCAATTAGTTTCTTTTATAATATTAAAATTAACTTTCTTTTAAGAGGTGATATCATCAGCAAATCACTGTTTAAAGAAAGTTTAAAAAATCCAACATGTTTGACACTCATATACGATCACTCATCGATAATTACGAAATTTTTTATTGGTCACAAAACCCCCGAGGAATAAATTCAATAATCCTATTTAACCGCCGGGGTTTGCGACATGGTGGCCGCGTTAACACCTACTCTTCCGCTGTGGACGATGTGATCCAAATTTTTACTGCGTCAGCTTTAACTTTTCAATTAACTAATTAAGTCTCACTAGAGAAGGGAAATGAAAATTCTCTTTGATATTAATTTCCTTTTCTAAAATTAGGCAGGAAAACTGTAATGCAAAGATGTTTACGGCAGGAATTCTCGAAACAAACTAAACTCATTTTTCTCAGTTTCTTTTTTGATCGGTGAGTGGAGCGTGAAACGAGATGTCCGCTCACTGGAATGCTTTCCTTCCACGGAAAGAGAGAAGAGCGAGAAATTCAAACTAACTTACAACGTTCAGCTAAACAATTTCCTTGTTGTTTTGAGTTAAAATTGTGAGATTAAAAAAATAAATCATCGCACAAGAACTTTTAATTTCAAATAGTGGCTTGGGCCGACTAATGACAGCGTTTGTAAATTTTGAATTTTTTTCCTTTAGTACAGTAAATTTATTAAAGAAACTGAAAATCAAAAGGAAAAACTTGGATAGAAATTGGAGAAAAAAAAGTAACTTTTGAGCCTGAAGAGAAGTGAGTGATTTAATTACTGTCTGGATTAAAGTTCTTCTCGTTACATTCAGATCTCGGAAAGCAAACATCAATGTTTATTTTGAAAACGCTCTTGTCTCAATGTCGGTCTTACTTGTCTCAATGTCGGTATCGGTGTTTCGAAATATTTTTGTCGCTCATAATTATCACGATTTTACTTTGCATGAGTGTCAAGTTAAAAAGAAAAGTTTTATGCAAATTTTAATACAGAATTTTCAACACCTTTCTCGAAATAAATTTCACGCATTTTGACGACTCAACATTTCTTCTGTTACAAAGCCTCATGCGACGGTGGAAGGGAAAATAAAATGTAGTGATAAAAAGCAGCAACGGTAATGAGAATAGAGCATAGAAAGCAGAATGAGAGCATACGTAAATGCAAATTTTCCCTCGTTTGGTGTGTAAAATGCACTTTTCATAATTATTCTTGTTCTCTATGCTTGTAGTAAATATGGTAGGTTTCTGTCTGAAGCACCAACGCACAAATATATTCCTACCTTTCTTTTATGCACTCCTTTCCTGCTAAAATTTAAAGCGGGATCGAAAAAAAGTCACGTAATTGGATTTGAGCTTCAATGCTTCATTGAGAAATAATACCGTCACAAAACTGGCGTTGGAGTCCTGGTGTCCTGTGATGTGCTTCTGTTTAATGCACTTTTCTCCCTTTTCACACTAAACATTCTTGAACAAGGTGTGGAAGAAGACAATGGAAGCCTGCCTCTCGGGTGGTGCGTTTTTTCAAATTATTAATGTCATCCACACCATATTTATTCACACGTCGGGGTTCGAATTACTTGATTTGCGAGTTTTACAACGCTAGTTTGAAAATGATATGTAGAATAGCGAAAAACTAGTGCTTTTTCATCCGATAACATCAAGTTCCATTTTTAGCTATCTTAATAGGAAAGCGTTCTTTAATTTGGCTCGATTACTGCTGCGTTTTACGCAACCATTTACACCTTGTTTGCTTCTCTTAACAGATTAACAAGCATGAAATCACAATGAAAAATTCAACGAGTTCAGGCCAACGACCTGCAGAAATGCAGAAACGAACAAAAAAGTGTAATAAGTGAGGGTAGGATGTGCATTAAGTTTCAGTGCATTTTATGATTTAAGGTTTAAAATTTAAATGATTTTTTGCATGAAAGAAATCCGAATTTTTGAATGGCTTTCTTTCAGCAGCCGTGTAAATTCATACGCTATGCTTAAGTTGCATTTGAAAACTTTTATCCATTTTTCTTGACGCATTTTTAAATAATAATCGCAAGAAACATTTTCATTGCAATGGCTGCTTTGAATCACGGTGATATTTTACACGCAAAAGCATCGTTGTCAAATGATTCATGATCACGCAAATCTATCCTGAAGCATCTCACTTAAGATTGCAAATAAAATGTTGACAAAATCCACTGAAGCAAAATTATATTAAATAGCCAGAAAAATGTTATCCTAAATTTTAATGCTGAAAGTTTTTAGTTATAGTTTTTACATGAACCATTGCACCTTCAACTTATGCATTGAAACTAACTTTGTCGTTGCGCACACAAAAAAATTGTTGAGACGAATGTTCTTCGACTGAAAAATTGTGATTAAAATATTATATAACAAATGCAGAAAAATCAGCTAATCAGATATTTTATTTTACATTTCAATTAGTGATTACTTCTCGTGACTAGTTTTTTACTAAGTTAGTTTAACAATGATTACCTTGCTGACGTATAACATTTATTACCACTAACTTTCCGCTGAAAAACGCCGAGAAGTTTGCATTTTCACAACGTCAGTTACCGAATGTAATAATTTTACTAGGACGCAAGATGTAGTATTTTTATTCTTATTAGTTCACCGTTGGTCTTTGTTGTGAATACTCTTTTAAAACTGTATTCGGAAATTGTTCTAAACGTTTCTCTTAATTTAAGAGAACATTTCTGAGATTTGAGACGGATCGACCGTGCGTAACACGAACAGAAGTAGCACAATCGATGACAGTGTTTCAATATAGGTCATGAAGCCAAGGATGCTGGAGACATTGTGCAGCTGAAGCTCTCAATAAAGGATTGTACTCCAACATGGGAAGCAAAAAATCTGTAAACTTCTTAGCGTCTTCAGTTTTCCAATTGTACTTGTCAATTAAAACCGAAAAAAGATTCCATGTTTTTAGCTTGGTTATATGCCGGAGATTTCCTAACAAATATAAAAGCTTGAAATATAAATTTCACTTTTGAATTGAAGCTTACCATAGCTTGTAAAATATTTGAGCCCATGCTTCCCCCTCATGATCAAGCTTGTAGGAATTGTCCCAAGCAGTTCAATGACGTGTGCTAAGTGGTCTTCATCTCGCGAATAGTTTTCTCCCGAGTGAGGGTCGAATAAATAGTCACCGGTCGCTAATTCAAATGCCAGACAAGCCACACTCCAAATATCAGCAGAATAAGTGTAAGGAACTCCAAGCAGAACTTCGATTGATCGATACTGCCTCGTTTGAATATCATCAGTGAAATGGTAATGCTAAAATGCAAATGGAGTCAGCTGACGGAGCTGTCAAAGGAAGTTAAATGCTTTGACTTACATCAAAACAAGCATTGCCTAGGTCAGCTATTTTCACTTTGACATCCGGACTGTTGACTAGATGCTGCAGAATACTCGAGTATGACATTTGTTTGCTGGTAAGCTTTGAAAACTTTGACTGGCCTTTCTTCTAAAATTGATACAGATTTAAGAAGATTAGCATTGAAATCAGCTGAGACAATCATGCAATGGCGTTTGTTTGAAGTTCAGTCTTAAATTTTCTTTCTCCAAAGTAAATTTGCAGATTCGGGATAAGAAAATATCATCATTTTAAAGTTAGTTTTGATCACCACAACTTGAAGTAAGATCAAAAAGAATCAGTTCAACCAAAATACATACCTTCGTCTCGTCTCCACCCTTGATTTGGTTGCAAGGAATGCTTCCCTTGCGCTGTTGTTCAATTCTGTATCTCATTGACGGTTCATTTCCATCGAGCTCTGATTCAATAGTGTTCAATGAGTTGTTTGACGCTTTCAGTTGTTCGTTACTGTTTTGAGATATAATCGATGACTTCAAACCAATTCCATCTATATCAATTCTTTTGTTTTCTAAGAACGAAGACGAAGTTGTCGTTGTTGTGCTTGACGATGTTCCAGTTACTTTATCAAGATGATCGTCGTCTGACGAAAAATCCAGACTGTTTGCTAAGGGAACAGAATGGAAATCATCTGACGAAGCTTTAGTTTCAGCATGAGTGGAATTAATGATTGATGTGGTGGAGCGTGCCGATGGTGACGGTGATTTTTTTGAAATTTTTTCTAAAGTACTAACTAAATATTTGAGCGAAGAAAAAAAAAACAAAAGAAAACGGAATGAAAACTTGTTGGCAATGTGTGAATTTGTAAGGTAAGCAAAATCCACATATTTTGTCATTTCAAGCGCGACTTAAAAGTGACGCAATACGCGAATATCTGCGTGATTGGCTGATTTGTCATAAGACCCACCATACGAATCAGGGAACCAGTGTGGCCCGTAGCCGCGTCCTTTTAAACTGCTTATAGTATCGTCTATTTGTTGATTAATCGATGGATCCGAATACACAATAAGAATGTTTTCCGGCTTGATGTCCGTATGAATGATTTTACATTTATTATGTAGATAATCCAATCCTTGCAACACCTGCCAAGAGAAATAAACTAGAATCTTGAGCTTTTTTCTTGTTGAAAATCTTTTTACCTGTTTTATAATCGATTTGACTTGCTGAATTACTAAACCCTGATAATTGTTTTTGACAATCAATTTGTAGAGACTGCAGCCTAACGCTTCAAACACCAAACAAGTGTGAATCCCGTTTACTCCTTTCACAGTAAAATGGTTTAAAAGCTTAACAATCTTCTCGCGTCCATCGCTGTCGAATGGATCCGCATCTTTAATAACTTCTAACAATCTTATTTCGTCGGCAGCAGTTTCCGTGTAGTGTTGAGCAGACTTTACAACTTTCAATGCCACATAATTCTCTTCAACTAAGTCACGACATAACCACACCGTCGAAAAGTGACCCCAGCCGATTTTTCTAACAACTCGGTAGCGTTCGTGGAGAATATCTCCTAAGTGTATCGGGTGATAGCCACCGCGACGATATTGTGTAACATCTTCTTGTTCTTCATCTTCCGATTCATAAAGACTGCTTTCGGGGCTGTCAGGATGCGCAACTTCTCCAGATATCAAAGGAGTGGAACGTGTCTCGGCTCTAAAATCGAAAGAAACGTCATCATTAGAAACGATTTGAGAGACGCACATTGTTTTTTAGTTAAACTTATGAAAAAGTGGGTGCTGTGTTAGCATAGTTTTGAGTTAGTAAGCCACAACATTGTTTTAGAATGAAAATACCAGATTGGTACACACACATTCTCCGCCGATGCCTGATTCCCAGAGTCTAAATCCACGTTGGCTAAATCGTAGCTGTAGCGTTCTTCTCCGTCTTTGAAATCGTAGATTTTTATTACTTGCGACGATGCACACCGCATTATCGGACCAACACTGATGGCTTGCCGTCGGTAATGTGCATTTGCTTTTTTCAAAGGATATTTTTTGGGTTGAGGTTCAACGCTTTGATCATTCGAAATTGGAATGCTTTCCCACCCAGTGTTTTCAGCCACAAGTTTTTCTTCTTCCTCCACAGAAGTATCCGGGTTAAGTTCTTGTTCATTTTCGTTTTCAACTTCTGCATCGTCCACAACTATTGGTGGCTTTTTGATGAGCAAATTTAAGACCTTTCCAAATAAAATCACGGACACGATTACGAAAATAATTTGAAACAGCTGCGATATCAGGGTTCTGATGAAATCTATCGATTTGTTGATAGATAAGTCGAGAAAGGTGCTGCTGGTGGAGTTTTTCACTTCATACTGCATTTTGTCGAAGGAATTTTCTGTTCACTTATTGTGAGCGATACAGTGGAAGCAAAAGATCATCGCATGTTGGAGATACCAGATGATGCTATAAATATTCCTTCGTTTGTATTTTCAGTTTTCTTGTTCTTTGCTCTGTAAGTTTTTTATATATTTTTTCCACTCGCACTTTATTGTGTCTTATACAAAATTTTTTTTCGTCAACTGCGGAAGAAAAGCTACTTCCAGTATCGAATTCTTAGAGCTGTTCACCATTTTTTTCTTAATTTAGTTCAATTTAGTTAATTTCTTCACTAATTGTACCGCAGCAGAGTAGTAAAGCATTTATTCACAATTCGATTTTTTTGCCACGTGAACTACATGAAAACTCAGTCGATTTGACGATTTGAATAGAAATGGAACCGAAAATAAAAAGGCAAAACGCGATGACGTTTGAAACGCGAGTCTAATAATGAAAATGAACACAAAAATTAATGCAAAGAATAACTCTTGGTGGAGGTCTGAGAACGAAAGAAAATCCGTGTGAGAGAATTTAGTTTCTCTTTTAATGTTATTTATAAATAAATATCTCGTGGCTGTAGCAAACGAACGAACTAAATTCAAATTACACAGTGTGGTCGTGACATTGTCACGTGAGCTCTGTGACACAAAATAGAAAACCGAAGAAGGCCCACAATTTGCGAAAAACAGTTTAAAATTTATACTCACAGGCTTAAAGCTTTGAATGCATTCAAATTCTTCCGACTTAATGGGGGTGACAATGATAGAGACATGAAATCTGCCTGTTGCTGCTGCTTGTGGCTCAATTCCAAGTGTAATTTCTGTTTTTCTAGAACTTTTTCGTACTTTTCAATTGTCGTCAATCTCAGTGCGGTATCGTCAAACGACTTTGCATGCTTTGCTGGGATGTGCCTTCTGAAAGTTGACGCTGGCGATGGTGGCAAGTCCATTGAGAATTTGTAGGGCGGGTACTCAAAAGCACTAACAATTGGTTTGATAGCCGCCGGATCCCCAAAGGTTGCTTTGTTGTTGGCCAGCAGCCCCGTGAACTGCGATGATACAGCAATCGAAGATGAAATGAGCGAAGGCGTTAATGCTGATGGGTAGTAGCCGTACAGACTAGGTATGGATTTATATCGGCTGGTGTCACTAGAAGAAATCAACCTCTCTTGATATGTATCGATGGATATTAATCCCGAGTTCGTGCTGGTTCTTAGGACTTGGAAGGAGAATGGACGCTTGTATTCGAGACCAGGTGACGTGGTGACTTGCTGCAGTTCTTTCACTAAATCCGTAGAAATTGAAGGCGTAGATTTGGCTAGAGAAGCTGTTGACACTCGGGACGTGCTTATTCCGGTTAAGCGTATTTCTGGTGATGTTGTAGCTGGTATCGAAGAAAAGTGTAATGGAAAAGTTGAAGGCGTGAAGGGAGGAAGATTCAGTGGTTTGAATATTTTGTCATCGGAGTGGTCAGAGAAAGTTTTCAATTCGTAGGTAAAATCGTTGTTTGCTTGCTTAATTGTTGATGTAAATGGTGGCGATATTGACGACGACGCGGAAAAGGGTTCGTAGTCCGTTCCGGAGTCCGATGACAAGCTTCTAGTATTAGAAGTGATCTTTGTTGGCGAAAGATTTGGCTGTGTAGAGCTGTCTCCATGGCGATTGCTCAGGATGATGAAACTTCTTGGGGCTGGACAACTAAAAATCTCTTCTTCAAGCGTCGAACTTCCGATTGAATCTAGAATTGGCTTGACGAATGAGAAATCCGATAAAGAGTCACATTCAGAAGTTTGTTCTTGCTTCAGACGCTCGTCTTCCTCCTTTTGCAACTGAATTTTGCGCTTTCGTATCTTGAGAACATTTTCAATGTCCTCAAGAATGCGCGCTGTTTGGACTGCGACCAGCGCCACAGGAAGCGTTGACAAAACTATCGGTTTCTCAACCGCCTCGAAAGCTGGAGGCTCCTGAAAGCTATCCTGGAACACATTTGTATGTTCTGATAGCACGAATGGTGGCCCGGGTGCATCCGAAGGGGGGTTGGTGATGGGCGATATGGGCGCCAGCTTGAATCACAATTGGAGAGCAGTACGAATACGAATTTTGTCTACATGAAAAAATGCTCATGATCTGAAATTGCAATGTTGAAGTAATTACGGATTTGATTGGCAAAGTCGCTTACTGTTCCATTTAAGCTCTAAATATAGTAGATTTTGCGTTTTTATAAAAAGATTTTCTGTGAAAAAACTTTTTTCACCACAAAGGTTGATAAAACACTGTCCGCGACTCGAGATTACTGAAGTTCACGTCCATTTAATTTCGCTATGCTGCTGTTTACAAAACGTGTTGAATGAACTAGTAATACTGCAGTAGAAATAACAAATGTATTCTTTGTTCAATATAATTTTTTGCTAGCAATGCTGAAATAATTTGGAAAAAGTTGTCGACAATGTTAAGGCGCATGCACCGAGCTTTTCGAAACAATAAAAGCAGGGTGGATTTAGACTGTAGCGAAAGAGGGCTAAGGGTGTTTACATCTCTCTCAGTACACGTTCTTGAGCAGCTGATTTCGAAAAGACATTTCAGCTTATTTTCAAACTTTTTTTATTTCCATTAACAACATGTTTCTTACAGTTTGTCCAACATTTATTATCAAGTCATTTAAAACTACTTTTGTTGATATTTCCTTCCCGTTCGTTGTCGAACATAAATTTTTTTTGGAACTTTCTCCAAATTTTAAACAATGAGGCGTTGAAAAATAATTTCTATCTAATGAAAAACGATTTTCTTTATAAAACATTGTTCATATTTTTTGGTTTTTAATAAAGCATTAACGCGAAAGAGGGGAGGTATGCGAGCTTCCGGCAGTTTGTAATCGGTGAAGTTGTTGTAGTTTTTAGTCAGGATGTAAGGAAAAAAGTAATCAAGAAAATGTGTGGATTGCGTTCGTTATTTATTTACATGAAATGAGTGGCCTGAAGATACCTAGGAAAGATCTAAGCTATGATAAGAATTCATCGATACAAATCCGTTCAATCCTGAAACTGCTTCTGTCCACTGTTGTCTGATTATGTTTCAGTTTTGATTACAAATGATTTCAATAATTGACTGAAACATCGTTTGATACTATTCCGATTGCAAATTTCTCAAGAGTAAAGATCATACTATCTCTAATCCCTAGAAAATGCCGAATGTTCAGTTAAAAGATCTTACTAATTTACTTCGCTCACATTTCAGCGGGGAAAACGAGGGAACAGTTAGAGATCATCATGGACTAAATTTTAGACCGGGTAGTACAACAAGACATTTACAAACTTCATTTAAAGACATAAATTTTAATTAACAGCATTATTTTTTTAACCTGATTTCACGAAACTATGACACTTGACTAAAGAGCTCGATTTAATAAAAGTTCGAGAAATCTTTGATTAAACTTTTGATCTATCAATATCAGGAGTGGTGGTTTAAATACGTTAAACTCTTTCTTTTCCTTTGACTGCCTTAGAGAGGCTGGAAGAAGTTTTTAGTTCTTCGCGTTAGTTTCAACTATTTTCATTTCAAAACTGTTTGTTGAATAACCTTCTGTGATAAAATACAAGGTTGGAGGGAAGCAATTTTAATCATTTTGGCAAATTTTTGATGTTTTTCCAGAAAATTGTTTAATTAGCAGAAACAATGCAAACAATAATGGATTTTATAGTTATGCACGCAAAGTTACGAGATGAGAATCTACTTTGAGTTGTTTAACTTTTTTGATAACAATTTCAAACAAAATTTAAAAACATGTTAAGACATCAACAGAGTTTGCCTGAAGCAAAACTTATTTTGCTGAACCAGGCTTTGTTCAAACCAGCATAGTACCCAAAAGACATACAAAAAATACTTCACTCTTTGGCAAACTTAGATTTCTTTTGGTGTCGTGAACGATGAAAATTCCTTTTTCCATCGATTCTCTGAGTTAACTGCATAATTTTGAGGCAGTGCACTGTAGTTCACGTGCTCCGTATTAAAACGTCTCTTCAACCAAATAGTCCAAACTTTCTTCGTTTTGTCCACTGTTGCTTTCAGTTTGATTGTTGTGAATTACTACGCGACTACTAGTTCTTGCTGGAACATACTTGCCGTAGCCCTAAGGTATCCGTGATTCAATTTTTACCAATGTGGGAAAGGATGACAAGAAGAACAAACGAGTGAACAAGGAATCCGGATCAAAGTTAAGACATTGTTATGGTGTGAGCACAAACAAGCATGCTTGACTTCTTCAAAACAACTTTACATGCACACTGAAAACCGAAAACCACAAAACTTGACGAAAAAAACACGAAACTATTAAAACATTCTGTCCTGGAAAAGAAAAAACGACAAATGTTATGCATTATCACTGCATGCATTCCAGCGTCTCTCAAAATATTGTAAACACTTTATTACTTCTGCGGTCAAAAAATCAAACAAACCAAAAAATTTTGTTCAACAAGAATGCAAATTTATTTTAAAAAGACAATAAAAATGAACTTTTTGAAAAATCTGGAACGGCAACAATCAACAATTTCAAAGCAATATCTTTAAAACAACAAACATAAAAACTCTAATATCATGCGTAGAACGTTGTTTTTGCTCAAAAAGTTGAAAAATCAACAACAACGGGATTTCCAACTGCAAAAATTTTTGGTCATTTGAAATTAAGTTCGAAGTATTGTCCAATTTTGGTCAAAAGTTAGGAAAAATCAATTCAATCGAATTCTTGAAATTATACCATAACGCATGCTTCTCATTTCAAACTTGTGATAACTAGATAAGATTTACGTTCACTTGTAGTGAACTTTTTTGAATAAAACGACAAAAAACTCTAAAGATTCACTAAGGACGATCATTTGTCCATGACATTTACCTTGTAGCGACTCTTTCCACCACAGCAACGACCGCAGCACTTCTGGAAGAATCCAATCTTACCATGAATTCTCGCATGAATTGGGCTAGTTAGTGGTGATGGAGAACCGTTTTTTGGAGCTCCATTGAAAGGAGTGTCTGGATCTGTGAACTCGCGATCCTAAAATTCAATAAAATGTTAAGTTAGCTGTCATCAGTATTTGACCGTTCTCATCAGAATATTCATAGAATTTCACTTTGACACCGATTCTACAATTGTGAACGGTCAGTCGTTTTTGAGAATAGCAAACCGTTGTCTTCGCCAGGCAGTTGAGGAGATGATGGTGTTGCAACTCGAAAATATCTTCATCGCTGAAGTCTTCAGAGTCGAATCCATTCTGTTCATGGCGCAGCATTCTACTCTCGGCCAGTTTCTTTTTGTTTGCAAATGCGGCTGATGAACTTGCTTTAGCCACGCGAATTCTGGCAAGCCGAGCTTTTCGTTGAGCTTTCCGTTTGTCTGCTCTCTGATTTTGGTGATATATTCTGCTGAAATTTGAGACAATAACGGGAACGGGAAGGGCGATGACCAACACACCGCTCAATGAACAGACACCTCCGACAATTTTTCCAGCAATGGTTTCCGGGACCTAAAATTAGACAGAATTCAGTAAATTTCTTTGAGTACAGCAGCTAGACTTACCATGTCACCATAACCAAGCGTGGTCATCGTCACAATTGTGTACCAAAATGCGGCGGGAATTGAGGTAAAGTTGGTTCCGTCGACGTTCTTCTCGGCATAAAACATGACGGTTGCGAAGATAATGATTGCCATTGCGAGAGAAAAGACGAGGAAACCAAGCTCGGAAGCGCAAGATTTCAAAGTGTAGCCCAAAATACGCAGTCCTAAATAAAGTTCAAATTAAAAGTTAGAGTTATCGCGAGTGAAAACCAACCAGCCGCCGTGTTTCTTACCTTGACTGTGCCTTGAGAATTTGAAAATTCTAAAAACGCGGAAAACTCTGAGCGTTACAAACGCTCCCGACACGTCGTCATTATCTTGCATAAACAATCCAATATAATAGGGCATAATTGCAACAACATCGATCACTGACATGACACTTCTCATGAATCGACATCTGTCTGGTGCGGCGAATAGTCGGAGAAGATATTCGGCCGTGAAGATCATGACGCAGGCCGTGTCGAGACAGAAAAAGACAATTTTGTAGCGTTCACCGCAGGGTAACGTTCCCGCTCGTCCAGGACGATGACCACAGGGAACTGAAAGGAAAAGGTCAATGAAATTTTTGTAGGCTTGAATTCTCGTGCACTCACCTGTTTCAATAACGTTAGCCATAACAGAGACGGCAATGAAGAATCCCGTAACATAGTAGAACACTAGAGCCGATGTTGATGTATGCGGATTTTCAAAAGCCCTCCACATTTTCTCACGCACGTTTGTTAATGCTGGCTGATTTGAAAGCTCTCCGTTTTCCGAAAGCTTATCATCCATTAATCTTTCAGTGTTTTCCCTTTTCCTATCTCGGTATTCCTCATAACAACAATCGCCTATTACGTCGGGCAAGATGCCAAAAAACGAAAGCTCTTCGTCATAGCTTCATTACAAGATAGGGTAAAACAGAGTTTCATGTTAGACTGGCTACAATAGAGTAGAACAAATTTCTGGCATGGAACATCGATATTCACCTGAGAAGACATTCATGTTTTGGATAATGTAGCTTTCCTGTATGGTAGTAATTTAAGATGTGTCGGAAGATTTCCGGGTCACGATCAAAGAAGTATTCACAAGTCTCTTCGTCGAAGAAAAATTCGCGTTCTGTTGAGCCCAGGAGAGTGTCGGGATATTTTTCGAGTGTGTTCCTCCACGTCTCGAACCGCCTCCCCGAAACGTTGATAAGCATTTTCTCATCTTCAGGCTTTCGACGGTCTTTTAAAATCGGAGGCGGTGGCAAAGGGCTCGCTGCTATGGGAACCCAACCAACGGCAGCGGCCCGCGCAAACGGCAACCAGGCCGCTGCCACTGACGCCATGTGCGGAGGAATATTTCTTGTTGCGAGTAAAATTCAAGAGGAAACTCGATCCAATACTTCTTTGCTCCGTGTTTTTCTTCTCTCAGACGTTTGCGGAACTCTTTCTGCAAATTTCAAATGATGTAATGAAAAAGTGTGATTTAAATGAGAACTTTGGGTAAGCAAATAATTGCGTGACTGGCATGACACAAAGGTTTATGCATAAATTTATTCCTAATGATTATTCCAAGAGAAGCAGTGGCAAATTACTGCAGCACTTTGTTACTTTTTTCGCTAGCACATAAAAGGATCCCACATGAGAACCTTGAAAAAATAATTCACAAAAAACTTGTCACAAGGCCTTACGGAAGACTTACGAGATTGTTTTGATTAATTTTATCGAAGAAGAGTGTTAGAAGTCAAACCGAAGAACGCAGTTTATCCTGATTTAATTGGCCATCACAATATGAGATTCTTCTCAAAATACACAAATTTTCATTCACTCGACAGAGCTACTAGAGTAACACTGCTATCTTTTTATCTTCTTGTGCATCAAACACTAGTCGCACTATCTGATAGCCATGATTTCCACTCGTCAATTGACTTTGATTACTGGAGGAAAAATATGTTGTAACTTGTAAACCAATTCGCCATCTTTCCTCAAAAAAGATTGCGCTCCATTGCAAATCAACTTTTTTTTGCTAACGAAGAGAACTTCTACTGAAAGCTCTCCAGTAGCTTGTAAATTGGTTTACGACGAGAAAAACTTGTAAATGAGAGAAATGTCAGAGAGAACATTTGAGAAAAAGCTTTCGCTTTGTAATCATTTTCATCATTTCTCATTTCTTGACTATGTCTGTGTTGAAGACATGCGCTGTCGTCGAAAGCCCGAGACCGTGTAACTAAAAAGAACGTTCAGTTGAAAATACAGCGATTAAAAAGCACGTTGATGTTGAATAAATTTCCAAATATTACAATGATTCTCTTCTGACGTCACGTCGTGGAAAGGAAACGTTACGTAAATTTTCAAAGATCTTTGATCAATTTTTTTGGAACCTGTAGCACAAAAAAGAATACCCTAAGTGGAAAATAAAAATATGATTTCAAATTAGTCATCTTTCTTTGTCTTTTATTTATTACAATTTACATTCTAACTTTTAAGTTTTCAAAGAGCAGGTTCTAATCGTGATGGTTTGCATTTTTTTGTTAGACATTGCTACTTTCGCTCATTGTCAATCAACTCTAATTGTAAGCTTGATAACCAATGGAAATAATTTATTGAAGTACTCAAAATTTAAGCTTTTTATAAATTTAGTAATTTCCAAGATCAAGTTTGGGTAAAAATTATTGCTACTTCTTAAATGTAAGGTTTTGAAAATGAATAAATAAATAATAAATAAATAAATCCTTTGAAGATTTTTCCAAAAACTGGCTTTGACTAGCATTTTAAAAGGACTAGCATTCAAAATCTGTTATCACAGAGAACTCAAAACAAAATCAGAAGAAAACGTTGCAAAATATACTTCTCAAATGTCAAACAAGGTGCAGTTGTAAATTCAAGATTTGTGTCCTTGTCGAAAAAGGAAATTTGAGAAATCATAATCATAACTGCTTAACGTTATTTGCACTAGATTTTTTCACTTTCTTAAAGTTACTTATTATTCAATGTTTTTTTATAGATAAACTTCCCTATTCAGCCACCAGTCGAGATTTTTCTTACTGGTTATATCAGAAAAGAAAATTATACTGTGCTGCAGGGGTGTTTATTTTCAATATTTAATCTTTCAAACGATTTTCTTGAGTGTAGCTTAAAGTGAGCGAAGTGTTTGATAAATTATATTAATTCAATTTTCATTGACGGTTCTGTGATGTTGTCGATGCAAATCTGATCCGTAAACTTGGTATAGTTATAGTTCATGGTCGGTTCTGTTCCAATGAGGGAACTGAGTCTGTTAATCGACGAGTTGCTTTCAGTTGACGATGAAATTGATTCTTTTGTTGGTTGTTACGCAGTCTAAATATCAGCAAGCACTGAAATCACTTTGTTTTGACAGGTGCGACTTTATGGAATTCAAGGGAACTTCAGATTTGACTTGGAGGTTTTGTATGATTTTCTCACAAATAAAGATGTAAATACAATTAATTTAAATCAATCTACAAACGTCACCTTATGAAATAGTGACTAATTTCATTTTAAGAAGAAATTCCTCAAACCTTCCGCTATCTCTTGATCTTGACCGTATTTTGATCTTGTCTTTCATAATTCATCTCATAATGTACAACATTTCAGCTTGCAGAGCCGTTTGAACCACTAATCACGTGTTTTTCTCAAACTATCGCTCTGTCAGTTTTATCTGTCTAAACATTTGATTTCTTTAAATTTGCTTCCATTTCATCATTAATTTAAGTTTAAATAATCAATGTTATTTTTAATTTTAGGGCGGGCTAAGACCGCAAGGCATTAATAAAAAATGTGTGTTTGTATGTTTTGTGTTGATGTTCTACACGCTTCCCTATCGGCTTGCTTCATCGGATCTCCACAGCAAAGGATTGAAGGAGTAGAAAGGGAGTAAAGGTGAAATCTATATCCTTTGTTTCTTATATATATATAACATGTTGAATAAGAATCGTTCCGTGCTTCAACTAAAACTCATCTACCAGTTTGTTTAGTGCTTCCCCGTTGTCGTACAGTCCAATGTAGTCATCATCAGACTGATGGTCTTCGTCGTCAGCTTCAATATCTTCTTCATCGGTGGCCACATTTGGCATCATTATCCGAGAGTTGTCCTTGCCATCGTTTGATTCATCACTACTAAAATTATTATTGTTTTCACTCATCTTCTGGGACCCTTCATGTCCGACGTGTTGGTTGTTATTGTAGTATTTCAGCACTGCGCGATTTCCGTTAGCATTCTGCATAATTCCGTCGTCTCCATCATCGTAAATCGGTTGTGATTCATCGAAGTTGTTGTACGGAGGGAACTTGCTGTTGTTGTTTTGTCACATTTCGTCATGATTGGGTTGCAAACCAGCTGATTGGGCTGCTTGTTGGGCGTGATGTTGTTGAAGATGAAATTGTATTTGCTAAAAGAACAAAGTGATAAAACCATGTTCTCTAACTGATCGTTGCATTGACTTACTTGTTTTGTGTTGTGTTGCTGAACGGCATCCATTGGTGACTCTTCGTCTGCCGTGTCGTCATCTTCTTCATCTCCCATTTGATCGTCGTCATCATGGGACTCTTCTTGCCACTTGTCGCTGGAGCGACGACGGGAATTCATGAAGAAATTTCCTACAGTTGTCGCTTGGAGACAGAGTTGACGGGCTATGGTGACAACCATTTCCTTGGACGGTCGTTTCGTTTCCTAAAATTATTTTTCAAGTAAAGCCTTCACCTCCAAGCTGCAAACATGAGAACAAACCTTGAATATTGCTTGTAAGGTACGCCTCTGTAAGTCTGTGAAAACTAATCTAGGCTTCTTTGGTTGTGGGACATGATCAGGACTGCGTGGATCGTCTTTGCGCTTGCACGGAGTGGTCCCTCCTGCAATTTTTTCAGTAACAAAAGCAAGAAAAGCAGAAAACAGGTTAATCATAAAATACAATTACTTCAATTCGGTAAACTTACTGCCTCTCTGTGGAATTTGCGCTGCTAATTTTCAAAGGTAAAGAAAGAAAAATGTAAGTTTAATAGGAGGATAAAAAAGAGTGTAAAAGAGTTATTTTGACATGTCAGCAACGTCAGCATGGTTGAAAGTGAATAAAATTTAAAGAGGTCATAAAGGAAACTGTGCACGTGTGAGTTGGTTCACCCCATCACTTTTATATTTACACAACTTACGCGTGTTTGTAAACCACTACATCATGCACCTGGTCTGATCGCCACGAAAACAATTCTCACCTGCTAGTCGCAAAGCTGACATTCGCTGGTACTCAGGCTCTTGTAGCCACTTTGCCATTCTCCGGAATGTTTCCCGTCCGGACTTTAACTTTGACCATGGCTTGGGATTGCGCAGCAAATCTGACAGGGTTCCTTGAGAGCGACACAAAACGCGCTGCGCAAAGATTGCTTGTGGAATGCTGTAACGTTTTAACTCGGCACTTATTCTCTGGGCCAACTCCTTTGTGTTGATTTCTTCCACGTCGTTCGAAAGCGCCAAAGGTGCAGTAGCCGACGCTAGACTTATTTTTCCAGCCTTTCCGCTATTGTTATTGCTATTAGTTTCATTATTATCGGGCTGCAAGGGTAAAGAAAAGTTAGTTTCAAAATTGCAATTTTAAGTTGTTTGAGCTTACCCGTTGCAGCATACTTGCTGACGGAGGTGACACACTGCCCATCATTTCTCGGTTGTTCTGATGATGATGTGGCTGGTGGTGCTGTTGTTGAGGGTGATGCTGAACGAAATTGTTTGTCTGAGATCCATTCTGAAGGTGACTTGTGTTAGATTGCTGACACGACGCTGAGTCAAGCATTTTTCCATTCCACAGCTTGTTCATCTGCTGGTGTTCACTGGGTGAGTTTAGTGAACCAGATTGTGCACTCAACGTTGGACTGGGAGCTGAAGTGGTTATTGTTATATTCTGATTTGCTAAGTTGTTTCCATTTTGACGAGTTTGTCCATTCTGACCTCCGTAAACATGTGGTAATGGTGAGTAGCTGTGAGGCGGCGAAGCAGGGCTGGCGGTGTTTGCTTGCGTCAAGCCACCAGAAATTCCGTTTTGGCGTATAGTAGTTGCACCTCCACCTATGTGGCTGCTATATGGGGACTCATAGCCAGGCGACATGCTTTTCTGAGGAGAGGGAAGGCCATTTTGACTGTAAATTGATTGCGGTAGCGGTGAATAGCTGTGAGGGGGCGATATGTCCATTGTAGGGGATTTGTCGTAACTGTAAGGAGAGTTGACTCCTAATCCTAAAAAGTTGATTAACAAAATTAGCTTGAATATTTTAAAACCAGACCGAGTTTATCTTTACCATGTCCGTGACCATATGCAAACTTATCCGACATCGTTGAGATTGGAGGTAAGGGCTGTAGAGGTGTCAAAGTAGCGTAGCTTGAGTTGGGACTGAATCCTGGAGGTGACAATCTTCCGTTAACCGACGTCAAAGTCTGATAAGTAGGTTCATTTATTGCACGAAAGTCTGAAGCATCAATAATCTCTGAACAAGGTGTCAACTTTCCAGGACTCAACATCTGCGTGGAGTCGCGTGAATCTTCGTGCGGCTGCACAATTACTGTCAGTGTTTCCTGTTTCTGGTGATGAGAGTGTTGATTCAACTGAACATTTTCTGCAAAGAACAGCGTGAATGAAGAGAAGAAAGGCCACTGAAAAACTGATTTTTAATCCCTTACCAACATTTTCGATGCAGTGCTCTTGTTTAACCATTTCTAGACCCGTGACTGGTGTATGTGTTATTATTCTCCCACGTTGATGCTCTATGTGATCTAAAAATGCAATCATAACATTATTATTTTGCTCTGTAATATGTGATCACATGTGACTTGGAATCGGTTTACAAAATAGTAGTTCAACATAAAAGTGTTTTCTCACCGTTATTATTCATTTCGTGGCGTTGATGCTGCATCAGCTGACCCGTTTGTGTGTTAACCATCACGACAGAGCCATTGTGGTGATGGTGATGTCTCAGAGTGCGGTGGTGGCTGTGGTGACTCTCTTCAATAAGCGGTTCCGCAATTTCTTGCTCGATAATTTCTTCAATTGTGTCCATGACTTAGATTTCTTGACTAGATTTGTTACTTTTTATGACTAGTTAAAACTTTTTTTGGAGTTTTCCGTTTCCTTCTTCCAAGCCTTCAATATCTTTTTCTCCAGAAGCGCAAGCAACTGCAACGTTTATTTCAACTTTAGGGTTTCATTTTCTCACAATTCTTCATTGGAAACTCTATAAAACGAAGTGAACACGTCATTCAAACGAAATTAAAATACGAATTTAAATTAAGCGAAAACTTTTCAGCACACAAGAAACTTTAAGTCAGTCATCAAAGTGAAGCGAAAGAGGGAGAAATACTTGTCATTAAGAACATTCAAAAGGGATGAATATTTGTGTAAGGCACCACCACTATGACAGACACTCTTGTACATATACCCACAACGAATATTATGTTCGCAGCATAAACTTTTGAAAAGAGGCACAGAGAACATTTTCTAGAAAAAAACGAGGGTTGCTAGAAGGAAATGATGAAAAACAGTATAGGACTAAAGCTGCAAATGTGTTATGCAAAAGTGTGTATTCGTGAAAACCCTCTCCAAACGTGAGAGTATGTGTGTTTTTATGTCTTTAATTTTCCCTTTAATTTTTTAATATTTAGACAAATGAAAGACTTGCAACTGATTTCACTCGGCAGACGAAAACTTCCAATGGTCTTTTTTACAATGAAGCAAGAACTCTGTTCGCTTTGTCGCACTTAAATGAACTAATAACTATGTGAAAAAAATAAAAATGGAGAAAAGTTTTCCTTCGCTAGATGCGCAAATTTTTTCGAACCCACTTTTCAACTCACTAACTCAACATTCAGTTTCCTTCTCATCTCAAAAATTTGACGACTCGTTTATGGAAATTATGAAAGGTTTAGTTGCAAACTTTTGAAAAGATTTGTGTCCAACCAAAAAGACGACTCACTGACCGAGAAAAAATGTTCGAAACGTCAGTGTGAAAGCTTACTAAATGAAACGTTGTTTTTTCACCCTCGATTCTCTCACTTTTCTCTTTCACCCCCTTTTCGTTCACTTTTCCAAAAGAAATAATAACTTCACTATTTATCCGAGTAAAATTTTGGATCACACGTTTGGCACTTTTGTTGTCAAATGTGGAGATTTTGTTGAACTTTTGCGAAACTAAATTTTCGCTTGATTATTTTATCTAAACTTACTCAAAAACAAGAAACACCAAACTGTTCTAACTTAAGATTTGATCGCTTTTGAGAAAATGTGTTCAGTTCCTGATGGACAGCTTCTTGATGTAATAGTGGGTTTTATATCCGACTTTCTTTAATCAAAATAAAGAAAATTTAAGCTGATTCAGTGGGAAAAGATAAATACAACGAATGCACCACAGAACGCCGAACATCAACTAAAAGGAAATTGTAAAAGTTCTCTTGGTCTCTCTTATCCAGTATCTTCAGCTCTCTTTATTTGAGTTTTGGAGGGTTTCAGGAGTGCAGTTAGTTGACAAACGAACGGTGGTTCTACTCAGTGAAATTCGACCCTTTTTATTAAACTCATAAAACAACCAAAATGCTCATAGGGCATGCGCATTTCTCGACATCGCAAACACACACATCGAATTTTAACATCACACCGGGTGGTTCATTGATGTTTAAGGGAAACAAGCATACAATATATGATGTCAACTTCATCAGTTTTAAGTCAGATTTTACATTTTGGAAGCAAGCCCAAAGTTTTAAGGCAACTTTTGTCTGTGAATACAAGTATTGAAAAATTTCAATTTTTTAACTAAACTGTTAAAATATGGGAGGATGTGTTTTGAGATTATTTTCAGCCAAACTACTTTTTCGGCAGCAAATCTATTACCGACGAATCTGCACAACGAATTTGAAAAATTTAATCCTCGTTAGCGAACAAATTTGAAAAAAGAATCTACTAACTGCTAACTACTAAAAGGAAGGTAGCGCAAGCATCAACAAAGAGAACATCAAAAATTTAAGTAGAAATTTCGTGTAATTCCGGATAATTGTATATTTTGAAACAGAACATTGGCTTGATTAAGCTTGTCAGCTAAGGTCGAGTTGGTAACCAGACTGCAATGGGAGCTTGCAAGTGCTTCGTGTTAATATTTGCATGCTTAGTTCTGAATTCATGTCATCGTGAAATAAAAACTTCAGTGATCTCGTTCATTTAATATTTGTTTGATGACTATTATCATCTAAATTGAAGGGCGTTGGTAACTAAATGACATTTAAATATCGCGTTGCTAATTGTAATCTTATCGGCGTTGGGTTGAAAATGACACTCATTTGCCTATCTCTTCATCAAAGCATTTAATGGTCCCTAGAGTAAACAAATGCACTGCGCGATTAAACCTTGAGAATTGTGTTTAATTTTGTAGAAAGATTTTATCGCAAATTATTCAAATTATTACACTTCTGGAGCCACAAACAACATTTTATTACAGTGAATGTGGTTTTTGAAAACACAAATGATTTAAAAGGAATTAACCATCAAAAATGATTTGTAATCATTTGCGTAGTTTGTTTAATACTGAAATACGCACTGACAAATTAAAAAATAGCAGAAACGTCACGAACTTGTTGACGTCCTTTCATGTTCCCCCTTTTTAGAAGTGCAATTGAACGAAATACCGTGAAGAGAGCAAGAGACTGCCACACAAAAAAGGAAAATGTTAAATAAGCCATGAAATAAACACATCGCCTCGTCTATGAACACAACGCCCGTCAACAAAAGATATTGAAGAACGGCAAACAAAAAGGGACAAATTGTCGCTGGTTTGCCACAAAACGTAATCACTTTTGAAATGAAATTATCCGACTGTGAAACTGAATTCTTTGTTTCAAAGTAAATACGATCAAAGGTTAAATTCGTTATCTAGTGGATTATCCTAAAACTTAAGGAAAACATTTATTCGACAAACTCCAAGTTTTAATTAATCAGAAAAAAAACCCTCCAGGGGCTGGAGCCTGGCTGCCAAGTCCTAAGTGTGAATGAAAGGCCATTAAAAGATTATAAATTCATTCAGAACTAAAAAATTACAGGGTTTGAATTTAATGCTTCGAACAAATGTCAAGGGGTTTCTTTTCGTGGATCTCAAATTAACTTGACTTCTCGTTTAGATCCACAAACAGTGTTTTAAACTTTGAATTGTTAATCAACAAACATTTCAATTTCGAATTGATCTTAGTTTCAAAGATAATTTTTGTCCTACACATGACTCCAACTCTATCAAAAACACTTAAAATGTTAGGGCAACGACAAAATTTAATAAACTTTTTCGCATTTGTTTACTTTGCGCACACTTTTGTGAAGTGAGTAAACGAGAAGCATTCTTTATTAGTCTCCAGAATGTGTTGTGAACTCTGCCAAATCAGATTTGCAGAGTTCGGAATCGATAAACTGACATTCTAACTCTTACCATAATTGAGCACGGGCCACACGTGTTTTCAATCTGAACTTGCTTACTCTTGTTTTTTTGTTCTCTTCTTCTGGTTAAAAAGAATGAATGAAACATCTAGCGAACAGGGCGGCGTTGTGCAACTGTAGTGAAATAACCGACGCTCTCATGAACTTGAGAATACTGTGTTTTGATGATTTTTAATTAAACGATTTTCAGCGCTGGCGAGTGGCACGCGAGTCGAAGAAGAAGGGGCCAAATAATTGGAAAATTGCCTTTTCCGCCCTTAATTTCGGATACATGTAAGGTAGCCGTTTTCAAGCTTGTTGCTTGAAAGGTTTTTGATTGTTGTAAACATTCAAGTGCACATCAACTCGATGGTATCTCATTACGGTTGTATATTTTTTATGCATGTCAGGGTGGCGTTGAGAGAACCTTTTCAACGCTGTAACTAATGGGATAAAGACTTTTGCTAAGATTAAATTAGGCTACACGTGGCCAACTGTCATCTTTAAGTTGAAAATCGATATGGGAACGTTTTTTAGCGCAGGGTTGCGTATGCAGAAATATATCATTATTTAAGAAATAACTTCATTCTAAACATGAGCCTAGTCATTACAATTATCGGATATGGATATCGCACCATGGTTAACCAAACATTCAATTTCATTATTAGACCATAAAATATGCATCGAGACAAATTCTCATCAGCACAAATGTTCACATTTTGGTGGTTATTTTAAAAAGTCTCAATTTGTTAAAAAAAACACACTGCAGCTTCAAGCAGTTCTCATTATTGTGACAAGTGCAAAGAGGGAGGAACAGGAAGTGAGTAAAGAGGGATGAATAATTGTGGAACTGATTTTGTCAAAGCAAGTCAGTAATACTTCTTGAGAGGTGATTTATTTTGAGTTAGTGAATTGAAAATATTTGCTAGTAAATTGAAGATTCATTAGTTGCAGTATCATTGTATCATTGTACGATTTATTTATGATTCTGTAAACATTTTCAATTATTTTGTTGAGAAATTTCATACAACTTTGCTTCAAATTCCTCACTTTATTCAAGATGTTTGTTGTTAAAATTACTAAGCGGTGGTTCCGTGTAATGTGAACAGAAGAGTAATGACTACGGGAGCTTATTTTAACTTAAAATTTATTGTTTGTTCATTCGCCAAATACCCAATAGAAACAAACAATCTACGATTTGTTCTGCAATCATCTTTTAAGTTCTCAAATCTTTTAACATGTTCAGCGCAATGAATTTGCGTAAATTTTATATTTATTTTTAATTCTGTAATCAACCAGTATTTGGTAATAAACGATTTTACGGGATGAAAAAAGGCTTCCATAAAAGACATCTTTCATCTCTAAAAGGCATCTTTGGCATCCCGTAATCTTTCAATGTAAAAAAGGCATCTTCATCACAAAAAGCCATCTTGTTCATCAGCTTCCACCCTGGAAAATTTTATCGTATTGTTCAAAATCTTTCTAATTAAATCACTTTGTGAAACTCTAAAATTTTTTGATTCTTGATATTTTGAAAACTGAAAAATTAGCATCGTTTTCGAGTTCATACGTTTATCAAAAAATTTGTAACGGCTCTTAAAAGTCACTGCCATAGATATGATTTGTGCCAAACAATTTCAGCGACAGCTGATTAAAGATCTTACCAGTCTTAAAGGTGCAAAAGCAAACCAAAGCAAGAAAAATTAATGAAAGTTAAGAGAAAATCATTTGATTGAATTTTTCCTCTTTGATTTCTTATGTTTTTGTGGAATTCGTTTATTTCTTTTTATCACTCGGAGGCATATATAAGAAGATCGAGAAAAAGTAATAGAAGTAAAATAAAGAAGTAAAATCAGGAACGCTTTACAACATGAGTCACAAGCACAAAACTGTGCCTTTTTCGCAACTTTTTGATTCAAAACGATTTTTGAAATAAAAACAATGAGTCGGCCCGGGGCGAAAACTGAAAAAAGCAAATATCGAATCTGTTTTGACTGCTTGTGATGGGTAGCTCTGCTCTTTTGCGGGGTCGAATCGGTGCACGGAATAAAATCTACTGCAAAATTGAAGCATTCGTCTCTTGGTTGTGTTAAAATAGGTTTAGATTTATGTAAATACTCGATTCCATATGTAATGTTTTGATGAAAATCCCGTTTTGGCAATATGGCTTTGGGGTATAAAATGAACTGAACGGAGCTGAACAAATTCACTGATTTCATAAAAAAGGGGGAAAATAATCTGAAATGGATATTGGAATGAAAATGGATATTTTACATTGCATCATGCTCTAGGGCTGCTGTCTTAAAAAGCAAGCGCTCAGAAAACATGAAACATAAAATTGGTCGTGCTGTCTCTTTTCTTTGCGCTCGGAGAGGAATGGGCGGAGTTTCGATGTTCTCCGATGTTGCGAGAATTTGCTTACGATTTCTTCTTTGAGCGATCATTTACCAAAATGCTCGGACGTATTATTTTAAAGTGAAACGATAAGAAGTTAAATAAAAATTTATCCTTTTGTCTTCCGATAAAAAGTGAGTGCGGGAAAATCAAAGTTGAACAGTTGTCACACAATAAATAAGCGGAATGCCAATTCACAAAAAAGATTAAATTCAGTGCCTAGGTCACAGAATAGTCAAGATTCACTGGAGAACATAACCAAAATCTGAGAACCTGTAAGTTGAAGATGTTCGTGAAAAAATCAAAGCGAAAATTTGTCACGTTAAAAATGTATGACAAAGTCGAGAAATGCAATGCATAACTCACGCCGAAGGTTGACACAAACAAGTTTGGGCCATTTGAGTGAACCAACTGGTTTATTGTTTGTAACGATGACATAAGTGTTCCGTTTTATTTATGAAGAGAACAACATAAATTAAAACATGACTTCAACATGTGTCCTGTTAAATGAGAAGAAATAATTGACATAGAATTTATATAATTATTGCAAAATATATTTAAGTACAGTGGATCAATTACCATAGACACTATTTATTTAATATGTTCAAGAAGTTTAATCGAGACGTTTATAATTTTCAAAGCTCAATATATTGCTTCAGTTTCTTAGAACTGCCGTTTGTCTAAGCGAGACCTTGAACCGTGCACGACTCGAGACTCCCACGAAAGCGCCAACCCTTCAATTATCAAAGAAGATCTTACACTCTTCAAACTTTTTTTGACTATTCTTGAAATCCCTAATTCTTGTTAATAAAATGCAAGTCCAGGGTAGCGTTTGTATTGGACTTGGCGGTAACGAAATGATTTAATTATTAATCATCACTTTTGGCTTTCAAAGAAATGAAAACATCTCTTCCCAAAAGACAATCCCATAAAGCTCTTTCTTCAGACGGAATGATATTTATGTGGTTTTATGGGGGCCAGCAAAGGCTTTATTGCGGCGAGGTCCAAATAGTACTAACTGACATAATTTCAACCTGTTTTTACCCGTTCTCCCCCGTTCTGATTTCTTTGTCTTTTAAACGATAATTATAGGTGATAAAGGAATTCCAAAAACATAACAAAAATCATTATAATCGCCGAGTAACCTCTGCGATGATGAATTCTTAATAGAAAGAAAGAAAAGAAGATCAAGAAAACAAAACTCAAATAATATAAATTAGTTCGGCGGCGGTTAAGAAACTGTGTGTGTACCAACTTTTTGAAAGATCTCCGGGGTCATCATTGAGGACAGTTTTTTAATGGCTCGTAACTTAGGCCTGAGCCAAAGGTTATGAGTATCTCTCCAGTCAAACACACTTGCTTGAGCTCGATTTTTACCTTTTATTTCGCCGTTCATGGCAACGCTCAGCACCGCTGAAGAAAAAACGAAAGGTAAAATTGACGGCACGCAAACTCGTGCTGGCTTTGGGGCCATTTAAATAATAGAATGAAACGCTTTATTTCCTTCTCTGTTTTCTGCATTTCTTATAAATCTCTTTCTCGCATGATTAACGTCGTAAAGGCAAAGCAACGTCGCATTAGCTATTGAGACTCTGGCTCTGTGTGTCTCTTTTCTTTGGTGATTATGTGGCATCTAGATGATGATTATGGTCGAAGGTCTACGAATCGATCCGACAATTTAATTAGACAAGTGAAACATTGTTTTTTAATTTCGAGAAATCTTTTTTTTGGGACTTGCTCTCGCTTGTTGTAAGATTTTAAAATTTCTTGATGATTTCGACGGATCATTATTGCCGTAATTTTGATATAAAAAAGAACTTTGAATGCTCAAATCTTTATGGCGTAATTTATTTTTAATTCACAGCAACATTTTAAGCTTATACTGTTTCGAGTGAAAACTCATGAGAGCAAAAGAATGTCATGACTGGACTTGGTTCATTCGATGGTTCTCTTTGGTGTTTTAGTCACGCGCCTTCGTGTTGTTCGGAAATTCATCCAAGACATTCTGATTATCCGTTGAATTTGTGCTTAATTAAGTTCTTTGGTTGTCCTAAGCCACAATCGAAATCGATTCAGCTACGAGCGCAATTTGCCTGATCAAATCGAAAAAACGACATTGATAATTATAGATTTAAGTTGGCCAATGGTTGATTTAAGCTCAGATCATCGTATTTTCATGGTTGGCGGCTATTGTTCATCTCTCGGTACTATGCATGCTTGTGCAATTTGTGTTGTGGTAGTAATAATCAGGACATAAAAGAGACAGTATGAATCTGTTTGTTGCAACTTTTAAACATTAAATAGTTTTCAACTAATTTAAGTAAATTCTTAGAAATAAATATTATGTCAATATTAAGCAACCAATTTCAACAGAAGCCAGCGAGTAACTTTGGTCATCTTGCGTTTGAGAAATAATTTGAAGACTTATTCATGTTCACAATAAATCCAACAAGAAAAGCAAAATGTAAAAATTGAATCTTTAGAAATGGATTTTGAGACAACAGGGCGTCTGGCACGCGCGTTATATTTTCTCTTCCATTCATGAATCTTCAGCGCAGTTTGTGTTTCAGCAGGGCACCGAATGTAAAAATTCGTTAAAAGCACGATCCACTGGTTAAATAATTTTATTCGATGTTAACAGCTTTATTTACAAATTGAAAGAATGGTTCACCGCAATTGCTTCTTTATCGATGAATCTTTTGACCTCTTCGATTTGGGAATTATCAGTGTCGTGGACTTAGGATTTAATCTCATCACTTGTCAAGTTATTTCGGTGAAAAGGCCATCACTGCTTGAGCATATTTGCACATCACAACTTCATCAATAAACATTTCACGGATGGTATTTTACGGACGTTTGAAGGGATAAGAACTGCTTAGCACCGCTTGCAGGTCTCCGGCAGTATGAGTAAACACTTTATTCAATAATGTTTCCGTCCTGAAAATTGGATTAGACGGCGGTTCATTAAACAATTTTCGTTCATGGATTATTGAAGATGAACCCGGCTTAAGGTTCCATGCTTCTCAAGTCTTAATTTAATTTCTCGAAAAAAATTAGTTAAGAAAATAAAAGGAAAACCTTTTTGCGATGAACTATTACTGATTTTTCGTGCATGATGCGTTAAAATGCTTTATCCGCAGACGATCACCCTGAAAATGTGTTTATTTACTTTCACGTCGATATAAATAATCTGCAAAATTGGATTTATATCAACTTTGACGAAGGTCAATATTTCCCGTCTCTGGGATTCAACGATCTGTCTTGTGCAATTTTTGCGCTTACTCCAGAAAGCTTGGTTCAGCAAATGTAAAAAAGATATAATCACGTTTTTTCAATATTAAAGATTACTTGAAAGAGAAATAGGAGAGAACAGCCAATGATTGCAGCGTTTTACATGAAATTGCAGACTTTACTTGGTCAAACGCGTTCGCCAATCAGTGAACAATGGAGAAGCGTTTATTTAACACAGCTTTCAAGTATCAATACATGTACTGGATACAGTGCAGTGCCTTTACGTTGATTTGTAATTCGATCCATATCTGTACAAATGTCAATTTACTGTAAAATTTTGTAATTCAGTTTAAATTAAGGTGCACTACTTCCGAACTCAAGACACTTGCAGAGATCTTGTGCTGTAGCCATGAAGTTGAACAGTTTTTGACAACTCCTGGTTCAGAACTTTATTGCTCAAGTTTACTGTACGCGCAACGTGAAAACTTTTCACAGAATGACTTTAAGGTAATTTTGTAAAAATTTATCCCGAACAACATTTTCATCCGCCGAAGATTGCAAAAAGTATAAAGCAGCAATGAACAAACTAAAAACAAGCAAGCTGCTCATGGTAACGAACGAACAAAAGGTAAAGCATAAAAGCCACCCTCGCGGGCAATTCGTGAATTTATGTTTTTGAGTCTTCTATCATTCTTCCGCTGCCTGAGATGTTTACAAGCAAGCCATGCCCAACGGTGTCAATAATGCAGCATATATGCACTGCATTCATTATTTTTACCGTCTCAAGTCTTAAAGTAATCTGCACATAATGCATAAAGTGCTGAACGTAGAATTTCGTATTTCTTGAAACAAAAAACTTGAAAAAACACCTCAAGGAACCCCAGCGATAACGAACAGAACATTGCACCAGAAGAATAAGATACAAAAAGAAAAGTATCCCTATAATTATGATGCCTTCTTCGTCCCATGCCAATGTTATCTCTCGGAATTTTGCTTTTTGAGACATTGCTGTGAGCTATTGCACGATTTCGTATCCTTTCATGCAACTCCCCAAATTTGAAAATACATTTAGGGGCGATTACTAAATATTAAGCATCGAGCAATAGTTCTCAGAATTCAAAGTGTCATTACTTAATAGCAATTGACTCCGCCGAAGATAAGATAGCAACAGAGATGGTGCTTTGCATTTTATGTACCTAAACGGCGTGACTGAATCCATTTAAACTCAAATTTCATGCATGGTTAACCATTGAAACAGCGCAACTTGCAATTTAATGCTTCTTTAGAGTTCAATTTCCACCCCTTGTTTTCCACTGCGGGAAATAATTAGACCTAAAACACGTACCATTCTTTAAATTCGAAGAACATAGATAAAAAAAAGTGTTTGTTATGTGCACACCTTCAGTGGTACGCAAGCTCTTGGCGATTGAAAAATAATCTCATTATTTCGTATAACTCGATGCTGCTCTGAAAATTAATAAACACTCCAAGATTAAGTCACGTGTAGTAGAGGGTGCACTCGAATCCCTTTTGCACTTCAACTCTGTCATCGTGTATCGATCTGTAAACAGAATTGTGCCTAATGTAACTTAGCTTCGAACTCTCGATGGTCTATTTACACACTCAATTTAATTTAGCATTTAAGTAATCATCCAAACATGGATGAGTCAAGTGCCCGATGCTTGATGTTTAATCTTCTTTTTGTGTTCATTGAAAACAAGACACAAATTACTTTGAAGATCAAACATAAACAGTTTTCAGATCTGTTTATCAATCTCAACATGAAATTTCCATTTAATTTTCAATTTGGCAGTTCCTTGTGAATGTTCATAGGTTGTGTCACTCGGTGCTGTTAAAGGGAAGAACCTTGGAACAGAGTTACTTTTCCACGATTGCAAATGAACCCTAACAGTCTCATTTCACTTTCCTTAATTTTTTCATTTTCCATGCCATGTATTTTGAAATTATGTTTATTTTAATCGCTTTTCGGCTTTAAAGTGGTCGGGGTAAATTGATAAATGTAAAGTACAAGGGTTCACGCAAGTGAGATTTTCATAAGTACTCGAAAAAAGCGCTGAAAACTTCAAACATACGAAATTGATGGTGAAGGGTGAAAACATATTAGATGATTGTGAAAAAAGTTTATTTGCATCAATATGTGACAAGCTGTGTCTTAACAAAAAGAGTTTTCGTCGACCACCAAAACATTTTTGTTTGATTTAAACTTGGGATAATCTGCAAGTTCAAATCTATTGACTGGCGTGAAGGGGCGAACAAACGAAACAATTGATTACTCGGTCCTAATTGGCCCTCGCTTAATATCATTTTTAGATAAATGGTTCACAAAACTTTATTAGAAGTCCAATCTTGAATCGATCAGACGAAAGAAATATTTCAACTTTTGACAGATTAATTATGATAAGATATGGAATCTAAGAAATAAATCACTCGAACGGTCAAACTGCGATCGATTTTGCAACGACTTGATTGATAGAACAGTTTACGATCATGATTACTTTTTTCAAACTCATGTTTTTGCATTTTGGATCAATTTCCATGTCTCGGCTCAAAACGACCAAGTTTCTACTTGAACAAAGACCCAATTATTAACCTCAATAAGTCTCAGAATTCCGTCAAAATACCGAAATAATATCCAAAGAAACTGCATATTTATAATGATTTGCTACATTTAATCACTGCCCAAAATTCAACCTCTCACGATATCGCTTAGAGGCAGCCGCAGAGAGGCAAAAACTTCTTCCATATTAACATTTCTTAGCAAAAATTTTACGATCATTCGTGGGAGTTTTCGACTTTTTCCGATTGTTGCTTTACTATCGTGATGCGTTGAGATTTCTCATGCTTTATTTACGCCAGAAATTAGGCTCTAGAACTACTTTTAAGCGATTCTTCTTTGTGCAAGTTGCACGCCAAAAAACTCTCCGATTGCGCTCAAAATCCCTGATTGATGTTTCGTGATCAGTTGTGCTGAAATGTGTGGGAGAGTAATTTAGGGTAAAAATACGCGGCCTGAGGTTATTCCTCACTTCTTAGACTGCTTTGTATTAGCGACATTGCTTATGCTTAAAAATGTGCTTTCTGTGATAGAGAATTAACAATTTTGATTGGTTCAGCTACACTATCAACGACGTCAAGTAATTTTCAATTTTCTTAAATACTGACATATTTAGTTTTTTGGATAAATCGGTCACAAATAACATAGAAAGACATTCAGAAGGAGGGAAACATGAATTAATTAATCATCATCATTTGCATTGCTTCATAAGACGAGAAACACAAAGGATAAGAAACAACCCTCCAGCACCATTCTCGTATAGAACATGACAACTCGCATCAGCTTTTTATTTTCTTCTTTGAACACATTTTTGTTATGTTTTATGTTCTCTAGAATGAGAGACACTGCACTGAAATGAAGCCTACGAGGCATTTTCGTTCAGGCTGAATAGAACTGTAAGCTATTGTTTCATGATGCCATAAACTTTTCATGTCATTGGTAATGTCCTTTAGGAATAAATTAATAAAAAGTATTATATAAGACTAAATTTCATTACAATTGACTGTCGGACTAGGCCACCATTAAGACAAAATTTTCCGTTTCCTAAAAAGAAATTTCTGAAGCAGTAATTTTCAGGTAAGCTGCTCCCCTAAAGACAAAGTTACTTCCAATTCACGGAAAAACAATGCGAAGTACACTTTTTTATTAAATCAACCTTCTTCCTCCGCTTTAATTTGAAAGAAAAACTCGTGGAAATTGGCCACCAAGCGTAGCAAGAACAGAAAATTGGAAGATGAAAATAAAATAAACAAAATCTAATTAAATTTTGTTCAACCTGCCCCTGACTAAAAAAATACTTCGTGTAATATAACTGGGTCTTTGTTTTTACGGACAAAGTTGGAGGGCGATCTGAGAATTAGATTTTTCTTTTCACCATCGTGCAAGGTGGAAAATTCACCCAGTTCTCTAGAAGTAGATAATGATATGCTTTCTCCATCTTGTCAAAGCCCGTTCCAACTTTTTATTACTCCGCGGTTTGTCGTAGAACTTGTTATCTACGTGCTTATTGAATCAGGATTTAAATTTTGTTAAAAGCCGGGTGAATATTATTGAAAAAATGTAAAACTAAATTTTTTGGCGCGACTTAAAGTATAAATTTCAGCGGCTCTAAATTAAAAATTCTGAAAATTCACTAGAAAAGAAAAACTAAACTAAAAGTTTCTTAAGTTACCGAAATAAATCCTCGAGCGAAAAGAAAATTTATTTGGAAAGTTTTCCGGGGCATAGCCGAGTGCTTGTTTATGTTGTTAAGTTGACTGAAAGGGAAATGTTAATGCAAGAGAAAAGAATTTCATCGTCTTGTGATTGGTTACGTTCAGTGTTGCCTTGAGCTGCGCCTTCAAAACTGCTATTATTGTAAATGAAAATTGTGCTGTACGGTTCTCTCCAATAATGTAAAAAAATTGCTGTGCAATGTTCCGGAGGCGGTGACACAAAAGAGCGAGAAGGAAAACTCTTTGCAGTGGAACTTGCTAGAAGTTATCATCCCTCTTTTTATGCTCCTCAAACCCATTAACCACTGCTTGTTCCTCCTTGTTACAGCAGCGGCAGCTTGTATGCTGTTATTCATGTTGTGTATGCGTATTGTGATGCTTCATTGCCTCATTGCACGATACGAATTTATCGCTCTCGGTATTTCTCTTTCTCTCTCTCAAATTCCATGCTTGTGTCTCTTTTCAAGAGTTTTTTGCTTGAGTTTTCAGGCGATGATTCTTTTGTGTTTGTCGAAGATGGAAGGAAAAAATTCGGGCATTCGAGTTTCTACAGGATACGTGCATAGTTTAACCTGGAGCTCTTAGCCTAGATGCTATCCGGGGATTCCAAATTTGCTTCAGAGAATTCAGACTTTTTAAGTGGCATATTAGTAAACAAAAAAGATTTTCTTGAAAAAACAAAAGGTGAATAGATGTTCCATGAAAATTGTGACAAAAAATTAAATCGAGAAATTTAAAATGCCGGTGCTTGACGCATCAAATGGTGAACTGGAGTTACAGTCTGTAGAACAATGTGCCATATTTTGACGTGCAGCTGAAAGTTTATGCTCGTATTTGGTGTATTAACCTGGAATGCGAAGATTTTCATTCCGTTGCTACAAAAGCTTTAAGAATTCCCTTAAAACCACTGGCCGCACGTTCTAAAATTAAATAAAAATTCAGGAAGCCCAAAGCGAATGAAAAAGATTCAACACATAAGAAAAAAGAAAACCAAAAATTGCCAACATTCTTACGCAAAAGTGATATAATTATAAAATTCCAATCGCTGCTCCTGAAAAATAGTCTGAGATTTCAAACACGCGACGGTGACTTTGACGAAACAGCAAAATATGTAAATTTTGATACATTTCGGTGCTTTTTGTAGAAAAGTTAAGCAGGAACAAACTTGTCAAAGGTTTCAGGTGAAGTTTGCCATAAAAGTTAACCTTTTTACTAAATCAAGGCAAACATTTGTGTTTTTTATAGATAATTTTTATTATTATAATAAATCAGTGTTGAACGGAGTTTAACATCCAAGTTTACAGTTTTGTGGCTCAAAATGCAGTACTGATGCCTCAAAAATGCAATGTATTTCAAACACTAAATTAAACTCAAAATAGACAACTTAATATAAAACTGGCGTTAAATAAGGATGAGAAGTTTCTTTGGTGTTCGAAACGTCGATTCTTCTTTTGATTTTATTTTTAGATTTTATCTCTTCCGGTGCAAACCAAATGATTTGCTTTTAATATTTTATTCAAGATATTTAGCGCAAACTCTGACCCAAATTCTAACCCGCGAAGTCATTTTTTACACAAGAATTCTCAGATTGAATTACAGCTTTTACTGCGCTTAAAAAACACACTTGACGAGAGAAAAGATGAAAAGTATTAAAGCAGGATTGTGCCCATCCACGGAATTGAATTTAACGATGCAACACTGGGTAACCAGATTTGAAATCACCGAAACCAAATCGATTATACTGAGGATGTAATAGGCACCCCGTTTCGGCATATTTTTGTTTTAATTATTTTTTTTTATGATTTCTTTTGTACGCTTATTTTATGTTTTGAGAGATTTCCATTTCCTTTTTAAGAGAGCGAGTTGTTGTTCGTGGATGCTATGCTGCTATCAATTCTTTAAACTGAACGTCCAGTGGAATCAGTTAATAAACTAATTTAAATATGCAGATTTTATTGCAGAAAGTAAAAGCGAACGCAAGATTGCAAATGCTGAATACACTGAAGAAAGATTGAGTTTTATGGCGAAAACAGATTACGACAAGAAACAAAAGTTATTAATTCTAGGAAGTTAATGACAATTGCAAGAATGCGTTTTTGAAAAAAAAAATTAAAACGAAAAGAATTCAAACAGAAACGTGAACGAATGGCATAAGCAAATTGGAACAATACGTTAGATCATCAATCATCGGTTGCTGAACTGTAATTATTGTTCTTTTGCGTACACTTTAGACCTCAGCTTCTGAAATATTTGATAATAACAAAGATTTGGCCTAATAATTTGTCGCCGAAGGTTGCAGATCCTATGTCTAAATTTGTTTTTATTTTTTTGCAGATCAACACGGATTTTTTGACTAAATTGAATTATCATCGATGATGGCAATTATTGACTGAAAAAAGTGATTTAAACAAGTTGAACGAACTTTATTAGAAAAGAACTGTGAACAATTAATTGAAAAGTGGAAGTACAAAAGATTTCAACGCATCAAGAAAAAATGTTCGGAAGAAATCACGCGAATCAGCTTTGCGTCATCAATTCTTACGACAAAAATCCTTTCAACGATAGCAGCGCTCAATGGGTGAGTAGATAAATCATGAATCAATTTTGTTTTGATGTTGGTACATCACAATATTTTGGCCCAAAAATAACGACTGAGAAAAACTTTGTGTACGCTTATAACGTTGTTTAACAAGACATGTCACGAAAAAATTGGCTTCGTTTAATCTTTTGTTTTGACATACATTTTTTATTGAAGAAAATATGGCTTGAAACCGTACAGAAATTCGAAATTAATTCACGTTCGGATGGAAATACAACCAGAAAATATGATGGGGATTGCCAAAAAAGTCCGTCAAGCAGCGCACATCTTCGTGGTACATTGCTACTATAGCTGCCATCGGACATAAAAATTCATGGTTGCTTTGGTCCCTCGAATGTAGATGTAGCTTGCACTGCCAAAAAGACACCCTAACATATTTTAAGAGCATAACAAAATATTTTGGCAGACTTTATTCGGCAGTATTCATTTCAGCCTCGATACTGTCGCACCGTGTTGTCAAAAATTGTCCAAAAATGTGGAATTTTATGAAGTGATTACTTTTGGTTTGAGAATTGTGTAAACATTTGATTTCAACCAAAAATTGAAAACAGATTGTAAATCTTTAAACGAAATAAAAACTTGACGTTCGAGTACATTGCAACTAACTTTCAAGGCTCTAAGATCGACATAATTTAATGGACACTCAAGATCGGAATTTTGAAAGGAATAAAAAAAGCTCCAGAAAATTCAAGGTTCCAAACAAGATTCATGAGAAAAACGCAAAATAAAACATCGAAACAGAAGTTGCGGAATGCAGATAATTGAGGGTCCCAAAAATATGCATCGGCATATGAAACAGTCAAATCAGATATTCTCGACCATTGATAAGAAATCTGATAATAGGTCAGGCTTGAAGTTCTTTCAATTACGTTGATAAATTATGAACTGGAGCGGTTTCGATAATGCCGGCGGGCAATGAACTTGACTTAAAAAACGACCCATTCATAAAAATCTTGAAAAAGATCAGGAATAGCCAAGGCATAGGAATAAAAGGCTTAATGTGGCACAGGTAGAGCGAGTGCCAATATCAATTCTTTTCTGCTTATCATCATCATCATTATTTGCCTTTCTCTCCAGTCTGCGGCTCACAATTTTACAAAAGATGAATAGATTGGAACAGTGTTTGACATTATGTAGACGGCTGACGATCAAAATTCTTCTCAATTTCGCGAGTCTGGCTTTTTATGCTTCGAAGCGATAATGAAGAAGCTCGAACGGCAAGTCAACGAGTAGGCAAAAAGTTTAATACTTTACGGGACCGGCTTAAAATCACGTCCAAGCTAACGTATCTCTACTTTACGAAGCTAAATCTCATTGATACTTGAGCGCTGAATACATCCACTTATGAGAATGAATGATGATCGAAATTAGAAAAATAGAAGAAACGAAAACACGTTTCATGAATGAGTGAAGACATAGAACAAAAAATATAATCAAGGAGAAATTTTAAAACACGATAATAACTTCCAATTACTTCTGAAGATTGATAAAATATTGTGACAACAACTGAATTAAAAAAGTAACTACAATTTCAAATTGCAAAATCCACAAAAAAAATTAGAAACCAAAATGAGGCCTTTACATAAATCTCTTAAGAAGTGATTTGAACTTTTCGGAAAATTTGCTTGCTGATTGAACCAAATTTTCTGTGATTTCCGCTTCCTCTCTCTTCTTTATAAGTTACAACAATCACACAAGTAGCATACAAGAAACAAGATGGTCTTTTTTGAACCCTTACTGAAAAGGAAATAACTTTTTTATGATGCTTTGCAAACTGGATTTTTTTTAAATGGTGCCTAAGGGCATCAACGAGATTTTTATTTTAACTTCCAAGCAAACGCTTTCACAAGTTATGTCACATTAAAGTCGCGAGACTGGGATTGTGGCTGATTGTAGCGATCAAAAATAGTTCCTATCACTTTATTCCTATTTCGTCATTAATTCAAATTATTAAGCAAAGTAGCAAAATATGCGTACAACTCCAAATGAAATCATACAAATCGTAACATAACTAGGCAATGTTTGTAACAGTTATTTTCAAAAAAGGGTTGTGTTAGCCATTAGATATTTTGCGCGACTCCAAAGAAAAGTTCATTTCAACGAGTCACAAGTAAATTTTGATTTAAGGGAAATTTCAATGTGAAATTTTGCCGATGATAAAAGAGTATGGATGAAGCGAAGGGTTATGACTGATGTCAGGAAATTCCATTGTCTGTCACTATCGTTTCCCTCTCCGTCCTATTCAGCTTCGAAGTGAAATACTTTCTCGAAGAATTTCTTTTTGAAGAATTTTCCCTACAATCTTCAAGAAAATCTTAATGTGAACTCGATTAGCGGTAACGGTTTTGAAGTTCAGGACATTAAGATAACAAGATAAACTTTAAGCTGCCTTTTGCAGCATACATGCATAAACAACTTCAAGATTCGTTTTAAGAGTTCGTTTGATTTTGCGTTTTAACTTCTAACAACTTGGTCACTCTAACTTAAAGGCAACAATTGCGATCAGAGTTTTAAAAAAGCCACCAAGTCATGGCTTTGACTTATGTTGACATGTCGTCAGTAATTGAGGTCCAGGTAAATCTCAGCATTGATAAAACTTATTTCAATTTTCAACAATGTTTGAATTATTTTACATCGTTCACTTCCTATCTTCATCAGGAACGATTGACAAGCCATGGTGGGGGAATTGGTTTAACCGCTGGCACTCCAGCTTACACTGGACACACGACTGGTAGTGGCGGTAGATCAAGCAGCTTGTCATCGAGTCAGCACGGTCATGGACCGAGTACGCATCAATCCGCCGATTTCCAGCCTCCCTATTTTCCACCTCCATTTCATCATTCTTCAACTCATCAAAGCCCTGCTGGAACACATCAGCAACAACAGGCATGAAGAAAATAACAATAAAAAAGTATTTTTTAATGTATTCAATGCACCAACAGAATCATCACGGTCTTGATTATTTGAGCCCCGCAGCGGACCCTTACGGACAAACTCCGCTTTCATCAGGTCTTCACCATCACACGTCTTCACTTCATCATCACTACAATCAGCTAGCCGGTCTCAGTCGCCCGTCACAGGAACAACTCGGACTGTCAGGTCGCTCGCATCGCGACTCCGTTGACTTGGTGCAAGGATGCCATGTGGTCAGTTTTAATTGTTTTTCTCGGGAATTTAATAATTCTGAACTTAGACAAAATTGGCGAGTTCGGGAGTTAATCGAAATTCCAAAGTTTGTTCAATACGAGACAAGTGAATGTTATCGAGGGTGGAGACGGAATCACTAACATGCTTTCTTGAATGTCGACCCCGAAACATTCTCCGTAAAAAGAAAACCAAAGCAGCAATTTATCTCGAGAATGTTTTCCAAAAACAAACTTGATGAAACTTTGCTGAAACATTTTTGGAATTTTTTCGCAAAAATTGTGGAGATGAGTGGAGTAATATTTTCCCATTTTACATTATGAACAGACGCAGCTCTCGCACGGTTTTCCCATGGCTTACACAGACCGACGAAGCGAGTATGGAGCATCTCTCAGTAGTTCCGGATCTGTCGGACGACTGGGAGGTGGACCCAGTGACCATCATGATTCTCTGTCCATCCACCAAGCTCTTCAGAACGCCGTCGATGACCAGGAACAAAATCAAGTGTGCGATGAAACTGCCACAACTTTCATGACTGATCTGCCTTTGCTCAAAAGTAAGTTTCTGTTGATGCAGTAAACCAGGTGTTGAAAATGGACACCTCCGATTGCAAGGGAGTTGCTTTGATGGGATTATTAGCTAAGATCTTAGGGTCTCATGTTGCATTTTGTGATTCTTTGTTTGTTTAGGGCGGTGTCGTTGTCGTTCTCACTAAATAAATTTTCTGATAAATTATTTTCCTAAAAATCTGTAATGAATGCGAGTCTATGATTGAATCGGTGATGGAATATTCTGACCCTACTTGAATATAAAATCCAAATCCAATCACTCCACAGTATATTTTTTAACTAGCAATTTTTTGATTTCTTTTCAGATTCACCCCCATTTTTCCCCGATATTAAGAAAGACCAAAGTGGCCTCAATATTGTTGGTTCTCCGGCTGATGTGTTCTGTTCAGTGCCCGGTCGATTAAGTCTTTTATCGAGCACCAGCAAGTATAAGGTGGTAACTTGATAACTCAGTTGTAACATTCGAATGCGTTCTAGTTGGGATTTTTATGTTACAGGTAACCGTGGCTGAAGTTCAGCGACGTCTCTCTCCACCAGAATGCTTGAATGCTTCCCTTTTGGGCGGCGTGTTAAGACGTGCCAAAAGTAAAAACGGAGGAAGGCTGCTGCGTGAGAAACTCGAAAAAATTGGCTTGAACCTTCCGGCGGGTCGAAGAAAGGCAGCAAATGTGACGCTTTTAACTTCCCTCGTCGAAGGCGAAGCAATTCATCTTGCGAGAGACTTCGGTTACGTGTGCGAGACGGAATTCCCTGCACGGCAAGTGGCCGAGTATTTGACAAGACCACATACAGATCAGCCCCACGACTCGTACAAGAGAAAAGAAATTCTGATGAACACGAAGCAAGTCACCAAGGAACTTATGGATCTCCTGAATCAAGATCGGTCGCCATTGTGCAACACTCGGCCCCAACACATTCTGGATTCTTCTATCCAGCGTCATTTGACTCACTTCTCGCTTATATCTCATGGATTTGGATCTCCGGCAATAGTTGCTGCTTTGACAGCTATTCAGGTGCGATTTGTCAATAAACGTTGTTATAATAATATATAATAATTTTATTTTACACCGTTTTTGTTTTTAGAACTATCTGAACGAGTCCATCAAACACATCGACAAAATGTATCCTGGCAACAATTCAATGGTTAGTTCATCACTAGACAACAAATCAAAGCATTCAGATAGCGATAAGACAAAATGATAGAGACTAATGATAGGCAAATTCAATTAAGACCCAAGACTCGTCCCTACAGCGGCCAATTTCATCCCTGCATCGTAATATCGTTTAACTCAACAGTTTGAATGTACGCTTTTAAGCTTCAGGGTGGAAAATGTACAAATATTTTCGTTTTTGATTATCTTTAGATCGCATAAGATGTCTCAGAATAAAAAATGATGTGAAAAAGCTACAAAAATAAATTTAAAAATTATTCAAATCTTCAAATGTTTTGTTAAGAGTTTCGCGACAAAAATGGTCCAAAGTAGGTTTGATTAATACAGTTCAAACTGTGGGCTAAAATTAAATTCCTACATCTGAAAACTTCAATCACAAGTTTTCAAATCCAAACACTCGTGGCAACGTGGCAACGTGTGCACCAATTGAATAAATGTCGAAACTCCTGTTCTGAAGCGGGGACACATCATTTGTCAGGGGTTCCAGTAGAAAAAGACAGATGGCTTAATCAAGACACCAGCATGCGTTATTATTGGGTGTTGTCAGTGAATTTTCGCTTATAAGTTTTGTCACGCAAGATTTCAATTAATAAATATAACTGCTAACGTGGAAAATTTCCTTCATTGATTTGTTCATTTTAGAATTAAAAAATATCAAAGTGTACGCGACGTAGTAATTTTGAAGGAACGTAACATTCAAACTACGCCCAGTAAACAAAGACACAAAATTTTATATTTGTGAGTTTGCATTTTGTGTTCTCCTTTCTAAAAGGGTTTCGATGGATCTTGTTGTGGATAATTTAGGCTACGATATCTGGGAAGACGATATTTCCCAGTTGTCGCCAATCTGGATTCTTGGCAAGAAATATGAAAGCGATGAAGTAGAACAAGTCAGAGATAAAATAAACACGTAAGTATCAGTAAATTTGTGTATGGGTCCAATATGACATTCTTTGTTCATATTTTGAAATCTTTTAGAGTGCTTTGGTTCACCTATAGAAAAGGGTTCAAGCCGATCCAGGGGCAGTCAGCGTCATACCAATACACTTCGGACAAGGGTAAGATAACGACTTTGAAGATTCTCTCTAGAAAATAACTGAGTATTTGACACAACGATCGGAATAGGATTCGGATGTATGATTCGTTGTGCTCAAATGCTGATAGCGGAAACACTGCACCGTATTCATCTTCCCGAGAGTTGGAAGTGGACATCAGAAACAGCCAATGAGTCATACCTCGACATCGTTCGTCGATTTGAAGACTCACCCGAAGCAGCGTACAGCATTCAAAGAATGGCGCTGGCTGGAGAAGAATCGGGAAAGAAAATATCAGAGTGGTTTGGCCCTAACGAAATTAGTCAAATACTGAAGTAAGCAAAATTTTGAGTTTTGTTTAAGACTGTTTTAATTTAAGACATTGCTAATTATTTCGCATTATTTTAGGAAAATCGTGCCGCTGGATAAAGAATTTTCACGGTTCAAAGTGCATGTAGCATTAGACTCTCAGCTAGCTACTGATGAAATCAGTCAAGATTTCAAACCTACTCTAATTATTATACCTCTACGTCTCGGCTTGAGCGACATAAACGCAATTTACATCGACAGCTTAAAGAAATGCCTTGAATTGAAATCATCTTCGGGAATCATCGGTGGAAGGCCAAATCAAGCACTGTATTTTTTTGGATACATCGGTGATGAAATATTGTATCACGATCCTCATGTCTGCCAACGAACAGGAAGCGTTGGAAGCAAGCAGACTCAGGGCGAAATTGAACTAGACGAGACTTACCATAAGCGCTCACCGGGGCGAATGGCTTTCACGTCGATGGACCCTTCTATAGCAGTTTCGTTCTTCTGCAGTACACGGGACGGATTCGATCAACTTGTTGACCAGCTCAAAGACAGCCTAAGAGATGAGAAAAATCAAATTTTTGAAGTAATAAAGTCACGTCAGCTTCCCTGGGCTGCGTCGGTGAACTCTTCGATGATTAGTCGACGAGATTTGGAACATGATTTGGATATTATCTGTGGTGACCAGCGTGCTAGTGACAAGGCGGAAGGAGAAGACTCTGATGACGACTTCGAAATAATCCTGTAGCTGGAAATGATCAACTATCCTTCTAATTTATTTTGAACACATCCACAACTCTAGAATAGAGTTCCCGATTGAGCATGATGAGGTGTTAATATATCGCAGCATTTTAAAAATTATGGAACCTCCCGTTGTTTTTCTCACTGTAAAGTGCTAAAGCTTTTAACAAATAAAAAGTTTTTTATATTTAGTCTCCGTTTGAAAGTATAAATTTATAATTTTGCATTGCAAGTCCACTTCGGCATGTTGCAATTTAGTTAGAAATAAACCTCCGAAAATACCGTCACAATCTGTTTAATGCCAAGTGAATATTTCTTCAAAAGTAAGCAGTCGTTTATTACAAGTTCAGTGAACACAATGAATATGAGAATCCTACATTTCTCAATCCTCCTAAATTACTTCGTTGCGTGCATGAAAGAAATCTTGTTTTGCGTGTTGATTTCAGTCCCTTTAGGTTTGACCTGAGCATTTATTGCGTATATGATTCGAGTGATTTACATACATGATAAAAATAAAGTGTTTAATAATACCTTTTTAGACGCGAGGTCACCTCAAACAGCAGTTACAAAGAAACTTTATTGATTAACTTTCTCCCGTCATGTGTTCAAAAAACACTTTCGTTTTTGCTAGAAACTAATTTTATTCTTATGGAAATTTTATTTGATTTCCTGAGCCGGTGATTTCCATATTTCGTTTCAAACGGCGAACATACGCCTTTTCTTACATGTTTTAAGCGCTCTGACGAATATGTTATTTCCCTTCGGATTTCTTTGCAGTTGACGTCAACCTCTTGACATCGTCTTCTAACCCCGAATAATTGTACAACTTCATACGACTGGCCTAGAAAACTTGCGTTAAAATTGGTTACTCCTGTGGATTTTCATTTCTGTTTTAGGCTTGTGCGTGTCACAAATGAAATTATTATCACGTACTTAAGGGATTTTCCAATTGGCAACGAGAATGTTTGCTCATAAGAACCATGAGCAAACATAATAATCAAGCACATAACAAAAGCATATTTGAATATTGGAAAATTATGCAATCGAAGAGATAAGGAAAATTTTCCCACTTGTTCCTTCTCCACCGTCTTCTTCTTGTTCGTCTTTCAATGCTTCGTTCACTTAAAGCTTTAAAGTCAAATACTTGCGGATTTCCTTCTGATTCCGATTTTCCTTGTGTTTTTCTTTTTTGTGCCAAATTGAGGAAATCAAACACACACGTCTCTGGATGTGAGAAAAGAGGGAAAAAATATTCATGTATAATGAAAAAGGTAGAATGTTTGAATATTTTCTCGAATGAACGAAAACTTATGTGTTTCACCAATGTGTAATTCTCAATGAGAAGCAGATTATATTCTGCCAAGGGCCGATCACAAACGATGTAACCATGTCGAATACTAGCTGGCACTTGTGATCACTATATGACGCCTTGAACGCACATTGTTTACATAGTCTAACAATAATTTTCGCGACCACGCGACGAAATTGACAAAAACTCCAATACATTTGCTATGAAAGCATAAGTAGAACATATTTTCAACACAGAAAACGTGAATATAATTTACGCGGATTTTTACTCTCGCTTTTCAGCAGCTATTCAGTGTTTTTGCCTCTTATCTCGAGTCTCGTCTGATAAAGCAAGCAAATGTATGTTTAAGCGGTAGGGGTGTAAAATGTGTAACATACATTAGAGTTAACATATTCTTCCATTTATTAACATTTAGAGAACTCTCGATTACTCGAACTCTCTGGTGTTCTGTTCTGCTCTGTTTTCCCCAATAACGGCTGTTTTAAATCTTTAACCCATATTTCATCATCATTATCACATTATCGTTTCTCTTGCGATAACACTCTGCGAATACATTCTACACACTTACGAAATTTATAATTTAATCAAGACGCCTTGTATTCCATCCACCTCAGCTCGTGTGATTTTCGGCATGATTTTTAAAAGAAAAATTGAAGAGAGGCATTGCGAGTACTTGGGATTACAGAAGTGAATCGTAAGCACCTTCAAGAGTTTATTATCATCTCGAAACGACTTCTCCCTATCATGAATTACCATACAAGCACATCACGCATCGAATATGGTATGTGATATAAATTGATAATCAATGAATACATTTCTTGGAGAAGCCTCGCGTTGTTCCTTGTAATGAAATTTTCATTATGATTCACGAGGTTTGTTTTGCGAGACATCGTGGCAGGGGAATACGTGAACTTAACGCACATTTTTTTGACGGAGATGCTGGCTGCAGGGAAAAATGATGTTTGAAATAAATAATCGCGATAAGAAGAGTGACAGTGTGTGGCGGTGAGCAATTACAGGAAGGTGGGGGATGTGCGGTGGTTGCACATTAATCTACCAGTTTTTAAACATTGCCCCTTCTACTCACGATTTCTGCAAAATTTCGATGGAATTCAAGCTCTTCGTATTTATTCTGAACTTCTCCGCATTTTTTTTTAATTCTTCGCTAATGAGAAAAACTTTTCGAGAAATTAAATGTTCCTGCCTTCTTGAAACACTCTTAATCGATGAACTGAACAACCCATTTGTTTCGTGTTCCATCGGAGTAATGTAAACGTATAAAGTCGATTATTTGATTCGGTTACACGATAAAACATTGTCAATAATAAACATGCGGATAAGGAAGGGTACAAGAAAAGAATCCCCTTCGAATGACGAAAAAATTAGTTTCGATATAAAACAAAAAAAAATCATAATATATTGCTGTCGTTAACCAGGTATATGACATAAAAAGATACTGATTAATGATAAGACTCTAATAAAGACTAAAGAACCCTTTCACATGAATGACTTATGAGAATAAAATGCCTAGCTCACCCACTTTCAGTCCAACTCCCAACATTTCTTGAATGCTTTTGGGCAAAAAAAAAGAGGTTGATGATGAATTCGCCCCATCTCCAACATTCCAATTAGTTTACTGCATGTAAATTTGGCTTTTGTTGAAAGGTTCGGTTTGTTGACTTCTGAAAAATGAATATTGTGGTTTATTATGCACAAATGAAAGTAGCATGCCGTTGTTCAAAGTAGAAGTCATATAATTATAACTGAGCCATAAGTAGGCTGAAAGACGATTTATTTTTTAAAAATAAATCGGAAGGTGCCACATCAATAATCGTAAGTCAATCAAAGAAACATTTCTCGCCGCAAAATATGGCTTCGAGGCATATTAACAAAAACTGCACATGAAGCGAAAAATAAGTGATAACATGACGTTATTTTTTCTTCAATCAAGTTGAGACGATCTTAAATGAAGTCATTTGACGTCTTTCAATAAAATTTACAGCTTTTATGTTGATAATTATGCAGCAAATGACCACACGTTGATTTCATCAAGATGCTCAATTTTCCTGATCCCTGAAGCATAAAGTAGCCGTTTGATTTCTCCTGATTGCATTTTTAGTAATATTTTTCTCGACAAAGTTGCAGCTTGAAAGTGAATCAATCAACAACTTCCATTAAGAACAGACTTTATGAAGGGTTCCCGATTTCTTTTATCGCTGCTTCTGTCGCTATAAAACATTTTTCAATGTTCACTACGCTGTAGAGGAAAGTTAGACCACATCAGACAATGAAAACCATGGTTTGAGTGGTAGGAAAAGAAAAGTATAAAAAAGATTTCTGTTGGTGAAACTGTGGTGAGAGAGACGTACAAAAAAGAAGTCGTGAATGAATTTATTATTTTTTATATGCGTAATTATGATTTTTAATAATTTATTTCTGCACAGAGAGTTGTAAAGAACTGTACCTCTTAATATCTGTTTTGAAAAAAACTGCTGGTACATTAAATCTGCTGCTGAATTGTTAAAGTTCTTTTCAAATATTACCTGTTTAAAGTTTAAAGAAGATTCACTCAAAATAAATGTTAAGGCAGAAGTCACAACATACACGCTATCTGGGTTGACCATCGCATAAACCCTTGAGATCTATTTTATTATGGTTATGAATTATTGAATTATATATATATATATAGAAATAATCACAAAAAAAGCATAATTGCATAATAAATAAAATTATTCGTGTTGGCAGTCATTTTTTCTTAACACTTGTTGATTTTTATGTTGACCACAGTCCAGTGTTTGCATTTTTGTCAAAAGGGTTCAACAACGAACAATGGATTACTGGAGGGTTTTAAAAAAGGGTTAGACTCACTGAAACAAACAGGGAACAAATGACCTGTGGTCAACATCATACAGAGAATTTGAGAGGCATGATTAGGGAACTTATGATGTTAGAGTTGTCTCGGTGTTTAACGTCAACTTCATTTCGTTTTACGATCGTGGAAATTGAACCGAGATTTTTAGAGTGCAGCAGCATAACAGATATGATGACGTGAATTTTTATTAAATTTTATTATTCAAAGGAGAACTGCATCGATTAGCATATTACCGACTTTATAGAAGATTTGATTCGACGTTGTCTTGTTTGTCGAAGTGAAAAACATTTAATTCACAACAAATAATTCAGCATATTAACAGAAAAGAGATTTTAGAACAACTAGAACAAACCTCATGTTTTTAATTACAAGTGAATCAATGGGATTTGATTGGACTAAAATCTAGTAAAATTCTGAGTGGTTTTGTAAAGCAAATTTTTAATCGAATTTTAGACCAAGAGTCTTTTTTCTTTAATTGTTACAATTTTAGGTGTAGTTGAGTTATTGATGACAAAAACCTCACGGTACTATTTTTTCGTAATTTCTGCGCTAACTGTTTTCAGGTGTTTATTGCATATTTATGCAATTTATCTCAGACAGTGAAACTGGTCAATTAAATTAAACATTTCGCAAATAAGCAGGAACAGGATGTGCAAAGTGTTTTCATTAGATTCACTTTGATATTGCATTTTAATGACATTTTGATGAGTGTCGAAGAGTCGAGTGGTCCTTGAGGTGGAATTCGGCTGTCAGTTGCGAAATTTCATATTCCAGTTATGATAATACAACATGAATTCTGTGTGAATGTTAATGTCTGGGCATCGCTTGCTTGTTTAAACTCGCTGAACTTCTCGCAGAAAAGTTTTAAACAATCGATTTTTTATTTCAATTATTTCCCGACTCTCCGATTTTCATTTTCTTTCATTAAATAATGATTCTTTTTCTCTCCTTTTACGAGGGTGTACTTGATTTTTTTTTCTACATAAAAACAAGACTTTTGTATTTTCCTTTTCCTTTTCTCTCCTTCGAGTCCATTTCAAAAAGAAAAGAAGGAAAAAATCATCGTCATCATGCAAATTAATGGAAAACTCATAAGAAGTTAAAATTCAAAACCTTCTTTCAACTTCAATTCTTACTTAAGGAACGTTAAATTGAAATTCGTTCATTATATGTTTTGACGATAAGGTTTTTAAGAGAAATCTTCATAATAAGAAGAAGAAAAAAAGTTAATGGTGATGGTATGGCGAGGGATACATAAAACGCGTCATGGAGTTGAAAATAAGAGAAGGCTGGAAAATATCGGGCTGAATCTCCCCTGACTCTCCCTCGAGTGTATGCAAAAGCATAATTATTCATTATGTACAGAGTTTCTACGGAAAATTTTCGCTGTTCCTTCCCATCTCGGGTTTAAAAAATAAATGTAGGATGGGGTCGAAGAAAAGTCTCTCACTCCATTTCTTTCACTCATTTAATATCCATCTGGGATCTGGGGCTCGTATCTCGAACACTTCCTCTTTTACTTTCTTCTCCTTGCTCAAGTTTCTTTGTAAATGTTTTGAACGCTGCTGTAAATGAGTATATTTACGGTCCATGGCGAACAGATACAGACGAGAAAAAACAGTATACAAAGCCATCGAATAAATTAAAAATAAAGGCAAACGTAATGGGATAAATCTTATACGACATTAAAGTCAGTTAAACTTTAAAGAAGCGGAGGTTCTTTAAACATTAAAATTTTTCTTAGCTAAGTCGAAGCAGTGATTTTGAAAGCGGCGGACATCGGTCAAAGTATGTTCCCCTCGAAATTTGACCCTTCTAAATAAATTGACCCTGCCGAATCCATTGTATTTGATCATAATGTTCACTTAGCAGTGATAATGCGGTTAATTGCCGGTCAAAACACAGTGAATTATTCGGAACTGACCCTTAGGGGCTGAAACGCTTTAAACGATTATCAAGGGTGACTTTACCATTGTGATTTGACCACTCAATAATAATCATTTGTTACCAGGCTTGTTTGCAGCAAATAGAATATATAAAAGGTTATTTATTAGTTTCAAAGACTACAACAGTAGGAATAACAAAATCATAGAGTAAAAATCGGTAGGACCGTGTACCTTTCTGTGAGGTGGTGTACCTTTAGTGATCCATCTGTAGACAGATTATTGCTTGAAGATTGAGCAATTCTTGGCAAAAATTAATTGCAAGATTGTGAACCCATCGTTCACATAACTTATCATCAAACGCACGATCCCATCAACATTAAATAACTGCAAAATAGATAAAATTCACTACAAAAAAATGGAAGAAAATTCTGCAGTTTTCGCCATTCATGAAATTTCCAAAAAACTGATGATGTTTTCGTACATTGATGCCATGTTGGAAACAAACAGACCTAGAGAAACAACCCCTTTTGAACTGATAGCGAAATGAAGAGGGCGAAAATATAAATGGAAAAGCAAAAAATCACCCACGAATTTAGAAGCCTCTACTAACACATGCACACCGAATTATCACAATTTTTGAAACATTTTGGATTAACTGGATTTGTTCCTGCTGCTGCTTTCTGAACCGTGAAGATGTGGGAGAGAGCTTTAATAGTCTTAACATTAAACTAAGTATATGTAAAGTCTTCCTAATGCTGTGTTTCAGCATCTTTTAAGATATCCCTCATATTCATACATAAACCTTGCTCTCCGGCGATGGGTGGAAGACAAAGGCGAATCTTTTTTATCAATTTTCCCTCGTTCACCATCTTTTTTTGCTCGCGTCGTCAAAGGGTTGAGATGATTTTCTTGAGTCTTCAGAAACTTTTATATGCTCGAATTGCTTCTCATAGGATATTTAATGTATTTTTCTTATTTTCGTCGCTACTCGTGGCATGATGTTCATGACAAAACTTCGAGGGGTGAATTTTTAATTAACAAAAATATGCAGATGATTCCCGAATTCTATTTCTCTCCTGTTGTAGAATTGGTTCCGTTGTTTTTTGCTGCTGTTTCAATGGAAATGTGGTTCGTTCATTTTTTACTAAGCACGGCGATATGTGCGCTTCCCTATTTTGTCCCAGCATCACCCGTCAACGGTTAATTTTTGTATCCCTAAAACGCTCGAACTAAGAATGTATGTGTGTGATATGCAAATTAAATACGTTTGAAGGGCTCAATCCGCAGATTTTGTCACATCAAACATGCTTGAAACAAGCTACAACAACTTCTCACATGCATTAACAGCGAGCTCGAGTTTCAATATTTACACGTGACAAAAGATTCGTAAAGAAACTTAGCTCTCCATGCATGTTGGAACCCTCGCGCTCTTTTATCGATAAACCCTTTGTGCTTGTTTTCTGTACGTCTTGGTGTTGCAATGTGTGTAAAGTAAGATCTAGCAGATATAATTGATATCAATGCTTAGTTTTAGTCAACAGATATAGAAGGTTTTTTTAAAAAAAAAACAATTCACTGATTGATTTAATTTTCAACTTATAAGCAAGAACGTTGTTTGTTTTGTAATTTTGAGGGACGACATTAAGAATCCAATGAAACTCGATATTTTAAGCAAGAAGAAACGACAAAGACTATGTGTACGCATATTCTAATGTGATAAATGAAAAGTAAAGACAATCAGCATGATGTTCATCAATCAGGCTTCCGAAAGAAAAAAAATTTATTGCATATCACAACCAAGTTGACCTAAAAGAAAAAAGTGCTTTGAACACCAGGCGTTATAAATTGTATGACAACGACACATGTTTTCGAATCAAAAACCCCAAAAAAATATTTTGTTGTTAATGTTTTTCGTGCTTTTTTATCAGATTTGTATGGTTATAGATAGATAGATATGGCTTGTTGCTGACGCTATTGACTGGACCCCATCTCCACCGCTTTGGGCTTCTCAGACGGTTACCCGCAGCCGAGAGACCTCTTATACCCGCCCTGGTCTCTGCATAAGCAGTACTCTGTGATGCAAACTCGCTGAGTAGTACAGCCACAGCGAGCAAGAGGCTACCAAACTAGATTAGGGGGTTCACGTCAGCGGCTTTCCCTGCCCCACTTCCAAGCTTGACAACCCATTGGTATTAACCCAGCAATCCCAACTAGCCTGCCTGAAAGTGTTAGCACAGCCATTCATGCTATTGACACAGATTAGTTAACATTTGTTTGTAAGTAGTTTTGCAGTAAAAACTGCATTTTTAGGTATAAAGAGAAATTTCGTAGACATAAGGAACCGTTTTTATTTTGTTTGAACCATGCAGACAGGGAAAAAAATGAAGCACGAATACGCAAACATAAGTCAAATGCATTATAAAAGTGCTCAAGTAAACGACTGCACTTTAACATCTATAATGAATGTAAAAAAAAATGCATACTATGCCAGCTATATAAAATGACCTTAAGTTTGTCCTGATCAATGAATCGTGACAATTACTTACATAGGGTCGATACCCCATTAAATTAACGGCGAATTTGTGACCCATTAAATTAACAAATTCTATTTGACGGGCTCTCAGGGGCTTTCCACGTAGTGAAATGTATTTTATGTGATAGTTCAGACACTTAACTACCTACACTTGTTAATTTATTAGGACTTTTGTTAATTTAATGGAGACCGACCTTATATGCTGAAAACTATTCAAACCTTACACGACCGACATGATAAATGCTTAGACGGCAAATGTTCTACATTAAACTGTGTAATTTTCTTGTTAGGCGGACAACTGACCCTTTGAACTCTTGACCTTGATACTTTTTTATTCCTTTGTTTTGTTATTGTCTATTTTAAAATTTCTCATTTCCGGTATGTAGAACTGTTTTATTCTTTAAGTTGTCAATCACTCTGATTCTTCTTGAACATGAAAACCTTACAAAACGAACAATAAAAGAAGGGAATTGAGTGATGTTATTGAAAATGTAGTAATAAAACGATGTTGTCGATGGTTAGTTCCAATCTCTGCTCAGCGAGATAATTTAGATATAAATCAAAATCCGATAAACGTGACCGTAATAAACCGTGCTGGTCATTTTATTTATTTTAAATATAAAAATAAGTACCCTCAATCCCCTATATAATAAAAATAAACCTGTTGCTAGACAGTTTTATTTGCAAATATCCCCTATAAGCTAATAATTTCCATTGAAACGATCTCTCTTAAAGCTGACCCTTACTTAAGGCGAATCAGCCGAACCTACATAATCTACATCCCCTTCGGCCAATGAATTTCTCTTTCAAACCCTCGTTACGTTAAAGTTGTTTTGTTGATATTTCAATTGTTGTAAAACAAATTTGTTACGATGATGACGATGATGTCCTGCAAGTTCTTTTGCTTCATTTGTGGACATCGGGAATCGAAAAAAAAATTATAGAGAGTAAATCCTGTGGAATTTAAGTTTCGATTTTTAAAATCTGACACTAGATTAAATGCTTTCTGAATTTTAAAACATTGAAGTCTTGTGATACTGTGCCATTCTTAATGGTTCAAAAGAACACTATAAAAGGGCCATTTCTATAAGAACGCAACTCATAACGAATTCAAAATTTTATCGCAGAATGTGAATAATTTCACCCCACAGATAATGAGCCACGAACCTTTCACTTTCACTCGTCTGACTGTGTGAGTGAAACGCGAATAAGATGAAATTGTATAAAAAGAAAAGAAATAGCCCAGCAACCCTCCGTTAAGTGCGTAGGACAAAAATTTAATTTCAGATTTTTCTTCCTTCTTCGCGTGATAAATTTTCAGCACGAAGCATTAGCGGGGCGACATTGTCTGTATTGGTGAGTCTTCCTTTATTTTCAAATTAATGTACAACACTGGCTTCGTTTTGACGAGGAGTCTTTGTCTTAATGTTGCCATTTTCTAATACAATTCAAACAATCATCGACTGTAGGGTTTAAAACCTTGACTACACGGAAAAATCGCTGCAAGTTCACTAAAAAGTACAGATTTCCGAAAATTTTGACTTCGTTCGTCAAACATGACGGTGTAACACTCTCGGTTAAATTTTAAAGCCGAAATTCACCCACGGTTTGAACTGGAGAACGGAATTGATGGACTTTTCTTATAATTTGACTTCCTGTTAAGCTAAACCTGAGATGTTATTTACGAAGTCATCCTCTTATCTTCGTGCTTTTTGTTCTGCTTCTTGTTTCGTATCAGTTTCAAATAATAATTTCACGACTTCTTATGCGCTGCATCGTCAATTTATCTTCCACTGATTCTCATCATTCATTCGATTGTTCTGCTCGTGACATATGAGCTCATAGATCTGCCATGAGTTAATAAAATAAAAGCAAAACTCTAAAATTAACTCTAACCTACAATCGAAAAAACATACAATTTAAATCTAGCAAACATAACAATGCTGACGTGAAGAAGTATCGTGATTCCATCATCGTCTCTAGATTGAGTTTTTATTCTCTCACTCTTCATTCGGTGAGTTTCATGATTTATCTGCCTGCTCGTGATTAAACGAGGGGTCAGTTCAAAAACTATAATCGCATCTGAACTAGCTTATCCATCAGACAAGATTGCATCTCAAAATGCACTGAAATTTAATTCACATACAGCATCGTGCTATTTTTCAGCAAACCAGAATTCGTATAGAACGAGATTTATGTTCATGGATGCACACGCATTTTAAAGATGCACGCTTGCTGTTCTAGTTACTTGTTATAAAAAAATTAAAACTTGAACCAAACAAATTTCTTTAAGCAATGCTGGCGTTGCCAAGCATTGCTTAAATAAATTTGTTTGGTTAAAATTTCATCAAAAGAGTTTCTTCATGCCGTGGGCAAAATCAAGTAGCAAGAGAAATAAAATTAAGATTAGCCAGAACTTTCAAGAAGCTGTTCCAGTTAATGCGACGAGTTTAAATCATACCAAAATCATTAAAAGTCAAAGTAGTTTCTACATTTCAGTGTGCTATGACTTTAACACTTTCTTCACAAAGTTACAAGGTTATTAGCGGCAGGGGTTAGAAATAGCACAAAGCAAAGTCGAAGCACAATAAAATAATCAAATTCGCATAAAAATTACATTATCTGGTGCACAACATAAATTGCATTGAGGGAGTTTTTGTCATGTGCCCTTATAACTCTGTTTACTTTCTTGTGCGAATTTTGTCTGCCGTTCTGAATTTTTTCGGGGAGGAATTCTTTGATGTGGGGAAAAACAGAAAAAATCGCTTTTGCACGTCTCTTTAAAATGTATAAACAAAAACCGAGAATGCTACAGGTTGCTGCTGATGCAGTTTAATTCTAAACTCGGCGTTTATACGAACAAAGCAAAAGAGCATTTTTAATGCTTCACTTGTGACGGTAATGGAGTAATAGCACACAATTAATTGCACTTTGTTTGGCTTCGTTTGGCTCAAACAAAAACTTTTCTTCCTGAATGACCCAACTCGCAACATCCAAATGCCATTTAGTGATTAGTTATGTAGACGGCCCTAAATTGATTAAGTTTTCAATCATTTACTCTTTGCTTTTTCCAGCCAAGAACAAAGAAGACATGAAAAACATGAAAACATAAGAGAAAGGCCACTCTAAGCACGCGCGATCCAATTTGATGCACAATCAATTTAATAAAGTACAAAGGAAAATAAATGTTTTGCATTCGAAAGGTGAATTCAATTCTCCATCAACACTCGATGTTGTGATGTGAATATTCGCGAGCATGAATTATTTTGCTACATCATAATAATTTTGTGGGAGAGAAAAATGGGAAAGGTCAAACGATGAGCAATTTTCTCATCCTACCGAGTAAGAATAAACTTTCGCGTTGCTTCGGTCATGATCTGGAAAAGTGCTGCGAAACAGCTGTGTTAACAGATATGTTAATGCTCAGATAATAATTATGATTCAATGCACTGAAAATAGCATGCATTAACGGGGTTCACTTGTAAGTGACTGCATTCTATAAAAAAATTATATTTAAAAAAACGTTTTCAAAAAAATATCAGCAAGATTAAATTCCAACTTAACGTGTAATGCTTCGCTGATTATATAAATATGATAGCAAAAACACGAGAAGAGCGTTTGTACGAATTTTTGATGACCTTTGACTGTCGCTGTACTGATCTACCCATTAAGCTGTTTCTTACAATTCATTTATATCTTCTGAAAAACTCCAACAATTAATCAGAAAATAAACCTATTGTATGATAACTTTCTACCCCTATTCAACCACCTTCTTTAAATCACAAACTTACAAATATCCGCTCCCACCCAGGAACATTTTTTTTCTGCTGGTTATTAAACATTCTCAAGATGATGTATTAAAAAAATCGAAGAAAGCAGAAAGTTTAATCCCTCGTTGAAAATTTTTCAACATTAATGTATGTATGAGGCTTATTGCTTGCGAATAAATAAAAAACACTTATGGATATTTTCCGCTGCCTTCTGTTTCTTATAAGAAGTCATAAATTTTCCGTCTGTTGATTTTTTTTCTCAATGCTTCAAATAATTTTTTCATCTCATGTATTTAAAGTCTGAAATTATTTGGCTAACGTTAAAGTACGTTTTTGCAGTATTTCGCTGTATGCATGGATAAAGTGTGAAGATAGCGAGAATCCTTTTTTAAGCAAATACTTAATGTGAAGTTGAATAAAAACTTTTTCACATGATAAATCTCGGTTGCATTTTACGAGAGGTTTTGTCTAGCTTGAAATTAAATTATCTCATTTTTCTTCAACTCTGATAAATAAGAAATTAAATCGAAAATGAAATGTTCAATTTTTTCATATGGAAATTCAATATTACCACGCATTACCGGTAGCAAAAGTCGAACATGTTGTGTTTCCGCTCAGTAACGACGGAAAGAGAAATTGGATGAGCGTAATGTGAATGCTTCAGAACAACATCAAATGTTACCATTGTGGAACATCGTAATTTGTCTATGCAAATTCATTTTGAAGCTTCAAGCATTGAACTGAGTTGAACCTCGTCAGCCTTTGAACTTTCTATCCGTAGATGTTGGCAAAAATTTCTTCAACTCTCCTTCTGACGCGTCACTTCTCAGAGCTCAACGCAAGTGTTTGTGTGTAAAAACATTATGCATGAAGCTAAAAACGAACCGTGGGCTTGTGCAAGAGCGATGTAGATCAAAACTTTGTAGCAAGAAACTTCGAACTTCTTGATTACAATCACTTAAAATCAACCCGTCTGAATATCTGGCAAACACACACTTTAAATAAAGACGTTTGGGATAGAAAACCTCAAAAATATATCATCTCTAAACAATCTGTTTCAGAGTTATATTAGAAACCCTCAAATTAATTTATATTTCGCCTTTTGACTTTTGCTTGCATATTTAAAAGTGATAAAGGTTTAAAGTTTGTCATTTACAATGAATTTTCGTCAGAAAACCACATGGACAAGTGTGGAAAAGGAAAACTAATAATTTATCGCCTGCGTTCAGGATGTTCTTCAAAAATACTTTTGCTTCTTGAAATTTGCAAATCCCTTTGCCGATCTTAAGTGCATGACCCTTTTTATCTTAAAGAAACATCAACCCTTGTTCTGAAGTTGGAGAAGGGGGTGTTAGAGGGTCGAAAACAGAGATGTCACAGGAATATGTTGATTAATTGATGACAATTTATAAGTTTTCAGTGTGTCTGCCGATCTGTTTGTGGTCAAATCTCAAATCTTGGAAATTGATACAAAATTTGTAACAGGAGAATGGCACAATTTGGATACTCGGCTTATTCCAATGAAGAGAATTTTTGATTATGCCTGAGCCTGCAAGCATAAATCGATACTGGAATCATATCTCTGTCTTTTGCAATACTTTCTCATGAAAAAATCTAAATTCTAGCTATTCATCCAGTTTGATCCCTCGGCGCATCCTATCCGCAAGTATAATATAAGAATCTGTTTTTGTATGTAATCGAATCAAACGAGTATGTCAATATCACAACTTTCACTCCGAATGACTGTAATAAAATTTAAATGAGCAATAGTTGAATTGCGAAACAGGGGTGAGTTGATATTTTGCATAATCTCGGAGGGATTGATCTGGCATAATTGCAGTATACTTGCAGATTTATTGCTAGTACACGCAGCTTTTGGCAGACAACAACATTCCGTAAGTTGCACTATGGTGTTTTCACCTCTTAAACAGTTTACCGCCTGATCTGTCAAAGCTCGTGTCATTGAATCTGATTTAATCAGTTCCAAATTATTCGGGAATTTATTGAAATACAATTTACCTGTAAAGATCTTAATCTGTTTTTACATCGTCCAAAAATACCCCAACTTGCTGTTCATTCAAAAATATTATGCTTAAAAGAATTTCCAGAAGAAAAACAATCGCACATAAATCATGTCAAGTTCCTCTCCCCATCCAGTTGCCAAAGCATTCTTGTTTTTATGGTTTCTATGAGACAAAAGAAGGGAAAATTTATTAGAGAACTAGTCAAGTGGATGGTATTGAGTTTATTTTTACTTTCTTAAGGAATTTGGAAATTTTCTTCTGGAGATTGAGAAGGGAAAATTAATTTTGTCTAAGGAGAGTTTGAAAAATGATATTCTTCTATGTGAAATTCGAGTTCAATCTAAATTTTATGAATATTTATATTAAAGAAATGTGACCAAGCTGAAATTGAAAAAAATAAACCAGCTTCTCCAGTCGCATAAGACCAAAATTATTAGCCTTACCTGTTTCAATATCGATTTCGTCGTGTACAGTAAATATTTGTCTTCATGTAATTAATTTCCATTTTTTCGTGTTTATTGTTTTCTCTTCTGAGATATGGAACGAGGAAAAAGGACGATAAAATAACAAGTTTTTTGTTACGTAAACGAGGTTTTTTTCATTAGGAAATGTTTACATTGGATGAGATACGTGACGGAGACACGAGAACATTTAAGAAAAAGGGTGGAGATGTTTATACTTTATTAATTGCATAATTAGAAAATATGTTTAATGCTATTATGTTTAACTACCATGCAAACATTTGAACAGTGAACGATTGGAGCAGGTAGAGTATCAACTAAACAACGTTCCGAAGAAAGTTTCCTACTTTTAACAATTTTTTTTATGAACTTTTTTATGGTGGAATGTATATCATAAAAGCCTGTATCACAAGCAGCAGCTTCGATTCAGAGGATTGCCGCAGAGGAAAGTTTTTGAAGACAAAAAATGACCTTCATTGAATTCTGAAGATAACACAAAACAAAGGGTTGAATGTTGGGAGTTCACGTTCTTCTTAACTACAATTTAAAATCAACAACCGTTCAAGTTTGCTTATGAAATATTATTATGTTTTCTTGCTTTTTTTTCAACCTTTTTACAGTTTTCAAAATCCGCTTACATCTCAACAAAACGAACAAGAGAGTGTTTAAGGTTGATGACTCATCGAGATACCCGCATAAATCACAAGAAAAAAACTTATTAAAATTGAAAATTTCTTGGCTGGAACGGAAATAAAATTTTCCACCTGATTGCATGTGACTTGAGATTTACCCATCTTTGAGTTCTTCTCTCTGTATCCGCTTTCTTAAATTCATTCATTCATTCATTATTTTCTTTATTTCGTTCCTCTTTTCTGTTAATTGATTAAAAATCAGAATCAAAACAAATGAAATGTTTTAGCTTTGATGTGCATTAATACTGGATTAATACGGTTCAGTTTAAATGCGAACCTGATGAGGTTGTGGAATCAATCTCAATGGTAAGGTGAATGAAAACCATTAGACACGAGAAGAAGAACTGCGAACGCTATAACGGAACTGTCGGTAGTTTTGTGAATAGAATTCAATTTCTGAAATTCACACTTGACAAAATCTTTAAATCCAAGCAAACGACTTCATCCACATCCAAGCGGATCAAACACAAAGACTAAATTTGTTCTATTCTCTCTTTACTCTTTTTTAAATCGTGCTTTTGTGCGCTGACCGATATTTATTAATTTTTGCGGTCACGACTTGAATTAAATTTAGCTCAAATAATAACGAAGCAATATACATAGCATACGTGTTGGGCGTTGAAGAACATAAATCTATCTTCTTTGCTTTGATTTCTTGTTGAATGATTCTCATAATTGTAATTGCAATAATAGGCTTTTAAAGAACAACTTTTTTGCAAGGGAACTAAAAGAAGAAAAAAAATAAGTTCCATAAGCTTTTTGTTTGTCAAACTTTTGAGTGACTGTTTTTAATTGAGCTTGTCCAATTTTGAATTAAAAAATGATCTTAGTTATTGTCATTTATTGTATGAATAATAATAGCCTTCACCTTTGAATTGCTGATAAAGTCAGTGAATTCGGGGATCAATCAAATAGGTTCAACCAAAAGCGGATGCAAATAAACAGAGCAGAAGTTTTTTACTCTCGTCGTATTTTGATAACTCATAAAACGATGCGTAAATTAAACTTTAAACGGATGATTTATCGTCTTCACGATGCATATCGAGACTTCTACCCTCCTTTTAATGTCAAAGAGAAAAAGTTTTTATCAATCGATTTCATTTGCATAAGTGTTGCACAAGCATTGCCATTGCCACAAAGGTTTTTCTCTGCTTTTTGCCTCGTGTCTCGTTTCAATGAGAAATTCTTGTGACGGAATCGTCAATCGTACATAAGTGAAAGGCATTAAAGAATTTTTTGTTTTTCTCGTTTCTGAACTTCCCCACTTCTACCCATGGATCATAAAAAACGCTCACAATTTATGAATATTTGGGAATGAAAACAACGACTAGCTATCTCACCCACTCGCGCTATTTTCATTAATATTAAAAGATATTTCAAAATATCCTACGTCTAGTAAATAGAAGCGACGTCAATAAATATCCTCGTCGAGGATATCTCGACTGTTATCGAGGGTGTCCCCTCTTGAAAATAAATTGTGTTTGCGCGAAAACATTTCGTTTGTGATAATTATTTTCTTTGTATTCCGGACCTGAAATACCGGGAGAATAGTTTGCTTCTTTGAAAAAAAAAGTTTTAGAATATTGCATCTGTGGTCATCGGACGTGAATGAGACTTGTAATTCTTTTAAACACTTCTAACCATACGTTTCTATTTTCTCTTACTCTTCAAAGCAAGCATGATTGCGTCGTTCAATTACATAATTAGTTCTACGAGTTCACTCCTGTGTAACACGCAAACATATAATTAGACGTAAACTGACATTGTTCAAATATTGAAGTGTACATTTTGGTTCAAAGATATTTTCACGAATATTGTCTTTGAACTTAGTAGAAATTTGTTCGTGATTAGAGAGCATGAGTCGTGTAAACTTGGACGCTTCTACAAAATTTGATAGAACTGTAGCAACGTTTTTACAAACATAAATTGCACTATTTTTGTTCGGATGTTGGTCGGTTGAAAGCGTGTTCAAAGAAACGGAAGATTCCAAGGCTAGTCTGCATTTATCTAAATGCTTATGCCATCAGCAAACTGCTACGATTTCTCTTAATTCAATGTTTCTTTGTGTGGCATACGATCAAATTAATTTCCTTTTGAAACGGAGCAATTCACGATTTCTTCTTGTAAATCGAAGTAGAAGAAGAAAAATAAAAAGAAACAATATCTTAGGAGTGTTTATATGTTGTTTTCAAAGAGATTCATATCACACACGACTCAGTAATAATTTTCATTCTACATATTTAAAGTTCATTGCTGTTCATTGTTTGAAGTGAAAAGAAATCAGAATTATGCTCGTAATAAAATTTCAAGTCCAACAAACCGTGCGAATGCTTCAAACAAATTTGAGTTTAAAATATGAAATTACTTGTTTCTTCGTTAAAAGCGTTTTATCACTTTGACACAGGAAGAATAAAACAATACAAGTGGAATATTAACATTTAAATGTGTCAGATCAATTCGGTAAGGGTTACGTATATTTTACTAGTCGTACACTAGTCGCCCCAAATTCTGAGACTAATGAGAAGCTTAAACCCAATGAAAAATCAAAATTGTGAGGTCATAATCTAAAAATTTTATACGTGACTTTACATTTTGAATTATTCTAAGGTTTAAGCAGATTTTGATCTTATTTTGGTCAACATGTGTAATGTCTTTTTTTCTAATAAAAAGTCTTTTTCATACCTTTTTATTTGAAATATTTCAAAAGAGCTTATCATTGCTACACACGACTTAGCAATATTCAATCTGAAACCCCTTACAAAACCTAATTTTGCGAATAAAAACTGTATAAAACTTTGGTAAAGCAGTATACATTCCGCATTTTTACGATCTGATTACGTCTCTATCAGTTTCATAAAGATAAAAAATCAGCTTGACCAATTTTATGTTTAATTAAAAATTGACATTCCGCAAAGTTACAACAGTTGTTTTTGCGGAGAAAAGCTACAGTTGAATGCTGCACAATATTAAAATGAACAAACTTTTCTGCATGGCTAAAAATTACGTTTCTTTTCGTCTCATTCTGAGAAGTTATAAGCAAGAACGCCAAAAAAATCGATGAAGAAGGAAGAACAGCGGGTATTTATGAGAAGTTTTGAGTCGAGGACAAGAATGTCGATGGGGATGGGGGATGATGAGAAGAACCCTTGCGGGTTGAACATGGAAAATAAGAACAAAAATAAAAATCATCTTAATGACGATCACAGTCTTGATTCTTTCTTTGCTCGAAATATTACTTGTCCTAACATCTCTGTGTAAGTTTGCTGAGATAATAAAATAAGAGCTCGAGTGAACCTCCAGCCCCGTTCTCTCAACCCACTTTCCGAGCATCTGAAAGGTTTTCTTCTCCCTCTTCACTTTCCGAAAATGTAAATGAATCAAATTCACCCTCGTATCCATAGTCCAAAACCTCACCAACACAGTCATATCTAAGAAAGATTTTTCTCGGCTCTGTGAATAAATTAAAAAAAAAAGTATAAAATAATCCGGAGAACATTCAGAAGTATGAGGGTGTTGTGGGTCGAACTTTTCCCTCTTCAGTGCCACCCGAAAAATCACCCTCGCTAAGACAAGTTCTCAGAAGAAACGTAAGAAAAAGAAAATTTGAAAACGAAGACGAAAAATTAATCGATTTTCATTTATTTTCTTCATTTGTGTACATAAAAATAAGGCAAGAAAAACCTTTCAGTGAACAGGGAGGGGGTTTATTTGCGCTTCCAGAATGAAAACCCTGCTCCCATAATTTTAATTTACACTTTTTCGATGGGATGGGTCGTTGTGTGGTGCTTACCAGCTTCTGAGCCTCGATGTACGGCTCAAAGTTTTTCTCTTTTTTCCATTTCATTTTCAAGTCTCCAAGATTTGGATATTTTGTTTAACTGATTTAAAGAACTCGTTAGTTGTGAGAGTCCACATAAAGCGACATTTTATTTTTCTAGAAGATTCAGGTGGCCAAATGTTTATTGTGCAAAGGTCCTGAAAACGAAATTCCTTATGATTGATGTGAAGAAGTTTCTTGAACATAAAATATTTGTGAAATTTATAACTGTAAAAAATCGTGTTTTTTTTGCTTTCATAAACAAATTTTAAAACTTGATCGAATGAGAAATAATTTGAAACAACTGTATTTGACAATCAATTGAAGAAATTTTATGATCTTTCTGAGTTTTTGACAAAAAATAAGCACAGAATTGTGTAGGTCAAATGAATCCTTTGCAACTGTTTTAGCGTTAAAAAGCTTTGGATATTTTGTTTTAACTGATATAAAGAACTCGTTAACTGATTCCAAGAAAAAACAGTTGTTTCCATGCAAACTCATAACTATTCACCTTCTAAAAACTGGTTAACTGCCTGTTACCTGTTAGCCATTCAACTGTTTTAAAACCAAAATACTACGGTTGTTTCAAATTTTTTCAAAAAGTGGTTTAAAAAAACCGTAATTTCAGAAGTTTAAACGGAAGGTCTTAAAGTTCTATTTCCTCCTAAAGTCCCGTTTTGTCCAGAACCTTCATAGATACCCCAAATTATGCTCAATCGCAATAGTTCATTTGAAAGATAGCGAAAAGGCACCAGCTACCATTTTTGAAATTCATGAATTGGCTGATAAAACCAGAAATCAAATTTCTATTTTTTCTTCCTTGAAAAAGATAAAAAAAACAAACGTTAAACAAAAACATTTTCAAACTCACATAAATTTTTCTCTCTTTTTGCACATTGACATAAACATGTTGCGACCAATAGAACTTCGTAGATTTTTCGCGCGTCGAAGTTTATTGGCAAATGCGAGGGAAATTTTGAGATATCTACAGAGAAAGTATAAAAAGAGTTGTCAGCAAGCAGTCTTTTTACATACCAGAAATGAATGTGAGTAAGAAGAAAAAACGAAAACGGCACAAAATGAAATGTGCTAAAGTATTAATCACGCCCCAAAACAGGGGATTAAATGTAAACTTGGGTCTTTTGGGTCCAACATATGAAAAAGATACATTTCCTACAACGGGTGACTTTTCTTTTCGGTGTGCAAAGTTGTCGAACACGTTGGTCGCTGGAATTGAAATAAGTCATTAGTATTTGGTACCGAAATAAAAAGCTCCGAGTTTTCTTTTTTCTTATCACTGACAAACTCTTCCTTTGCTTCTACAACATATTTTGGTATTGCCGCATGTGCTTTCACGTTCATATATAGCCACGCCTTTCACTCGATCCACGGAAAACAGCGTACGATGATGTGAATACAACCATACATTACATTTTTATGTTTTCTTGTTTTCACATTTTTACTCAACTCGAATGTTTCAACAACAGTACTAATTAACTCGTGTGTTCGTGTGTGTGGGAAATATATGTTGGATATATGTTGGGGCATGCGTCTGAATTTATCCACGTAGTTGTGTACGTGTGAGCGTACGAAAGGGGGATTATTCATACATGCTGAGCAGTTGAACTCATCAACGCTCATCCCTTGTCTAGCTGGCTTTCATTCTTGGACTTTATTTGATTTGATGGGAATAGTTTTAAAGTCATTATTTAATTAATAATTTTCTTAACCCATTTTTTCAACACAAGTTATACTCAAAGATCAAAAATATTTACAAAATATCCCTGATGAGTTTTCTAAAGTTTGAGAGTAATTTGAGAATAGTTTACAAGAAACAAATAAAAAAAAAGATTAATCAGACACAAAACAAAGCAATTCCGACTTTATCACGATTTTTTCTCGGCTTCTCTTTTGATACTTTTAGTTCATTGACGATATTGCGATGATTTATCATTTACAAACCTTTCACATATGCGAACGATGACTTAACTGATTTCTCTGCTTTTCTTTGATCACGTGCTCAAAATATGGGCGTGCTTCTAATAAAAATCTAGTGTGCTGTCAAGAAAAGCACAAACTCATAAATCTCTTTATTTCTTTCGCACGATTCAGAAAATAGACAAAGATTCAATAAATCGGGATCTTCTTTGATTTGATTTCGGGAATGACATAGATTTTTGTAAGTTGGAATTTTATAGCTCACGTTATTGATGTTTGTTTAAGATTTGTAACGGGTTCTTTAAGTTTTCAGAGAAGAAAACGACAGAAATAATTCAGTTCAAGTTAACAAATGTTATCTCTCACATTCAATCGTGCTCACTAAAAAACAAAGACCAAATTTTCTTGCCAAAATAATTGACAAAGGGTTAAATAATTTCAGCTCTTTGGTTGCTACGCTTCTTGTTTGAAGGGGTGAAGATCTGTTTTCACCCACGTAGTTTCGAAATGGCGGAAATTCACAGAAGGATAAGAAAAAGTCTCAACTGCGATAACATATTCTTGATTAAAAGCACTGAAGTTTCTAGTAATGGTCACTGTTGGATGACAACATTTAATTTCAGACATTGAACGCGTACAGACACAATCTTAGGTTGTTCAACATTTGATGAAGATTGAACCACCTCTCATTTTTTTAAAAATAAACCTTGAAAAATTAAGATGTCCAATATTTCAATGCTCTGGGTGAACTTTATATAATTTCCCTTAAAGACACTCTCGACACGTTTTTTGTAGCGTCAGCCTAAAACTTAACCTTAACTTTTCCCAGAACAACAATGGTATGGTTCTAAATTGCGTGTGAAATTTATGAAACACTAAAACTAGAAGCAAAATTTGTACCTAAACAAAATTATGTGTTACGAAATTTAATCTTAACGTTCTATCGATTGTAAAGATTGATCAAACCTTGCACTAACCATGTACCGTTTACTTAGGGTCGCATTCATGTATTTATTGCAAATCACCTTTAAAACTAGTTTTGAACTCTGGCGGCGCTGAAATTGAAGACACTGGAAATCTTTGATGCGACCAAATGAGATCTCACATGAAACTAGTAAGCCACAACAAGCGCCACATATGCAACGGGATTTCGAACGATGTTCACTCAATCAAATCATTCAGCTGCACCAATACCTCAAGCAGCATTCAGGTGGAACAGCGAATAAATTTTTTGTTCGTTTACGGTGTAATTTTTTTTAATTAATGTTGGTAAATTAAAAAAATGATTTCTTTTTAATCGAGGTTACAAAAAAAAATAAGTTTCAGAATAAAATAAAAGCAGACATCGATGGTATAGTTTCAAGAGAATGTCTCAGAAATCACCCGCGGTCTGCAAACATGTATGCTCTTCTTTGCACATCGTGTTCAGCTATAATGATATCAATTTTTCTTTGTGCAAATATGAACATGAACCGCAGCAAAGATTAATCGGTCAGATTACTAGCTAACGTGTTTTACACTAAAATCATGGACTTAGATATCGGTCAAAAGAATTTCTCAGCCCAGAACGATTTCAAATGATGAAACTTTTGCTTCTCATTTTTACAACCGTTTCTTACTTTGAAGAAAGATGATTTTAAAGATTATAATTACTTAAACATGTAATTTTCTATTTCTATTGTCTTGGTTTCCAAAAATGCCAGCTAAATGAACAATTGTCCACTTCTGCTCACTTGTACCATTTTCCGTTGTGATATTTCCATTGTGATTACTGGTGAGATAAAAAAATTCATAAATCTCTTCACACACATGTCACCTCTAGGCTTTATTTTGTTAACATATTATTTTAAAACAATGGACAATGATTTTAATTTTTACCAAAAAACTCGCACATTTAACAGCTCCGCTAAGAAGTGAATGAATAAATTCTCATAAGAGTATACAACTAGTCCATGCATTATACATGTGATGACCATCAAAATGCTTGAGAAAATCTTTTGGAAACAAAAGTAATTTCACCATAATTTTTTTGGGAACCTCTGCCTACATAATCAACATCAAATTTTTCTCATGTACGTAACTTGCCTGAACTAAGATTTCATGGCAAAGAGGCGGCAAGAAGCAGCAGTAAAAACAAACCCGAAGCTTTTTTGTGCGGTATGAATTATTGCAAAATAAAAAGGGTTGCCAAGAAAATTTTCGGGAGAAAACAACCCCAAACGTATTTGGCAAATACACGCTCAGTTTCTTTCAGCGTTATTTTCATTCGTTTCTAGAGAAATTCTGTAAACATGTATGATAAGACGAGCTATCTTGGAAAAAGGCAAAGAAAAATAAAGAAAAATGTTTTAATTCGTCAATGAGGGAGAGATCGAGTTATGCGACAAGTACGCACGCTCGTGTGTGTTTATCACGAGTCAGGAGCAGTAGAAATTTGTGTGCGTTGGAGTCGTGGAAAAGTGTTTGTGATATATCATACATACATGAGAGACGCGCAACTCTCTCCTCGAGCTTCGCTTTTCCTTTACCCGCATGACGCGAAGGGAGTAAAAGCACCGAGAAGAAGGAAATAAAGAAATAGGTGAAAGTTTCATATATGAAAACCCCCTGACGCACACACACAAGAAACACACACATGAAAAGAAAAACTCATCGGATCATAAAAGCAAAATGTATAAATATATGACTTTAACGTGAGTAAGAATCTATAAGTCATTTCTCTCAACATTTGATCAATTTATGGATGTGTTGGATGTGTTGCTAGTTCAAATTCATGCTGTTATTTTGTATTATTTTTTGTATGCCCCGCTTTTACGATACACTCACAGCAGAGAAAGCAGCAGAAAAAGAAAATAAAACACACGAATTGAGCATAATAAAAGAAATGTCTCGCGCGGGTTTTTCGCTGTTTCTCTTCACTCCACAACTGCGAATGTGGAGTGAATATATGTGTGTATATTGCCTGCTTGCAGAACATTCTTTTTATTTCGGATTTGCCGGTACATAATGTTTGGCGAGAGAAAGAAAATTTAAAGACACGTCAGTCTCGTTTTTCGTCTCAATTTGTACGGTTCGATTGTATTTGCTGCTCTCGGTTCATTTATGGGTTAGAATATGAAAATAACAGATAGGGTTGCTGGTGAAAGACTTTGAACTTAAAGTCAAGTTTAAAAAACTTCAAGAGAAGTCACTTTCGGACGGAAATTATAGACAAAATTCAGTGATCGAGAACGCCAACTTACAATAATCATCAAGTGACACTAAGGATTAATCACGATTTTAATATTTTTTTGTGAAGTTTTAAAATCAGTTTCGGAATGTTGGAGGAGAAAAAATTAAAAGCAAAAATATCGAATATTCCCAAAAAGTGTTAAAAATATTATTTAAAAAACGAATTTGCTAAAACAAGAAAAATATTCTTATCGCCTGTAATACATTGGACCTCGTAACCTGAATGTTCCACATGTTTCTACCTGGATTAATCGCAAAGGATTTAGACAAGTTTTACCTGGTGAATGAAAAAATTAAATCCTCTCATCTACCTGATCAGTTCTACGTGTAATATTAATGTGATTCTTACGTCTGTCTTGTCGGGACAAAAAGGGATGAAAACTTTGAATTTATGTGTGTGAAAAAACTAGAAATTAAATTTTAGTGCAAAATTTTTCGAGTTTGGAATAAAACCACTTCAACTGGATCTTGAAACTATTTTAAAAGCTATGGATTAACTTGCAAGTTCTCCGAAAAATACAAGGTATGTTGATAAACTTATAAATTCGTAATTATTTGGAGAAAAAAAATGTTCTAAATAATTTTATAAGTGGTTTGCTAGAAACAAAAATTAAATTATTTCTACTTCAAAATAACATTAGTGTTTTACTACGAAAACGGCATAGAAGGCTTAAACATAGAAGTTACATTTGTTTTGCTCGACTTTTAGTGATTCTGGATGATTTAAAAGATTTTTAGTGTGTATCAACAATTTTTTGCTTCTATTTCTTTATAAAATCTTAATTTTTGAAACTTGAAATTTCCATAATTTTCCTCAAAAAAAACTGTTTTCACGTAAGTGAAAGTTACATAAAATTATCCCTTGAATAAGCTACTGTAATGACTTTTAGTGTATCCACTTACCATGGTTTTGATACTCTTCAAACATATTCGTCATAGAAAACCAAAAAGGCATTTCGTTTTTATTTTGCAATGAACATTTGAGTCGCGAAAAACCGCAGAAGGAAAAAACAGCAAAAATCAATGAGCTTCTTTTTGCCAAAACGTTATGAAAGTGCTCAGTGAATAAAACGAAAATTAATTCGATTTTCTGCTGACTTTTTCTTTCTTTTTGTAGTTGTATAATTTAGTTTTCGCTCGTAAGTGAGCAAAATCAGGAACCAACGGAAAAGTTTTTTCGTTAAAATTGGAGTTTTTCACATGAATACTGTAGAGTCAAAAGGATTGCAGAGTTGTGGCTACTGTTGTTGTTTAAAAAGCTTTATGAGCCCCCTCACTTAAAAATCGGTTTCTGTGTTTTGTGCTGCAAACATTTGTTGAAACGACGAGAACAGAGTTTTCCATAACACGCTGGTTTCAGAAACTCGTCAAAATTTACATATAGGATTGTTTTAAGTAATTTTTTTCATCTTCACAAACATTTGAACTTCAAGAACTTTTAACAAATGTCAAGCCACTTTCCCGCTTTGTCTTTCATTTTTCTTTCGTCAAAAGAAGTACATGAGTACTCAAAATTATTTTTTTTACAAATATATGTATTTGATTGTTTTCCAACTCAGCTATGCTGCAACGAGTGCTAGAATGAATACACATGAAAAGTTTCAGAGATTAAATGAATTTTCAAACTCGAAAACATTATTTTCATTCAAACTTGATTGAAAGCACACTTAAGAGTGTACCTGGTGCATGTACCTATACTTTAATGTTTCAAAACTGTTCGACATTGAAAACTGGACTTACACTGAACAAAATTATGTAAACTTGAAATAATTGCAACTCAGTTATAGAACACAGAAAAAAAACAAACATTTGGGTGATGTTCATCGTTTCCTCCATTTGTTTTCACAGATTAATGGGCAGAGCAAATCAAACACCACAGAAGAAAGAATTTTTTTGGATTGCCTTCGAAATTAAAAACCCCAATCGCCTACATTTAGCCTAAAAAGCAATTCAGTTTAGAGAGCCAATGACTCAGACTATGACAACCACTCAAGAAAATTACAGTCTCCGTTGGAACAATCACCAAGCACACATGCTACAATCGTTTGATGCCCTTTTGCAGCAGAAATCTTTGGTCGACGTGACGCTGGTCTGTTCTGATCGTTCAATTCAAGCCCACAAAGTAGTACTCAGTGCATGCTCACCATTTTTTGAGCGAGTTTTTAACGACACACCTTGCAAACACCCCGTTATAGTCCTCAAGGTAAACACATAAACTTTCTTCAAGAAAATTAATAGGAAACTTGCAGCCCCATTTTAACTTGCCGCTTTTGTTTCTTTCTGAAGGACTTTAAAGGATGGCTCGTTCAAGCCATTGTTGATTTTATGTACCGCGGTGAGATTTCCGTCCCACAAAAGAAACTTAACTTGTTAATACAAGCAGGTGAGTCGCTACAGATTAGAGGTCTGACAATTCCTACCGAAAACGTTGACGAATCAGCACGAGAAAGTTGCGCTAGCCCCATGCCACGACGAAAGCAAGCAAGACCACGAAGGCGCTCAGGCGATTTGACCGATTCGCCACAAGATTTGAGCAATGGAACAATAATTACGAAATGTGAACGTGACGACTCCTTGGTAGATTTCGATGACGACGACGACCATGAACTCAATGATGTTTCGAAGCAAATGAAACTGAATGGAACAAGCGCCGAGTTGAAATCCTCTAACGATGATAACAACAACGGGATGGGACACGACGATACCGATCTGCCAGAGAATGAAGAAAAGGAAAACCAACCTACGGAACGGCTGATGGAAGGTCCCGAGAATCTTTGCATAAAAAAATCCGTCGATGAATCGCATTCGTCTGAAAACATAACTTCTGGTGATAAAAACAATAATAACGACGAAAGTGGCGAGAAAAGGAAGCACACTGCACCGCACAATGATTTCCACGAGCGATTTATCCTCAGCTTGAAGGATTTGAGACACTTGCGACATCGTCAAGTCCCACCGGGTCACCCTTTCAGTGACATTTTGGCTCACCTTCCCATCTCACCACCTCCAAGCTTCCACATCAACCACGCTGACATGAAAGATGGTCAAAACTTAAAGCACGACAGTGACCACTCAGATGAAGAGGTGCCATCCTTCGCAGATCAAATGGATTTGGTGCAACATCGCAATCAGTTAAATGCAAACCTTGAGAAGATTTCACGCGAACATCATAAGCACCAGCAAATGATGAACCATCAAAACTCAGCAATTGGTTTCCCTTCACCGTTCCATCAAGGCAGCGACGGTCAATTGAGAGTTTCGGGTCACCACGGGCATTCTTCATCACCCTTGTCATTCCCTTCAATGTCTTCTGTGTCAGCACTCACATTGACACCGCCACACAGTAAGAAAACTCACGATTTGTCGAATCGAAAACATTTATTAATGATTGTCTCCGCAGTGTTCGGACTAGATTCACCTTTAGGAATGTTCCCGCCTGGAATGGATCCTTCTAAGATGTACAACCCATTGATGGATATGCCCGAGCACCACCCCGGCCACCATCGACCGCTTCATCCTGATCATCAGCCCTATTTAAAGAAAAAACGTAAGTGTTTATTCATTTCCTGTAAAAAATAAATCAAAATTGTGGAAAAATTGCCGCTGAAGCGGAAAGTGCAAGCATCTTTCCCAATTGCGTTCAAAAATACAATAAATTTATAAAAGTTTTCCGTTTCTCTCAAACAGTCAGTCGACCTAAGGGACAACACAGTGCCCCTCGTGGCGGTCCACCAAGATCTTGGACCAACGCAGAATTAACCGAAGCTTTGCAGCACGTTTGGAACAAAAAAATGACGACCAGCCAGGCTTCACGAATATTTGGAATACCATACAATTCTCTGTTAATGTATGTGAGAGGAAAATATGGGAAAAGCTTGAAGCTTGAACAATTGCGCAAAGATTGTATAAGTGGACCTCCAATTGAGCTGCTTCAAATGGGTCCAACTGCTCAAGCTAATGAAAACAAAAAGAAAGAGAAAAGTGGACCAGATGGTGATGAAGCTCAAGTGAATCGTGAAAGCTCTCACGGTCAAACTTCGGGCTCGAGAAGAAGCGCTTCGAGTGAGTCTGATGCGATGATGAATCAAAATCAGCTTTTCAACCCGTTCCAAGGTGGATTTTATCCCGAGTTCCCAGGAGCTGGCTCTGGCTTCCCAGGCCTTCAGTTGAGTATGTTAAATCTTCTTCCACCTGACGGGCGAATGCATCATCAGTCAATGCTGCCAATGGTGATAGACGATGACTGTAAAAGTGATACGGGAAGTGTGCAGTCTATGGATGACTCTCTTCCTTCTGCTCCCTTGAATTTAAACCGTGAGAAGAACGCTGGATCAGCAAGTCAGGGTTCAAATCGACATTCGTATCAAAACTGACCTGCAATACAAGTCAATACTCGATATTAAAAAGCACACAAAAAAAGAAACGCATTGTGTCCCTAGTTCGAAATTATGATTTTTATATTGTTTGGCTGTGTATAAAATTAAAAACTTTCGTGTAACTAAATTTAAACATCTTTAAAAAATTTCGGCGATTTCGACGGAAGCATTTTTAGAGAAAACAAAAAAAATTAAAAGTTAGTAGAATTCATATGAAACTGCACTTGACTCACTTGACGTGAAATTATAGCTCTAAAACATTAGTTTGATTTCAGTAAATTAATTGGTGCTTTTTAAGTTTGTTTTGATTGAAACATTTATAATTTGATGCACTGAATCTTGTGTCACAACCATTGTTCAAAATATGTACAAATCAAAGATTTACTCATTTTCAATTAACCTTTTGAATATTTCAAAGAAAGTTTTAATTAAACGCTGCTGAGTTCTAACAGAACGAGAGCAGCCTAAAATCTTTGATTCAAGAAGCTGCTGAGTATCATGATTATCACTTTGAAGTGACTTGTCATTCTCAACATGTTCTGAAATCTTCTCCAAACGCTTGTTTTCCTTTTCTATATTTTTTTGTGCTTCCTTCGGTTATGATATTAAAACCTTTCGTTGCAATATTTTATTTTACTTTAAACATTAAAATTCCATGAAACAATTCGGCTAGTTGCAATGTATTATAAGACGATCGTTATTTCAGTTGCAGTTTCAGTTGCCAAAATGTCTAATATACAGATACTGTCCCCATTTTGCAAACGACTTAAATATTTTCAAAAACCTTGAAACTATGAACATAATATTGGAGGGTGGTTAAATAAATTAAAAAGTAAATCCAAACGCTCAAACTGACTATTAAATGTATAAATCGATGGAAAATTTCTTTCATTCAGGTGATCACCCTTCCACAAACCGAAAGATAAATTCTACAGTAAACAATAAATATACAGGGTAATATAGTATTATATCTAAACAAAAGAAATCATAGTCTATTAAACATATTTTAAAATGAAACTCCCAAACAATATAGATGATCTAAACTTGATCATAAAACTGCAACTGAAATTGATGCTGAAAGAATAAAAAATTTGACATAAATATTAGTAGTAAGTACTTTCACTAAGTCTATATTTAAAGACTGAATTTCCTGTCTGTTCAGCAAAATAAAATAGTTTCAAAGCAGGCTTCAACGGTAAAGTCATCAAAGTGGGAAATACTGAATCATTGAATGCCAATCCAATGATTGTCTGAATTTTAATATTTCTTTTTTTATACACATTTCATGTAGAGACACATGTCATTTTCAAGCTCATACAGTCTTCGTGTACAAAACTCATAATATTGCATGTATTTTTTATCAGTTAAAATAAACAGGATACAATCGAACAACAGAAAATCAAAAATAGCATACCCGAATTATTAATTGATTGAAACAGAAAAGGTTGAATTTATTGTTCCGCAATACATTTCGTTTGACGGCTGTTAAACTAGACTGCACACTATAAAATGCAAGAATCAATAGTTATTTAAACCCCTTTGACAAAGTTCCTTCATAAACAGTGATGATATTTTCAACAGACTACAAGAACAATAGCATTAAATATTTATTTTTTTATATTAAATATTGCTTTTATTTTGCCATTGTTCTAACTCTCTTAACTTGATTCTTCAATAAAATTGCCTCATTTTTATGTACCGAAGCGCAGGATAGTGAACTGAATCTCATTACTATACAATAACTGGACTAATAGCAGCAATAGTGATATATACAAAGCAGCCGAAATTTACCTTTTTCTGCAAAAATCCCGTTTAAATATTGCTGTCTGACATTGACTGTATCATTTGAAGTCCACCCGACTTATTTGCCTGAAACAAGGATCAAAAACCGAAAAAAACTGTAAGAAAATAAAACAAATATAATTTGTCACTTTTCGCTTATTAAGACATGTTGATTAAATTGTAACAAAACCTTGGTTCTAAGAATACTGATCAACTTAGTTGTATCTTCAAAGATGAATGATTGGCTGATGACTGTTTTACAAATTATGGCACAGCATTTGTATTAAATCGACAAATGAAACTGACTTAAGAGAAAAACTTCATATAAATGACTTAATTGTTCAGAATAAAATGTAAAATCTAAAATTATGTGTGAAAACCAAATAAATTGATTATAAAGCAACCAAAGTTTATAAAGTTTAAGATTTTAAAATATTTTATTTCAGTGCCACTTATAATAACAACTATTTTTGCTACAAATCTCTTTCCACAAAAAAAAATTCACAACAAATAACTCGTAAATTCACAAATCTAGCGGATAAATTCATTTCAACAACCTTCACTGGAAGGAATGCAGATCTAGACTGAACTCTCAGTGGAACACTCAACATAAATCCTAGAGAAAGAGTGGGACGAGAACTCTGCCAATGTGTTCGACTCCGTGTTAAAGTGTGAGTAAATTTAAAGAGGGGAAACTTTTGTTGGAAAATATATACTGAGAAAACAATTACGCTGTGCTTTTCGACAATTCAAACTTAATTCGAGTGACATGTGGATAAAAACTTAACCCAAAGTTGAACAAAAATCGAGCTTGCTTATCCAAGAATTAACCTCAAAAGATCGCAAGCAACAAGTCTCAAATCTTGAAAGGAAAGGTTTGTAATCTAATCGGTGGTACTAAACACTATACAAATTATAATGTCATTGTCAAAGGTTGTTTCAAGTTGTTTGTTTCAATCATAAAAAACTTTTTTATTAAATATAAAATTGATGGAAAGAAAATTCACCCTTAAAATTATGCAGCACAAGAAATGAAACTATCATGGAAGCTTTCAAAAGTTATATGAACTAAAGTTATGAAAAAGAAGATAAGATTTTCTTGAAAGTGATGGCTTGTTCAGATGAACCGAACTTCTCCAAATGCTGACGCTCTCATAGTTTTCCAATCACCACAAATTTGAGAACAATTGAATAATAACTTGGTTTAAAATTACTGTTAACGGTGTCAATTGATAAGAATTCAGAAAGTGTATCAATTAATCTGTTTTAAAATTAATAATCAACAATGCAGTCTGTGGTTCCCACATTTGACAAAAAACATTGAAAAGGGCGTGGCTTCACTTGCATTGAATGTAAACAAATGTGGCAATACTTGTTAGGAAAGCTTCAAATGTGTTTACACATTTACACAAAATTTCTTCTGTCTTATTTAATGTGATATAGACTAATTGAACTCATTTTATTATCCCATTATTTTATTTGTTTTAACAAAACATTGAAGTGTGTAAGAAATATTGTTTCAAAGTCATTAATCAAATAATTTCTAGTAAGACCGAATTACTCTCGCTGCAAGATTTATTAGCTGTAATGATAATTTTAAAGAACTAGACATACGTGTTAAGATTTTTGGTTTGAAGAAAGACGCAATCACTATCAATTTTTGATGAGTTTTTTTTTTGAAAAAGTCTCGCAATCATAATTTTTCTGTAAACCAACCGCATTTGGAGGAAAATTTGCTGTGATTGTATTTGTTTAATGGAGAGAAACGGAAAAGTCGAACTCTTTTTCGTACCCAGATACGGCGTGTGTCACACATAAGATACAGTATGAAAGCTACAAAAAAAAGCTTTTGATCTACGCATTTGCGCACAAGCTAAAACATATGATATGAAAACGTGTAAGTCTCATCATTACGATTTCTGCACAAAACCACTTCTTTGAAACAAAATCTCACAAAACTGATTGTGTAGTTTGTAGTGTTCACGTCCTTGCTTTTCAAAATACGTTGCCAAACTAAAAAACAGAACACTGAAATTAACTAGAATGTTTTCTGGCTTCTCTCATATTTGTTGACTTTCCGATAAATTTCAAATGCATTAGCTTAAGTCGTTCTTTTTCTTCTTAACTACATCAAGTAGTGCTTTTTGCAGACTTCCGGGTTTATGAAGGACGATCATGTATAGATGTGTACACGACTTCTGTAGGAGTTGAATCATTCTTTACTCGGAACACTGTCAAAAATCTTGCCAAAGTCTCAAACTAAAGTTTTGTAACCAAAAGATACAATCTTTATTTTCAATATCCTAAATACAATATTCAAACAAGGGATTTCGCGACATCTAAAACTATTATGAAGATCGATGGGGTTGAAACAGTTTGAAACAGAAAGTCGTCAGCACAATGCCCAGTGGGCACTGGATTCCTGTCAATGCTCAATCTATTAAATGAAAAGTTCAGGTTATACTTATCGTGCAAAATTATTCTATATCTCGTTTCAGGGATGAATGTAACAATGGTGATGGTTGTCGTAACATCTAAGTTGCTTACAAACAGGGTCATGAAGTTCCAAGAAATGAATTTCCGCGCGAATGACTTTCGCTTGGCCTAAGCCGAATTGGACAAGTTCTTAAAGCTGACTAAGAAGCCTTTGTTGTTCCTTTTTGGCATTCTTTCAACACGAAACCTTCATCAAAAGAAAGCATCTGCTGTAGCTAAAAAGTTTTTGATTTTTGAACCAAGTTGGAACTGCCTGAAAGGTCAGGAAAAGATAGTCAGTTGTCCTCAGATCTAGAAAAAAAGAAAATTGTTGAATTTTTTTAAGATGTTTGGTTTGTGAACCAAAATTCTATTTACATGTGTCGAATATCTAGAAAAATCGATGATTTAGTGAAGGAAACCGATTCTTGAGGTTGCATTGTTGTTGTATTGGTGGTTGCTTTTATTCAACAAACAGGAAGAACCAGGAAGAAAGTTAAAAGAGCATTCCATGACAGCTTTCGTATAATGGCAGATATTTTAACTGACAGTAATCTCAACAGCTTGAAACATGATTATTTTAGTCAATTAAACATTTGCACAAACAGCTGATTCATGAGAAGCTCTCTTGACTTTCATGCTCTGCTCTGCTTTGTTGTGAAAATCACTGTTGCCGTAGGTTAGATTTGCAACAATTTTATGATGTTATGTAACACATTGTGTTCTTTGTGAGATGAATTGCTGGAGATGAATCGTGACATGAAAGAGAGCAACCCATGACAGATTTCTATAGCTTTTTAGGCCTCATCGATTTGAACAACAAAATCGCTGCAGTCATATAGCTGATTCATGAGAAGCTCTCTTAGACTTCATATTCAAAGTTTTCTAAAATTGCAAGTAACACCACAGAAACGCTTCAAGAAAACTTCCACTGTCATTGCTTTACGTTTTGAGATATGAATTTTCTTTTTTCTTATCATTTGAATTATTAAACAAACAATAGGAGAACACCGTTTTTTTTGGAATTTCTCTTATCAACAGTGAACATACATGACGAAACCTTGTGTTTTTTTTATCATCTGAAATAAAAATACTTGCGCGTGTTTCAAACACTTTGGAACACTTAACCTCGTAACTTGCGACTGAGACTCAAAAAGGTCGACAAATCTCAAACTCTTTCTTACTGATTCAAAATCTCACAAAATCGAAATGATTTTTTTCATACTTTTCGGGCGATGGAAATGGTTGGCAATCCTGAATTCAAAAATATCAACTCTAAGAGCCAAAAGTGATAATTTACGAAAAACGATTGTGTTGAACCAACTCAACGTGGTACACTTAACACAATAAGTCTGTTGATATAATTTCTCTAGCAAGTGCATACCAACTTGTTTGAATGTGTGACTCTCAAATGATAAAAGCAAACAGAATTGACAGCGATAGTGGAAGGTTTCTACCGAAATTGTTTGAATTTCGATTAAACACATTTATTCTCGAAAAAGTGAACCGTGTTCACCCAAAATTTTCAATGAATCTTATCAAAATATCTTAATTGGTTTTTCTTGTACAACAGTACATCGCACTTGTTTTAAATCAGTTGAACCAATCGTTATTTGGTGTTCACGCTGTCGCACTTCGCTTGAATAGATCGTCTGGCAAAATTAGTTTGCTACGTGTTTCCAAATTCACATTATTTAAATAAAAACTCCGAATACACAATACTTTAAAACATGCTTCAGGCACCGGAATCAAATTGTTATGACTTTACTACAGTCTTGCAAACTATTTAGCGTAAACAAATATATGAGAATAACAATAGCAAACAAGAAAGCCAATGCGGTCGAAAAAACGTTCACGATTTTTCTTTCACTTCTTTGATCCACCAATTAGCACTAAAGATATTACCAAGGTATAACCGAAAATTATAATTCACCGCAACGACTACAAGTTGCTCAATGAAGCAACAACAGAATCCTAAGCGACTTTATATATAGTTTCCCCTTCCACATTTTATCAGAGCTAATTGATGAAGAACGTTGATAAGAAAAGTGACTTCAAATCTTGCGTTTGTTCTGGTGCTGGTTGGTAACAGATGCTTCTGGAGTGTTCTGCAGTCACTGATCTCACTTGATAGCTTGCAGCGTTTCGAAAACGATAAAAATGTAATCACGTCCTTTGGTTTGGCAATATAAGAAATTAAAACGAAACGAGATCAACAAATATTTGAGTTGTGCCCATGTGATAAAAAGTGGTTTTGTTGGAAAAAATGAGATGTCACGAAGATCAACACCATGGCTGACTGAGACGCTTTAAACGAGCACAAACAAGCAACAAGTGTAAAGATTTTTGTAAGACAAAGTCAGAGTAATGCATAGCAAAGATACTGAACTCAACAAGCGAGGTTTATCAGCAAATTAAATTATGGTCTATTTGAACTATGATAAGTAGCGAGTTTAAACAAGAAAAGTCTCTGCAATGTCGTACTAATAGTACTTAACGTCTCATGTGTCCTTATTAAACTCTTTTCCATTCGCTATAAATAATTCGCTTGCTGACTGATTGTAGAGGCTATTTACTTCAATTGATCACATGTTTGGGATTTGCCTTGAGTTGTTCAATTTTCTTATGATTCAAAGAACGATTTTACGATAAAAATCGTGTTGTACATGAAAATGCATCAGAAGTATTCTGTTTTTGTTCAGTTCTAGTTTTCAAAAACAAATGTGTTTGACCAAAAATTACTTTTTTCGATTTCACCATCACTTACTATGGATTTTGAGCAACACATAACAATCAAACACCCTTATAAACCAAGTCAAAGCAATGATTCATGTTCTTTTGTAAATAAACGAGAAAATTATTTTATGAAAATAAATGTAAAAGCCTCAAACCAGCTTTAACTTTACTCCTCTGGTCCCTTGGTTTTGCCATTTGAAAAAAGTCACATAAGAAACTCAACCGCAGTTTTTTCACAGTCAATGCTTGATGCAATAAGAGGTTTTGTTTGAGCAACATATATTTCAATAATTTTTCTAAAATTAAACTTGATCGATACTAATAAAGACAAAGGCTGACAGCTCACAGTCGAAATTTTGTGGAATATTCACCTATTGGGTCGACAGTTTAAGTTTATTTATTATCAAGACGAAAGAATCAGAGTTGAGCAATTCGGTGGTAATTAAAAATTTCGAACAAAAAAACTATTATTCGCTGAGGGTCAAAGTTCTGCATTGTCTTCACTTTATTAAGTGATAACGAGTCAGTTGATGAAATTATTTTCTTATCTGGAGATTGAATAAAGCTGATAACAACAGTCTCTCAAAAAGAAGTGATTCATAACGATTTCAATTCATCCTAAACAGCAGAAATATGTCCAGCAACCTATTGAAACTGTCTGTACTGTTAAGCTGTACGATTGGTGAGTATTTGTCATCACAGTAAAATGAAAATTATCGTACCAGCACTGCTGGCGACTTTACTGATAATGGTTTAGAGTCAACCTTGGACTCTGAAAGCTGGAGTCTAAAGTTTCCATGTCTGGAAAGCAGGTTTCTAATTATACATTACAAAGAAAATTCACATTGGTTTTTTAAAATCATAAATAGCTTAAAAGCTTTGAAGTTAAGCTTAGCGATAATTACACATTGTGTAATTTGTTTGAACTTCAAGTTTTGTCTGTGTTCAATGATCATTTAGCTGTGATTGCTGACTTTTCGTGAATTATGATCCTAGAAAAGCTATGTCACGGTTGCACTTTTTTTAATAATAGATGATTTTTACGGTTTTTTTTCTAGTATTTGCTGCAATCAACTCCACGGACATAACGATAAACGACATCAAAAATGCACTTCCTGAAGGTGTTATACTTCCACCTGAGCTGGAAAACGTGAACATACCTAATGTTGAGGATGCAACAAAACTTTTTAAGGAAAAATGCATCAAAGTTTCTGGAAGTGACGCAGCCTTCGAAGAAGCTAGTGTAAGTAGACGCTGTAAATCAAATTGTAATAGAAAATGTATATTTTCATCTCATGATTCTCGCTTTGGAAACTCTAATTTCTTTTCACTTTTAGCAAGCTTCGACCAACTTAATGGATTGTATTCAAAAGCTCGTGAATTTCACGGCCCTGCCAGACGAAATTGAGAAGGCAAAGCCTAATGGAAACTTAGATACTGTATTCAATAAGTACTGCAACAAGCGACAAGATGCACTGACTTGTGTCGATGGATTCATGGCGTCCCTTGATCCATGCCTGTCCAAAGAAGAAAAGGATCAGAAAGTTGTTTTCATCAACATTACCAAAAGTCTTTTGGAATTCGTTTGTCACGAGAACGGAAATCAAATTGCGTGTACGTTCCAGTTGTTTCAATTTTAAACATACTTATTGATTTGTCTTTTAGTATTTATTGCTGAAGAAGGCCCCGAATGTTTCAGTTCGAAGCAAGACGCGCTTCAAGAATGTGTTAATAGCACGATGGGCGCATACTTTGGTGAAGCATTACCTTCAGTTGACAATCTTCCGAACTTAGTGATCAAGGAAGAAAACTGCAGAGACATGGACAAGCTGGAAGTATGCGTCGTGAGAGAACTTGAAACTTGTAAAGAATCGACGCCAGCCAATCTTGTCGAGGCATTGTTCAGATTTGTTCGAAAGGAAACTCCTTGTGTTAATTATTCCAAAAAAAACCAAGCACCAAACAGTAGCGACGTTAAAAAATTGTCTTTCAATGTACTTTTAGGCACATGGGTGATGGCTGTAGCAGCGAAATTTTTAATATCTCTGCAATAAGATCGGAAAAGACCTTTCTTGTGAGAATACGATAATGTTTGACTGGATCGAAAAGCTAAGAATCATAGCTTGAGATTGCCGCAGTCAATTTTGGGTGATAAAATTACAAACACAGTGTCGGGAATAATGTTTTTTATCATCGCAAGTGAATGATAGCGATATTGATATACAGTAACCAAGTTGCTGGGAAAATTGAAGACTTCAAAATTATGAAATCGTTACAAATTACAATTAACATTAAGGAGCCGTTAAATCACATGACGATAAAAGGGAAGTGTAAATTATTATTTTTTTAAAGAACAACGGTTTCAGCAATTTGATAGTGTAAATAGATTTTTCACTTCCATCAAAACTTATGAAAAACTAGAAACTGTCAATTCTTTTATTTAAACTATTCTAAAATAAAAATTTAAAAACTCTATTTTTTATTTGAATGTTTTATTATAGTGTAGAGAGAACAATTTTATTAAAAACTTTGACTTAACTATTTTATTTTGTATAAAAATCGAACAATATCCATTTACAAAATTGTGTGCTACCCTGGAAATTTTAGCATAAACCGTTGCTCGAATAGCTCAGTTTGCATAATCATTTTTCACAAAAAGTCTAAATAATTTAGTGAAAATGGGGCACGGGATGTCATTGTACTTCAAACCTGATGTTACTCCTAATCCACTCAAGGAGTCTGCTTTCGATTCTGAGTACGGGTTCAAAGCGCCACGTCAGGAGCGAGGTAAAATCTGAAATCTATTTCTGAGAGAATTATCTAGTTTTGTTTATCTTTTTAGTGATGGTCGCGACGAAGGAAGAAATGATTTCCGCGAAGATCCCACTGGAAGATCGGGATTTTTGCGCGCACAAGCTTATCCAGTACAAAGCTTGTCGAGCTGATGTGTGGCCATGGGTGTACAAATGCACCCCAGAGAAACATGAATACATCCATTGTCAGTACGAAGAGTAAGTGAAAATATTTCCGTTTGGACAATCGGACAACTCCATCGTCTTTTCAGTTACATCATCCGAATGAAGGACTTTGAGCGTGAAAGAAGATTGATGGAGCGTAACAAGAGAATCGAGAAGAAGCAACAACAGCTCACAGCATAAATAGTTGTACGACGATTTTTCTGAAGTCAATTCCGAACGTTGATTTCTAAAGTAATTCTCCGATGATACCTAGAAAATGAAAAAAAAAACTGGAATAAAAATCAAATGTTTTCGAAAAACGGTTTCATTTATTTCTTTTGAATAATAATAAGTTGGCTAGGATGGTGCTTGAGGGTCTTTTAACAATTTACAATCAAAAACTTTAGCAGAATCATCAAATTTAGCATCTTGTTAACCGGCGATAAAAAAGTAGTAAACCCCTCGATGAAATATGACCCTCTGAAAACAAATTTAAGAAATAGTCAAAAAGAAAAATTGTTCATTTTTTTCAAAAAACTTTCGTTACTGTAGATTTACAAACTGCAAAACAGAATGGGTCAATGGATGAGACGTTCTAGCACAACAGCCATCTTTTGAAAAGTTCGTGTAAGTTCCATTTAAAGTGAAATGATTAAGACAAGCTCCTACAAAAGTATAAATTATTAATTTGAGATTTAGTTCTTGGTAGATGAGAGTCTCGCTAATCAAATTCACTTTGGATTTCAATCTGTTGTGATTACGAACAAGACTCACATTGTCTAAGCAAATTTTATACTTGATCAGATTCTCCTAAAAGTTTATTGGAAGTACAAAACAAATTTACATTTCCGCTATATACGCTTGAATCCCTTTAAAGCAAATAAAAATCTAGGTTTTTATTTCGGTTAAGTATCTAGTTATCTGTCATTAATTATTATTTATTTTTAGTAAAATCAAAAACATCGGTATGTCAAGTAAAGACGACTCAAGTCCTAGATGGACAGATGCTGAGACAGATCAAAAAAAATGTGAGGAATCAGATACAGCAAAGCGGAAGTCAAATGGTTTCGAAGATGACGAGAAAATAAAAAGACAAAAAATTGAAGCTACAAGTGAGGCAACTGATGACGAAGAGTCACCTAATGCAGTGACGACTCAGACTGAGAACAATGATCAATCGGATATTGAAAACCCTCAACAAGCAGTGGAAAACCTGAACATTGAAGAGCCTAAAGTTCTGCATTCCCCTTCAAATTTTGATGAGAAGGAATCAGACGATGAGGACGCAAGTATCTCGACTGACAAAGAAAGCAATCTAATTAAGAAAGGAAAAGCTGAATCAAATGATCGAAAGGTTCAAAATCTTAGAAAAAATATTAAAGATGTGATTGATGAGTCGCAGCTCGATGAAACTACTTTAGTTGCACAAAGACAGGAATCAGAGCGTTTGGCTAGACTACAAGAACACCAGAAGTTAATTCGTGAGAACCAACGTCAAATAGCCGCTGACAAGCAGGCTTGCAAAACACAACAAAAAGTATTGTCACTGCTTCAAGGAGAGAGTCCAGCAAGCTCAGCGATCGACTTCAATGATCCTATTTTTGAAAAGCTGAACTTTAACTCATCTATCAGCATAACACCTGCTGCTAAGGAAGCGTTGAACACAATACAATCATTGATAAGCACAGAAGACCACATTCCTGAGTCTGGTAGTGATTCTGACGATGATGTAGTTATTCAGCCAGTACAAGTCTCCAAGCCGGTGGTAATTGATAGCTCTTCCGATTCTGACGACTGCGTAATTTTGTCTTCTGATGAAGATGAAGAAGAAATTCCAGAAGAAGATGAAGATAACAGTGGTGAACATACCAATGATTTATACAATCAGAAAGATTCAGAAGGACGGGTTGTAGTGAACATTGGACACAGTGAAAGCAACCCGATTTACATTGCACCACAAATCGCCAGGATAATCAAACCACACCAGATTGGTGGCATTAGGTTCCTATTCGACAACATAATAGAGAATGTAGAGCTATTTGAGAAATCGTCAGGATTTGGATGTCTGCTTGCTCATTCTATGGGCCTAGGAAAAACTTTGCAATTAGTTTGTTTCTGTGATATATTTTTGAGACACACAAGTGCAAAAAAAATTATAATCATTATGCCAATCAACACCTTACAGAATTGGTTAAACGAGTTCAACATGTGGTTACCTTTGCCAGAAAAAGCTGAAAAAAGCCCTTTGAAAGATGAGGGAGAAGTTCGACCAAGACATTTCAACATATTTGTCTTAAATGACAGTCAGAAAACTTTAGCTGCTAGAGCTAAAACGGTTATCGAATGGTCCAGTCAAGGTGGAGTTTTATTACTTGGCTACGAAATGTATCGTTTGCTGAGTCTTAGAAAAACAAAGAAGAAAAAGGGCAAGAGTCTTTTAATTTCCGATGAAAAAGAAACTCTTTCCATTGATGATCAGGATATGTTTGACAAGATAAGCCAGGCTCTTGTTAACCCTGGACCAGATTTAGTTGTTTGTGACGAGGGTCATCGCATCAAAAATGCACATGCAACTACATCGATGGCATTGAAGCAGATCAAAACAAAAAGACGTGTTGTTCTAACAGGTTACCCATTGCAAAATAACTTATTAGAGTGAGTAAAGATTACTTTATTAAATTATTTTTCTCTCTACTTAAACTTTTTTCTTAGGTACTGGTGCATGGTTGATTTTACCAGACCAAGTTATTTGGGTAAAAAATTAAATTTAAGTTTTAAGAATGCATTTTGAATTTTATCAACTAAATTTTAGGTACGAAAACTGAGTTTTGTAATATGTTCGAGCGACCAATACAGAATGGCCAATGCATTGACTCAACACCACAAGACTGCAAATTAATGCGGTATCGAGCACACGTCTTGCACTCTCTTCTCAAAGGTTTTGTTCAAAGGAGATCTCATACGGTGTTGCAAAAAAGTTTGCCCGAAAAAACAGAGTTCGTGCTCATGTTCCGAATGACTGAGTTCCAGCGTAAACTTTACACTGTTTTTATGAACGAAGTTGTCAGATCAAAAAAAGTTCCCAATCCGCTTAAGGCGTTCGCTGTTTGCTGCAAAATTTGGAACCATCCTGATGTATTATACAACTTTCTCAAGAAAAGGGAACTCGATTTGGATATTGAACCAGAAGAAACCGAGCTGGTTGGCAAAGGAAATAGTGCGTCCGTTAAAAAGAAAGGGCGGAAAGCAAAGGATCCCAAGCAACATGAACCTAAAAGCAACGTTAAAGAAAAAAATGAATCTCAAAATGCTACTAATATTCCTGCTGATATTTTAAACACGGTAGCGACTACGTCAAGTGAAAAGCACAAATCAAGTAATGCGTTAAGCAATGATTCTAGTTATTCAACAAACTGCAACAGCTATGATTCTTCTTCTGGATCCTTGAACTCGTACGCGGGGTTTCATAATTATGAAACTGGGTCAACACAAAATTATGGTTACAGTCGTAATGGATATCAAAATTGGAACGATGGAGGTTACTGGCAAAGTAATTATTATCACTCAGAGTATACTCAAAGCTATAATCAAACGCAACCTTATCAGCCGTATTGTCCAAACTCTAAACATCAAGAGTCTGCAATTGATCCTGCTAGCAAAATAGGTAGTACAAAATATGACGCAGGCCTGCTTGCCGATGTCATTAAGGAAGAAACGATGAGTAAAAATCCAAAAAATCATCCACTAGATGAAATTGACAAAAAAGAGATGACAATGGTCAAAAATTCTCGTGATGATGGAATTCCATATGATTGGGCTATAGAACTCATGAAAAACTACGTTCCTGACCTCTTGGAGAACTCACCAAAGCTAGAAATCTTTTTCACAATCTTAAACGAAAGTGTCCGCATGAATGATCGTTTGCTGGTATTTTCTCAAAGTCTGCTGACACTGAACCTAATCGAAAAATTTCTTCAAAGAAATAAGATTCCAAACACAGATAACTTGTGGGTTAAGAACACATATTATTTTCGTCTGGATGGTACCACAGCAGCTTTGGAGCGAGAGAAACTTATAAACGAATTTAATGCAAACGATACCGTAAAGCTGTTCCTTGTTTCTACTCGAGCTGGATCTCTTGGAATAAATCTAGTTGGTGCTAATAGAGTCATTGTTTTTGATGCCAGCTGGAATCCTTGCCGTAAGTAAACAGTAACTCTAAAAAATAGTTCATTTATATTTTATATACCTTTTAGATGATACTCAAGCGGTATGTCGAGTCTATCGATATGGCCAAACAAAACCATGCTATGTGTATCGCTTTGTCATGGACAACTGTCTTGAGAAAAAAATATACGATCGCCAAATTAACAAGCAAGGGATGTCTGACAGAATTGTAGACGAATGCAATCCTGATGCCCATTTGTCATTGAAAGAAGTTACGAGCCTCTGCTATGATGATGGAATTGACCCAGAAGTGAAAGATTTTAGCGTGGAAAGTCACAAGTACGAAGACATGGTATCGAAGAAAGTCCTAGAACTGCATTCCAAGTCACTTACGAAAGAGCCTTTCAAACAAGAGAGTTTGCTGGTAGATCGCAAGGAAAAAAAGCTTTCTCAAGCTGAGAAAAGACTGGCACAAAAGGGATATGAACTGGAAAAACAGGCAGCCACTAAACCACTCGGCTACAACACTGTGGGAACAAATTATAGACCGTTCCGATCCGATGGTTCCACAATTCATCGATCATTCACTGCAGTACGTTCAAAACAATTTTCCTAAGAGGTTGTAATTAGCATAGTTTTTGTCTTTCAGCCGAGGTCAGAGCACAATGAGCTATCAGAGGAATCGAATTTCGAGAGACCAAGCAATCCTCGTCCAAATAGATGGGTTCCTGTTGAAGTCTGGCAAAGTAAAGGTCTTACGGCACAAGAAATGACTCTACCTCAAGGTACTTATCTAATACTTTTTTTTTAAAAAAAAAATTCAATGGTAATCAAAAATTTTCTTTTTGATTTTAGATGTATCAATTCAAACAAACTCAGCAGACAAATCCAAAATATATTTGAAAGCTGGCCAAAAAGTTATTGTTCTAAAATCTCCGAAAGGAATTTGTTTACAACTTGAAAGTGGAAAAGTTATTGCTATACGGGCTTCTTCAAAAAGTTTGCAGCCAAATGCTGACAAGCTTGAAAATTTTTCAATAATAAAACCGAGCCCAACTAATACAAATTTGCACCGACCACTAAGTGCTCTTCAAAATTCTGGAGACATAATTGACATTTCTAATGATGATGATGATGATGAAGCAGGTGGCTTAACGAACAATTTAGTAGAAAGCACTGTAAAAACTGACATTACCGGTACGAATTTGATAGACACGATACATCAACCATACAAAGAAAAAATGGTATACAAACCAAATCTCGTAAAAAGAAGATCTAAAACCTATCCACCAGCTTCTGAGCCAACTCAACTTGGGCCGTTTGATATGAATTTTCATAATAACAAGGCACACGAATGGAATACAATGAACCCGTATACCATAGGCTCTAGTCATGTAGCCAGTAGCCGAGCTTCGGATTACCTTTCATCAGGTAAGATATACAAGCAATTGTATGTTTTAAGCTAAATTAAATGTGTGCTTTTTTAGATAAGCCTGAACAATCACAATCACAGCACAACATACATTATGGGCAATCATCATTTCAACCATCAAACAATGATCATCCATCGTATGCTGGGGTGCAGTATGGTCAGCAAAGTGCGTATCAGCCATTTCAACAAAACTACTCTCAGCCACAAGAATTCAGTCGTTACAACAGTAACTCAACTCATCCGTATCAGACGTATCCAAACAATTCATCTAGCTACAACTACCCAGTTCAGGAAAATTATGACGCAAATATGTCCAACTACCATGCAGGATACAATTTAAATTATAATCAAACTACTCCTAAGCATTCTTTCAAACTTCCTGACGCACCAACATGATGCAAAACTTCACTGTAATCATATTAAATCAAAGAATTAGAAAATTAGTGATTATAGAAGCTAAGACTTTAATTATCGGGAATAGAATATGAACAATAAGTTGAAGTTCAGAATTGAAATACCTTTAGAGACAGTATTAATTTTTTTTACTTTGTTTTAAAAATTGTCAACCTCTTTCCGACCTTAGGAGAACTGAATTCGGTTTCAAAATAAAGGCAGTGAAAATTTTATATTCTGATTATTTTTTGTCACAGGTTCAACATAGTTTTATATCCAAAAATTTCATTGAAATTGTTCATTGCAGTTTCATTTATAAAACCAAAGTTCCATTTTTGTGTCAATTCATTGTTGCAGTTTTCCATGTGAATGGTGTCGTTCGTTATTTGAAGGGTCAAGCACTTCTTTTCAGGGTTCATGAGTGAAACTTCTTTACTTTTCTGAAAATAAAATTGTTAATTGACTAGCTAGAGATCTGGAAATGTTCTATACGTGATCGTAACGCCAATATTGATTCCCGAATGGCAAATGGTTGCACTGAGCCATTGAAAGTTGCCAGGCGTCAAGACAAAATTTATGGCGTCCGATATCTTGCCTAATGTCTTTAAATAATGAATACAAGAACTTCTGGTTTGCACCCGGTTCCAAAACGTCTTTGCTACACTGGACAACTCCAAGTCTTTCACCGTATGGTTGACCTAAATTGTCAAGGCAGAGTCGCGGATTGGCTAAATTTTGTACAGATCCAGAAGCAAATTTAGGTGGATCAACAAACGGTGGATATCTCTCAATCATGTCGAGAGCAACATTTTTGATATACCAATCAAATGATCTACAATTTAATTGCTTCCGCAGAGTTTTCATCATTGTCAAGTCACCAGGATCGACGTTCTTATACCTCTCTGGCTCGAGCTGCTTTGGTAAACTTTTGTACTCATCCAACCATACTTCTGAAATTCTCATGAAATTTCTAGCAACATAATCAACCTGCATCTTCCGTGAAGGATTTATAGATCTGAACGAATGCGCAACACGTGAGCAGGGAACTGAAATAAGACCGTCAGCACACATCCAGAGCTTGAAACTCAGTTCATAATTTTCTCCGTTCCAGATTTGAAGTCCTTCATCATAGCCTTTCAGTTCGTCAAGAAAGAATCGCCGATCAATCGCAAATCCGCAACCCAGCACTAAAATTTAAGTGATCATAAATTTACAAACTATTTAATATATTTGAAAATAAACACTATTGAAAACACTTACTAATCGGATTAGGAAAGCTGTGAAGATCATTATTTTGGTCAACTTGACGTTTTGGAAGTTCGTGATAATCCAGATACCAATCAATAACTCCCCTTGCGCCTGGAATTAATAATTTGTAGACAGTCACCAAGTTTTGTGTTGCAAAACAAAATATCACCTTGAAAAGTTTCCTGATCTGGCAAATAACCGAATGTAAACGGATCAAAGTAGTCAATAATAGGAAGAGTTGCTATTCTTTTGTTTTGTACCAATGGCTCGATCAAAGGGGGAAGCCAGTTGAAGTGCACCTTTGATTTAATACATAATAAGTCAAAAGTGCGAAATTATTTCAGTATGTTCAGGAATCAACCTTACTTCCACGTGTGAATCGAAGAACACTAAAATATTTCCCACCGCTTTCCGGGCTCCTTCCATCCTCGCTACAATCAAGCCACTTCTTTTTTTGAGCTCTTTTATTTTCACTTTTGACGAGAAGTTTTTGTCGACATATTGTCTCAAGGGCCCGTAAAGCTCCACATTTGAACTGTTGTCATTGACGAGTATTATTTCTTCCAAAAGCTCAGGAGGTGTTCTATTGATAATGCTATGAATTGTTCGTAGCAAAACTGATTTCACCTCGTTGTGAAAAATAATAATCACTGAGACGGTCGGAAGGTCTGCAGCATACAGAACTTTTAGGCAGTCTGGATGAACCACTTGAGGAAGTGAGCGGTTGACTGATATGTGATCAGATACAACAACAGAAAATCCAGTTTCTTGATAAAGCTTTTTATTCAACAATATTTCTTCCGGGTCAGTCAGATGAAACTCAGCACCGTTTTCTCCAGCTCCTACTCGATTTCGATCATTATCAATCAGTTCTTCACGTACCCAGATACGAAAACTTTTCTCGTGTTTAAATTTGGATCTGTTTCCAATTTTTAGTTCCGAGTTAGAAGACAAATACCCAATAAAGTACAAAAAAAAACAAGAAACAAAAACTGCCCAAAATTTACGTTTCAGTGTTAGTTGCATCATCATACGATGACTGTTAGATGGTAACTAAACATCAAACTCATTCCGGTTTTTTTTGTGGTTAGCACTGCTCCAACCAAGCTTTAAGAGATCTTCACGATGTGTGTGCGATATCGATTTTACGGAAAATAAATTCTATTTTGAATCAAAAAAATCTTCCAATGCTAATAGTTAACATTTAAATTTACGCCCAAAGCGAGCTGTAATGAATGTTCCCAATTGCGAACGACTTTTTATTTTTTTGTGAAATCTTCCAGACTTATTACGTCTCTAGCTTCTGCGACTGATCATTCTTTTGTGTAATTAGGTGTTTCAAACTTTGAGTTGCTTAATGATGCCAAGTGAAACTCTATTCATCGCAATTCAATTCTATCGCTTGGAAAGAGATGTTCAACTTCAAAATTGTTCTCGTTGTCGTGCTCCTGGCCAACCAAGGTGAGTGCTTTGCTTTCGAAATTCCTTTAAAATTATTAATTTTTGAATATCGGCTAAGCCTGGTCACAAAAAAATGTGAAATGTGGAACTCCAACTCCGGAATGCAAAATTTTGCCAAACGGATCTATCGATAAAAGCGCAACTGTAAAACTGTCTAGTGGATTAGTTTGTGATCGAACCCACAAAATTTACATCACTAAAGACTTCTACGCTTGTTGTCAGCCAAAATTAGCCCAGGATCCTGAAGGTTCAACAACCAAAAGTCCACGAGATGAAGCCTTGACTCTGATCATTGAGAGAATGAAGAAAGTAAACGCCAAGATGACCGAATGCATCGCCAAAAAAGACGACAAATGCACCATAAATAGCTTAGCGCAGGCCGCTGTTGTGGTTACTGATGCAGCTGAAACACTGGGTCTTCTTAAGCATTGATATGTGTTACTTCTCTTGCAAGAAACGCGTTTGTGCAATTAAAGGAAATAAAGCAAATTTTTAACATAAATTTATAGGGTTACTGCCCATTAATGATTGCAAAATCTTGCGGCGTAATGAAATGCTTTCAATCAATCAATTTATAGGGTTACAATTAGATGAGAAAATTTTAAAAGGGCCACTCTATCTCATCGGTTTTGCAATTTCAATAACAGTCCTCTGGTATATGGCGCACGGCCTCGTCACAAAATACGCGAAGAAAATGTTAACAAGAATAAACATATGAATTGAAAGCCGATTATTTCCATAGTTAGAAATTTTTGTGATGATCGATGCCGGCTCACTGATTGCTTTGCCAGCAAAGTCGCCCTCTGTGTGACAAAAAGTGGAGCGACCTTCATTAAAACTGCGCTTGTCAATTAAAAAAGTGGCCCTTTCAAAATTTTCTCGTACAATTTATCATATTAATTTTTTCAAACAAAAAAACCAGAGCAGTTCGTCATTTCCGGGTCTGTTTTTTTTTCAGACAAGCAGTTTTTGAAAACAATATCTCGTCGAACGTATTTAATTATCGCTAGTGAAAAACATTTGTCAAGTGTTGATAAGAGTATAAAATTATTTAGAGAAGTAGTTTATCAACGACGCAAAGACTTCTGTGAAAATGTTAAATAACGAAGCGATAGATTTTCAATTTGTTTGACTCAAGACAGTTTTAGTACTAGCTGTTTTTTAAATCATATGAACCTGAAAATTGCACTGAATAGCACAAACATACTCAAGTCTTTTATTTTTAATCATTGGCAGTCATTAGTTCC
>JPYR01000023.1:11605-50335 GCA_000775305.1 Belgica antarctica
TCGCCATGCTTCATTCAAATTCAAAAAAAAATCTAACGTATTCTCGGTATACAAATAGAAAGTTCGTGGGCCATATCAAAGTTTAATATAGTTATTAATATATAATAGTTATTGTCGATACTAATTAGGGTCTATGTGATCAGAAAAAGTTTTTTTTAAATAAAATACGTTTTAAATTTTAAGGTTAGAAGAAAAGCTGCTGTGGAAAAACTTCATTATAGCTTCAAGAAAGTTCAAAAAGCTTATGAAAGTTCAAAAAGCTTGTGAAAGTTTAAAAATTCTTTAAAAAATATTCTTGAAACTTTAAACGACAACATAAGTTATTGAATAACTTTCAAAGCTTCGAAAATGCTTGGAAGATTATTAAAAGCCTCAAATTTAATGAAAATTACGACAAAGCTTAATTAAATTAGTGCGACAAAGCTACTTAACACCTTGACAATCCCAACCTTAGTATAAATCCGCTCTTTTGAATCTGAAACTTTATTTCACAGAACCAAAGTAAATTAATAACAAGGATGATCAAAACTCTCGCTTTATGAAATTGCCTGTATTTAAAGTTCAAAACTCCAAGTGCAACATTGAGTCCCTCAGCATTCACTCTGAACATATTAAAAATTGAAATAAAAATGCGAACGAGTGGATCTAGAAGATGCATCAACGTGAAGAAGTGTGCAACTGAAGGAAAAAGTTTTTTCAAAGTTTAACGATGTTTGTTTTTGCAAACCAAGGATTATGGCAAATTCTACTATTTTAATTGCTTTTTGGAAAGTTTATTTTCTCTTTCTGCTTTTGCCAAAAGTTGCGGTCATGCAGAATAAAGACTGAAGACTAGGAGACATTCTCAAGCACGGGCATAAGAAGGGCGAAAATTCTCAAAGGACTGACGCTAATGACTCCATCTCTACTTTCGTAACTGGAGCCCATAAAAATGACAGTTATTAACATGCTAATTACGAAACAGTAAATTCCGTAGCGAAAAACTACGCGAATCATTTCCAGCGCTTAATTTTCCGCTAAATTAAAAGCGACGAACAATTAAGTTAATCGAGCGCAGAGTGATGATCAAATAAAGACTTTCTCTCGAAAAATGTGTTAATCTGCCGTTTTCACTGGAAGTGAAAGAGCCCCCGGATTCACCCTGTCTGATATCAATTATTTACGAGCAATGAGTTGGAATTTCATTTTAATTTCAGCACAATTGGAAAAGTATCGCAAACAGAAGGAAACGTGCTGCAGTAAATCGCGTATTGTTTGAATAATCAACGGCGTTGATGAAGCTTGGAGCCGAAAGTCTCTCGTGAAATCTGTTAATTAGTTCATTAACGAAACAAAAAGATGTGAAAAGCGAGCGAGAAATTAACAGTTAACAAGATTTATGTCGATTGCGATCGAACAAGTTGGAATAAGCGGGAGAAGAAAAGTTTTCGACGGAAACAACGGCTCGAGATGATGTAAGGAAGCAACTTGTTGATGGTAATCGCTGCTGTGGAATTGACAGTGTTTTACGTGGAATTGAGTTTTCTTGAGAAACAAGATGGGAAATTTTGCCAATTTTGAATTCGATTAAGCTGCTTAGCTTCATTCTGATTATAACACAATCCTGGCGAGTGTTCAACAGCTTTTTCCTTCACTCAATAATCAGATTGCTTCCTTAATACGCTTTACCAGAGAAAAATCTTACAAGATTACACGTCAACAATTTTCAAAGCAATTGAAAATGTTTTCGAAATGTCCAGATGAAGTTTTGTTATCCGGTGTCGCATTTTTCGTCAAATTCAATCCCCATCAGTAGCAGCCTCACGTTATTTCATAGAAGTTCGACCTTCATCTCGTGTCTTGGAAATGAGATGTTTAATTTGATTTATTTTTCAGGTGATTGTCAGAAGACATTGATGTGCAACGAATTTATCTGAAGCAACAAAAGTTTCTTGGAAAATCTATTGAAACTTTCATAAATTCGTACATGACAAGACTTCCAACTTGCACTACAGTCTTTCATAGAGAATTTGGTTGATAATATGATTTAGAAAAGTTTTAAGTTTTGTACAATATAGTCAGTTATAAAATGCTGTCAGTTTGTTACCTTTCAGATATGAAATTATCGTAAATAATATACTTTAAGTTGTAGAACGTGATTAGTTGTTCATGTTGTCAGTTGATAAAAGCTTTCAGATTAAATGCAATGTTGTTTAGTGCTGTACTTAACATTTTTGTCAGAAAAAAATGCAACAATTTTGCATTAAATCTTCTTCTTTATTTATTTCCTTTACCGTTGTTGGACAAAGGACGACGAGAAATCAATGTCCACGGATGAACGGGAAAAAACTTCATCTTGAAATCTTGAAAGTTCTTTTGATCGTAGTTGCTTTGCTTTTTAGAAGATCCAGGTGATTCAATGGAGCGACTTTCTTTGATGTTTTTGATGAAGCAAAACCCGTAATTTTGAATAAATGTTGTTCCTTCTTGGTGTCATAAGGGTCATTCACTTCCACGCAGACCCAGAGCGGCTTAGAAGGCCATCGATTTTAGACTTTTGCGGGCCTGATGATCAAACTCGACAGAATGGCGAATTTGGCGACGATGAGCTCGAAAGATGAACTTTAAAATTGAAGACGACTGCTGACTTCCATGTCTTGTGGGTAAATGTTCCTGTGGATCCAAGTGAACTTCTTGATTTTAACGTTTTGAACTTCTTGCATTAAATCTAACAATAGAAAGCTAATAAACGACCAGACAATAAACTGACAGCATTCAAAATAAAAAGTTTTTGCGACAATATTTCAAACTTGTTTCTGTAAAATACTGTAAATTCTACTAGAAGCATTCATTCGGATAACTTTGCTGCAAAATCTACACTCAAAGCTAAGTAAACCAAAGCTTTACGGTCAAAACCAACAGCTTCTGCTTTAAATTTCCTTTCACCGAAGAAACGAGAAGAAATGGAGACTGCAAACGATAATGTAAATTAATCATCGGTTGAGTTGGGTCCGGTTCGTTCTTTGTCATGAGATGATCCCATTTTAACGGTGACAAAGGGTTGAAAATAATAATTTTTTTGAGCACCCAACTCCCTTAGACTGTCTTTTTTCACAAGCTTATCCGAAGAAAACCCCAAAAAGAGAGAAAAAATAAAATTCAATCGTTTATACACAAAACTGTCAACATTATACAATTTTTTCTGCATCCCCGACTTATCACTCGTGTTTATCTTCCTGATAAAGCAATAAATCAATCAATCTCTATTAAACCGTAAACTTCATGAACTTTGAACTTCTTTCTTGAAAAAGGATTTCGTTTGCAACAACTTCAACTGGTGCTAAATAAAAATGCAATTTGTGAGCGACTTTCCCGGTTTTTTGCATAAGCATTTTATGTCGAAAAAAAATTACTTTTTTGCCCGATCTCGGTAAACATCGCGTCGAAGCTAGAGAAAATCATATTTTCTCATAAATTTGTCGAGTTTTCCAAATTCGTCCGCGTTCGACGTTTAGAAAAAGTGAAAATCAATCATCATCAAGAGACAAACAACATTTGTCTTGTGGACACTCACCCGCTCCGACGAAGAATTCGTGCCGGACGAAAATGGAACAGCGGGAAAGCACATCATCTGAAGTCCGTTCAAACGTTGTAAGCGTCGTCCCGTCAAGCAAAATTCACTCTAACACTGCCAGCACTGCATCAGATGAGCTCTCAACTCTCTAGTAAGTCCCATCCGCTTAATTGATATACAGCATGAAACCGTTTTTCATCATTTTTCACAACTTTTTTCATGTTCCATTCTCATTTTGTTTTGTTCAGTGCTGCGGTCTGTAGACAACGAATTAAGAACATTAAAAAAATACAAGACGAGCAGTTTAAAACGGAGATTAAAAACCTTGAAGCAATGCAGCAGTCTGCTTATGATCAAATACGCTTTCATAGGTCAGTAGTGGGAGTAGACAAGGGAAAGATCGTTAATGTCATAGACCAAATTCCGAGAAAGATTTTGGTTTTGACTCAGAGATGAAAGGATTTTGCAACGCCAGCTTCAAGCTTTTTTGTGTTATCTTTGAAGAAATTTATATTCATGGAAAGATTCTTCAGTTTTCTAACTGTGATACAGCGTTCGACAATTCAGTTGTGAGACTGAAAATTTAGTTTTGATGACGACCAAAATTAGATTTAAGACAACAAGCAGATTGAAGTTTGTATCTTAGCGATAAAATGCTGTTGCAAGAAAACGATAAATTGGCAAGTTGGGATCCAAGTAATCAAATGTTTAAAGGGCTTTCAACTTCTTTGGTTTGAATCTTCAAGTATTGACAATTTCAATTTTGATTTGATTAAGATTGGGCTTCTTTGCTTGAAGAACAGTTTCCACAAGTATTTGGTCTTACATCAGAAGTTATTACGTCTTGGCTTTCAGGCATTGTTCCCCCTTCAGTGACAGGTATCTTCGTCGCAGTCGTTCAACAACTCTTCCCTCTCGTTGCAGGTTCTTCGCCATAACCACTCTGTGGCCACCTTTACACAACCGCTCTGAAATTGAACGTACCATGAGATGCTTTTATGGGAATTCTCCAAAGCGCATAAACTTTATTTTAGAAAACTCCCTCACTTAAATTGTGCTCGCATTCAGCAAACGTTGGAGAAAATCAAATTATCGTAGTTATTAAAAACTTTCTCATGCTGAAACCTTCCATCTGCCTTTCAACTCAGCAACAGTAGCCGTCGAGTCGAGATGAGAAGAGAGAGAAGCTCAAGTGAATACGGGATACCAACGAACTATTTATCCAAATCAACAAAACGAAACGTGATTCATTCTCTAAATAGTAAATTGATCATCTAAACAAAAGGAAAACGTGACTCCGATGTATACGTGATGGGTGTACGGGACGGAAAATCTCTCATAAAACTGTTTCATAGATTTTAGGCGCAAGATACATTCACAAAGTTCCGAGAAGGGAGAGAACTTCTGCCAACATCTATCATTATGATGATAATTTGTTGTGTATTTGCCAATGAAACAAGTTTTTATTTTCGTTCCGTCGTCATTAATGACGAAATCATCAGCGTTTATCGATTTGTTAATGGATCAAGAGAACAACATTCGGTTGTGGGTGGAAATTTGTGAACTGTTATCAGTGTGCTTTGGTTAATTGAAGGCATGTCTCGAAGCTGTTTAGTCAAACAGTTAAATTAATGATCGTATTGAAATTACCGAAGCGATGCCATCTCGGTGGCGGAGGTTGCTGTAACGAAGAAACATATAATTCGAGAAAAAGAGCGAACACAATCGTCGGACATCCTTATCATCAAGCGATAATTGTGCTGTGTTAGCTTGCTATGGCATTATTGTTTCGCCTTCGTAATTGGGAATGGGAATGCTATGAATTATTCAGAGCGCAAACTGTGACTACAACGACGAAAATTGGCATCGGTTAAACTTATTTAATTGCAACGAAATTTCACTTCTCTTCGCCATGTTCTTGGGCATGAGAATCGGGGTAATTAAAAATTACAAGCTAAACATTACGTAATTACAGGTAGCTGAAGAAACATGCACAAGCCAATCATCTTCTGACCTGGTATGCAATTATTCCGGAAATGGGTACAACATGTTCTCAAGTTGGCCTATCGAGGTTTTATTCATTAAACCAAAGTATGGTCTAAACTTATTCACTTTGTTTCAATTAAACATTCCAAGTTCGAACCCTTACTTAGTTTACTCGACTTATTGGAATTGTTCATTTCAATTCGCTCACAATTCAGGTTTAACTCCTAACGAAGTTCGTCGTATTATACAAAAGGATTTTCCGATCTGTCAAAAGATTTTCCAGCGTCTTTGTTTGACTTTGAAGCTCTAGATTGTGTACCGAGAGTACAAAAGCTTGACGAGCAACATCGTCGATTGAACAACATTTTATCATCTTCAATTTTACATTGTTGGCTACGAGCTTTACTGCCATTCATTCCATCTTGTCATGTCATGTTCATTCTCATGTTCAACAAATTGAGTAGGTTAATTTCAGTTCCTGTACTACAAGTGGATTTATTTGTGTATCTTATATTTAGCACCATTACGCTTTATCCAGCAAATGACCTGAAGCCATAAATTCTTTGCTCCGATATCGATCTCGAAACGAAACTTCAATTTATTCTCGTGCGGGGGAGACGAACGAAAGCGAGAGGAACATTGCTGGTGCTCCGTCTGCTGTTTCACGACTGAACCATCCATCCACTCGTCTATTCAAATGATTCACGGTCGGAGAAACATTTTTGGCAGTGGCTGGTGCGCACTCTCACCTCAAAAACCGAATAACCTAATGCTTGTCGATTCTCTTCTCGTCAATAATGTCTCTTTGAATGCACACTGCAAGCAACCAAACTCGCACTGAGTCGAGAAAAAAAATTGTCAACACTGGCCATGCTTTTCGAGAGATTAACGACCAGGCAATTGCCGTTTTTGCATCCAGTTTCAAGGATTGTTTGCACAAGCATTTGCGTTGTGAACTTCAGTACTTGACAAGTGCTTTTCAAGACAATGAATGTCAGTGACAAAGCAATTAGCAAATAAATTGAAAATTTAAAAACCAATTTGTCTTGTGAATTTGCAGTTTCTTTAAGAAATTTCTGCTGTGAAAGATTGCACAAGTTTAATGTGATGCTGTTGAACTTGTAAAGCGATGTAATAGAGTCTGAATGAAAATTTATGAAAGTTCTTGAAAAAATTTGCATCCGAAATTTTTTAGTTTTATTGTTTTTTACGTCGCTTTGGTGGTTCATTCCGCGCCCAAATTGAAATAATTTGCGAACTATAATCAAGTGAACTAATAAGTTTAATAATTAAATTTCGAAATTAATTTGAGGCTTTACAAATTTCATTACAGATCGCAGTTGCCATGTGTAATCCGTGTTTAATCAGTATTACTCTGATTGTGCAACTAAAAATAATTTTGATTAAACATTTTGCAGTCCAACCGTGTTATTTCATTCCTGACAATTTTGTTTTCAATTAAAACCTTATCATTCATTGCGCCATTCATTGCGCCAACAATCAATTTGATTAACTTTTTCCATTGACTCGACTGAGGTTTTCACAAACGCTGTGAACTAATTTTTCTTCATAGTTGTTCCTTTGAAACACAACCATCGAAATTCATAAATGAAAAATCCCAGCGGTGGCTTTTTTTTGATCTCGTTATCACCCAAACAGCATTTTTCAAGCCAACTTTTTAAAAGAGATTCACACAATCGTTCAGGAAGCGACTGAACATAACAGAACAGCCAACGTGTAAAACTGTCTTGTTGTTGGATTTCCGCAGCATTTTGTTTCGCCAAAGCTGGTGAATGTAAAAGGATTACAAAAATTGGATGTGAATGCCATGTTATAGCGATTTATAATTGCTCCGAAGCACTGCACAATATAAATAAAAAGCACTTTTTATGAAACACTACGAATGCTTTTACCGAATGTTCTTTTTAATGTGCTTTACGACTGTGAATTTCTCAATTAGTTTTGCCGCATCTTCTTTCTTTCACCCTGCACTAGGTGTAATATTTTTAAATTTCCACGTCTATAACTGAAGAGACTCGTAGTTGCTTTCTATTAATTAAATTTTTCGGTGCATCATCGTTTCCAGGGCTTTATGATGTTTTTTCGATTCGGAAGGAAACTCGATTCAACAAAAATAAAAAACGGAGATCCAAGTAGATTTAAGACCAACTTTTATGAGCTCGTCTTCTCTTTTTCTGCATCTTTTTCAATATAATAAAATTTGAGAATAAAACCAGGAGTGACGATAAAAGTTGTTTGCATAAAAGACTTCGAGTATCTCTCGCAAAGTTCTCTGTAAAATGTTGCCCATGTACATAAGAACTGAGACGTTTGGAAAGATGACTTGAGTGGATCATAATCTGAAAATGATTAAAATTCAAACTTTTTTTGCAGAAGTGAACGAACGATCGAAGCATTATAACAAAGCTTGTTGATTTTTAAAGGATAAGAAGTTTTCTTTCTTAAACTTGTCGTTGCGTTTCGTCAGAGAAGGCAAACGACGACTAAAGTGTGCTTTCAGGATTTTCATTGATTTGATATAGTTTTAAAGATAAAAGTTTAAAGAATCAATTTAGTGTCGAATATTTAAACACTTAAAGATGTCAAAAATGCATGAACCAGTTTATCATCAGTTGCTTGATATTCTAAGATAGAAATCATTCACTAGGATTGTAGATTAATAAAATGTGACTGCAGATTTATAAGTGTTTTGATTATTTTTCTGTTCACAACCCTAGTAGATTAATTTTCTATACTCTTATAACCTGCAAACTCTACTCTCGCAATCTGCCCTGCAGTCTATCATCTTATGCTAATATTCTTCTCAAGCAACGTCACAATCAATTTCGATGCATTGTTGACATCAAGAAAACTTTCAAACTTTTCTTTTGATGAGGTCTGACAAGCTTCAAGGAAACTTTATCATTTCGTTGAATTTGCATTTGAGAAACGGAATCGGAGAAAATCGGACGGAAAAGTTTTCTCATAATGCGAGTTTTGTGTTTGAGACCAAGCAAGTCCCACGCGTAGCCCTAAACATGTCCAATGAACCAAAATTACGTGTCTAAACTTTCTCGGAGCCGGGACGACTGGAGGTGGAAGAAAATCCATCAATTTGAATTCTTTTCGTTTCTTGTGCTTTGTTTGATGAATTCCCTTGACAACATTTCACTTATCTGCGAAATAAAATGAAAATGAAAGAACTCGTACTTTAGTGGGCTGAGTTTTGTTGCCTTCGATCACACTTACATCGGAACAGCTATGTTTTCCATGTAAGCATTCGTGAGACGAGAAAGTGACATGTGTGTGACAGGGGCCTGGAAATCTCATCATAATACCGTATTTCAACTCAATATTGCGTGAAATCTCACGATACTTTGATATTTTCGCCGTTCTGCGAGAGATACGAGTCGTGTAATATCATGTGTCTTTCCTGTTTAACATTTTAGGAAATTGATGCACGGGTTTACATGTAATTTAATCACATCAGGTTCAAATCTGAGTTAAATATTTCGCAGTATAAATCATGCAAACTCAGGGAAATGGGGCTGTGAAGCGTAAACAAAGAAAATGTTACGTATCGAATGCTTCGCACTTTTCTCCTGACAATGCGGCTGATTCGAGCGTGTGCTGAACTAAAGCAGCTTTAATTTCATGCGGAATTTAGAATTTGATGTTTTGGTTGCTGTTTTACATTTAATTTTACCGGAAATTGCTGTTTGAAAAGGTGAAACGGGGGTTTTTAGCATTTTATTGGTTCCTTGTTGTGTTCTCTACATGTTCTGTTATAACAATGAAAGTCGAAGTTGAAATTAGCAACTCATTTGTTTAAATAAAAGCAATTTGAACATTCCGAGAAAGGTTTTTTTAAGAAAAACACACCTCATAAAGATGTTGCTATTAAAATCCATGTTAACCAATCATGTAAAATGTTCACAATTAAGCTGCATTAAATCTCCTTAATCTTTTTTAAAGTGTCTCCGTCTCAGACAAAACTTCTTCTTTGACTTTTTCTGTCTCCTCCACTTCTGGCGGACCTCTCAACATCTCAAGAACAGTATTTTCTCTATCACGAGCTGGCATTCGGGACAACTCCGGGTTGTTCTTGATCGAAATCCAAAAGAACTTGACGCGCTTGAGCTCGAGAAATTGGTAATCGGCTCTCAGTTCTTCTAGCGTGAATGTTTTGGCTTCGATTGACTCGAGTTTTGTCATGTACAAAGAACAATCCTTCAAGGTTTGCTGATCGATGTTAAGAACTTTAAGTTTTTTGGCTTTGGGGCATGCCGCTACGACTTTTCTGAAAAGTATTTTTGACATTTCGTTGAATTCGCGATTGAAGTGCAGTTCCAAAATGCTTTCATTTGGTTGAATGCGTAGAGTTAACGGTGGATTCGGCTGATATCTGTCGTTGATCACGACTTTTTTGACGGAAGACATGAATTGAAAGACTGTTCCAATGAGTCGCGCAAAGTTGTCGTAGTGGATGTACGTGTCAGCACCGAATTCTTCGATGCTGGTCTGCTCTGTCATAAATATTTGAAAATTCTGTAAGGCTGTAAAACCCACTGGGTTTTGGCTGCCGAGATCTTTGATCACCAGCTTTTTAATGCAGACCGGCACAGTGTCAAAGTCATTGCCACGCTTAAAGTTGACCGCGATGTCGCCATAAGTCAAAGTCAAAACTTCGATCTTGTTGGTCTTCAACAGTTTCAACGGAAAATCGGAAAACGCACATCTCAACTCGAGTTCCTTCAATGAAGTGCAGTAAAAGTCGATGTGGAAATGCGTTGACTTGAGTTTTTGCAGTTTTGGGAATGCAACTTGCAAACGTGTGTGAATGTAAGACCAGTTCTTTGCAACGACATGGTTGAAATCAATTTCTTCCAGATCTTCGGCCATCATTGACAGAAACCGAACCATCATCTCCGCCGACTGGAAATAGCAGGAACGCATCTTGAGCGACTTCCAAGCAAACTTTTCTTTCAGAAGTTTCACCATGTTCTCGTTGTCGATTTCCATGTCGTGAACCGACAGGTGCTTGTAGTCTCGTTTGGTTTCATCAAGAGTCTTGCCAGCTTCTGTGTACGTGGATCCTTCATCCGATGGTGGAATTTTGAAGGCAATTTTGTCAGTGAACTGTGGTGAACTGTTGATCAAGTCGTTGAACGTGCTGCACACACCGCTTAGTTGGATCAAGTCTCTGCCGCGAATTTCTTTGAACAACTTCGTAAGAATTTCTTTCGGCAGATCAGCTGTGACAGACAGACAAATCAATTTATTGATACTGGTTGATAGAAATTCTAGAACTTACCCATCGAGTGCTGATCTTTGTTCCAAATAGCTGCAGACATGGTTGATAAATAACTTACTTGATTTTAGTTTGAAATTTTTAAAATAAAACTTGGAAATCTATTCGAAGTTTTATTTTTCTGCGATGTGTCTTCTTCGAGATGCGATGAAGAGAATGATAAACTGTCAAGATTGCTTTCCTTTTATACTGATCGAGAATTCTTGCTTTTTTACCTGCTTTTCGAAAGGTTGTGACAAAATTCCTGCAAAGTTTCATGGATCTAACCAGAAAAGTCTTTAATCTATTAAGAAATTTCTGATCAATCCTGTAAGATTCTAGTATACTGTTAAAAATTAATTGGCGAGAAAAGCTGAGTGTTGTAAGCTATGTTTACATCAGAAAGACTTCTTCTAGATACTTACGAATTCGAAGGTTAAAGTTAGCTTTAACCTTCATTAAGAAACTGAGAACTAAATTTAATCGCAGATCAATCTAGTCATTCAAATGATGGCTGCCAATTTAAATGAATTTTGACTTGAAACACATAAGGACAAAGTTTCCTTGGTGTCCAACCTTAAGGATTCTTTTTCCACAAACCAACTTACGGGAGCTGGTTTGCAAGACATAATAAAGTGTTGGGTACCGATCGGAAGAAGACTCATTTCATCACAACTTGTTATATCTCGATTAATTTTATGAGAGACTACTGAATTATAATTAATTTACAAAGTCAACAAGTCGATCGATTCCTTCGCGGCCAACGGATCCTCTAATGGTCACTTGATGCGAGCATTTAGCACGAAATCGAACATTTTAGTTGCTCAACGTGAGAGCGCTCAAAAGCGCTTTTATTTTAATTTCGCGTCACATAAACAAACGATATCAGAGGTGACTGGCTACATTAATTCGCTCCATCTCAGGTGTGTAATGGGAAAATGTGGGAAATATCTTAATCGACGCGGAGATAATGCCGCTCTCTAAGAAAAATGCATCTTTACATATTCCATAGCCATGGAGTCGCTGAAATGAGATGATGCAACAGGTGGCCGCGAAGGGACCTTGTTTTGGGGTTGGTCACGAAGGAAACTTTACCCTACAATAATAATAGCTCAATTTCAAAGTTTTTACAGTGTGTTTCTGTTCTGATAAACTGCAAATCTGATTTGTGCTGAGTTTGTTAAAGTAAAAAGCTATCAAAAAAGTTCCAGCATGATCCATAGTCATCAATTAAACTTATAAAAATGCTAAAAGAATTAAGATAGAAATTCAATCTGAAATGCTCACAGCAAAAGTCACAATATCGGATGAAATTAGTTTGAACTGGGTTTGAACTGTGTAAACAATGAAACTGTGACAAAAAAATTGAGTCAGCAAATACTTTCCATGATCAAAAGCAGCCATGCATGAAAATTCCTTTTCATCTAAAATGCAAATAAAACGTTTGACGATGATCAGCTAACAGTCCTGGCCGTCAAAAGCACATTCGCACCCTAACAGTCTTCGATTTCTTCATTCAATTTGCACCATTGTCTTCTCATATGGAATCAATTAATTAGCTAAGATTGGCTCATAATCAGTTCAGCAAACTCTGTATTCTGCTGTAGGGCGCAAGATGAAGACATCTTCTCGTTTTTTCGTCACCTAACCGTCGCCTCCCTTTAAAAATGGATTTTCTTTATTTATGCTTCTCATGGGAGCATCCATTGATATAAAAGAGTTTCACTGCTTTTACTTGACTGTAGGGCATGTGGGATTGAATTTCAGGTGAGAACGAGCTTAGGAAAGCATCAGCAGCAACATAAAACGATAAAATCTGTTTTAAAATAAATTGAATTTCCCTTTTATCAACAATTGAATCATTTTAATCGATGGAAACTCTGCAAGATAAAAAGAAAGTGAAAAAACTTTTCTCATTCAGTGTAATTTTTAAGAATCTCTAAGATAATTTTATTTACGAACGGGCGTGTGGGAATACAAAAAAGTTTTACAGAATTCGAATCACCTTACAAAACTTAAAACGTAATTAAATAAAATAGCAGAAAAGAGAACCTTTGGCCGAAGCAGAAACAGCTTTGCTGGAGACTTGAGTGTGCGGAGTGGAATTTTGTGCAAAGAGGAGCTTTTAATGTGTCATTGGACTGTGGTTGTCTGAGAAATATGAAATAAGCACATTCTTGAACCAAAATTATGCCAAAAGTAGTGAAAACTTAAGAAGCTACTTTTAACTGACAGCATTTTGAAGAATCTTGAAATCTAGACCAGCTTTTTTGGTAGAAGACTGTAGGCTAAAATTCTAGATCAAAAATTGCTTGATTTACAATCACGAAGTTGAAAATAATTTATTCGATGGGGCAGACGACACGACCGTTTTTGAGAAATTGGAATGGTTTGTATTGCTTAACAGTCTTTAGCAGTCCCGTACACAAATTCAATTTTTTCTAATACGGTCGTGTTATCCGCCCGTTGTTTACACAATAATTTTTTACTTGAAGCACACGTTTAAGCTTAAGTTGTTAGCTAGTCTAGACATAAACATTAATTTAACCTCAAAATAGTCACATCAAGTCTTTAATAAAGTTGATCATCGCTTGGGATTAGCTGTTGGTTGTGGAAAGTTTTCAAAAACTAGAACGAGAAGCGTTTTAATCCTGTAGGAAGTTATTTCTCGGGACGTTGTTGAGCAGTGTGTTAGAAATTCCCGTAAATTCAGCACTTAATTTTTTCTGCAATTGCGGTTGCATCGCCTTCAAAATTTCGTGTCCATTGTCTCGCAGGAATAGATTTGTGGCTTCAGCTGTAAATTTTTCAGCGATTAGAACGGAAAAGTTTTTTTGTTCGAAGTTTTTTGCGGGTTCACTTACTTAAAATTCTATTGTTGTTGAAAATTTTAGCGACAGACAGTTTCGGTTTTTTAATGTCGAGATCCAGCAACAAAGCATCCAAATGCAGAAAAACTCCGTTGGGCTTTTCATGCGTCGACATTTTACCCTTTACATTCGCCCTAACACCATCTGCAGCGAGATAAAAAATTCAACAAATTAATTCGCTTGACCATTTAATTAAAATGATGATGTCATTAGTTGGAGAGAGAGCTTACCGAACACAGCGTGAAATTCGCCGCCACCTGACGCTGGAATAATAATCAGTACACCACTGCTGGTATATTTTGCTGAAATCACAAGTTTGGGGATCGTAATGACTGCCTCAAATGGCTTTGAACCTTCGGCCAATCTGGTTGAATTAATAATCAAAATTATCAAAGTGGAATTAAGGACGGAAATGTTGTGCGGCTTACTTAATCGATCGGACGGTGAAGTTCGACGCACCAAACACTTCCATGTCTTTAAGGTTGATTTTGTAACCATTTGGACCTCCAGTCAGTGCCAATGATAGAGAATCCATTATGAACGGCTCTGTCGATGGCATCTGCAATAAAAAATTCAAAAATTAATTCAGATTTTGAGAAGAAACCGCTCTTGACATTGAAAGCGCCGTTATGAAGAGACAAGTTTTTGCATCGAGCCGATGTTTAAAATAGCCTAAGCTCATCATTAGGTTGTACTTGAACTGAATTCGTGCCTTTGAAAACGTCGTGAAACAGCTTTCACGGTTAATTTCGAAATGTTTTTAGACTTTTTTGTTTGAAACAAATCATGTTTAAACGAGAATCCAAACGCACAACCTTCTGAAACTCGTTTGAAAAGTCAATTTGAATTGAAAACAAAGAATTTTTAATTGGATTTTTTATTCTTTACGGTAGGTTACCGGTAATGACCGGCTTGTGTTTGTGTTTAAACTATATTGCAGGTTATTTTCTGTTATGCAACCTCCAGAGTGGACTGAAAACGTTTATGACCTAGCTTCGTTTGTTTAAATTGAAGAAAAAGTCGTAAACAACATGATAAATGATAAAACCAAGAACTTTTGTCGTTGAAGTTGTCAATAAAACCTGTTAAATTCTATTGTACAAGCTTTCGTACAAAAGAAAACTTGAAATGCAAAATCACCGTGTTTTGCCACAAATCGCAATTACACGTGGCCTAATTACACAGCTGAAGCAGTAAACAATCATTTGAATTCAATTAAACTCCTATGCATCCGACGAACCCACGTCATTTCCTTCCAAAATCGATTAATTCGAAATTCTGAACACTTCTGAACTTCCCAGCTATCACATTTCACGAATCATCGTGCAACTTACCACAGTTCAGATGCTTAAATGGTGTAAATATTGTTATAAAGCAAGTCGATTTAAGGGAATTTACTCATTTCGCTTAAATCGAGCTTGTTGGAAAACAAATTTACTCGAATCGAGAAGTTTGATTGAAAATCAATACTTGAAAATGTTCTCCCGTCCCGTTGAAGCGCAAGGCTCGTAAAGATTCTGACCCTTGCGATAAAAGGCAAATGAGAGTGTCTGCACAACCGCAAATACAGGAAATTGGAGCCTTAATGAAAAACTGTGATAACTTTTAATGCCGTTGACCGAAAAGCATCGCAGCAGTCGAAAACCTTGCCCTTCCCACCCATCGACGCACTTAAAACACGTTTTCATCTCTCAAGTGGAAAATGCAATACGTTGTTGTGGGATTTTCAGTTGTCTTACCTGAATTTCTGGAATCCCCGTTTTCAGCCAAGGCCTCAAATGCATTATTGCACCTTTGATGCATTCTACCAGTTCGGGATCGGATGAACGACACTGCTTGATGTACGGCGCTGCAATAACACAAACAAGTTTTAGATAAAAATTCAATAAAAACGTGTTAGTAGTCTAGCTTTTGGGTTGAACAAATATCAATTCTACGGTCTTCAAAAGCATCACCAGACGTTTTTCATCAAAATATCTCAATTTCCCACTCGCTAAAAGTTTCAACATGAAAAATTTAGATGTTTCTCGTCAGAACAACTCGTGATGGTTCAATCAGTGGATTAAATCATGAGTTGCAATTTTGCGTCATTGCCCGCGCGTACAAACTACAAAATGCATTTCGCTTCGAACTTCTTTCTTTATCAACGTCATTATTTTCAATCTATTTTTGAAAATTATTTTCCGTACCGTCTGAAGCTGGCCAGTTTGTTCTCGATTTTTGTGATGAAAGCAATGACTAACGATGCACGTCTCTCGGCTACTGAACAGCAGACAGGAAGGGAAACATGCGGACAATTTCACAAGATCAATGCATTGACGCCAGAAACTTGTCTCGCTCATGTTTCCATTTCATGTTTACTTCATTCTCGTCAGCGTCTTGACGAAACTCCTGAGACGAGATGATGATAAATGAAGTCTTAAATGCTTAATCGACTTAAACTTTTACTTTCAATATTCCCTTACGCTCGAAGAAGGTTTACAACCTTCACAAAGCGGTGACTTTTCAGACATGACCTATGGCAACATGGCCGGAGAAAAAATTGAATAAAATCAAATTTTGTTTGAGAAGTCAGCGACGAAGTTGTAAGCGGTGAACGATGGATTTGGTTGAGGTTTCATGAAATTTTACTTCAGATTAAATTTATTTTAGGTTTTACAGTGATGTCAAAAGAAAGTCGAATTGTAAGCAAAAACCCGTCAACACAGCTGTCAAACTAGTAAAATTTGCGATAATTCTGTTCTGACACAACACTGTAGCATCATGCGTCACTCAAATAACGTAAGTTTTCAATAAAATCAATTCATTTACCCTTCGATCACAAATCCCAGTGATTAAGCAGACATGACAACTGCTATAAAACATCGCGTCATGGCCAAAAAAAGTGATTTTGCATAAATTTACATATGCTTCAAGCAAATGTTGTGCAAATATCAAACATAAATTAACCATCACGGAAAGCAGCATCGAAAGAGTTCATTAATCTTTCAACACTTTTTTGCTGAAGTCTGTACAAGTGCATCGGGCGGGCGAGTGTTGAGAGTCAATTAAAAATATATTAAATGGTGAATGGCACAAGCGGTTATTTGTCGTAGCTTAAAAACTGTTTGCAAACGGCTAGCTCGCGGAGATAGAGGGCAAAGCTTTTGAGCGGAGCAAAAAGCCGCAAAGTGCTGCAACGCACCGAGCAGCAAATGCAGCACAAAAAGTGAAGTAAACTCTCAGTTTCATTACACATCTTGTTGACTCGACTGTTTGCCCGATTGTAGACTGCAGAGAGTGGTTATTAGGAAATAGTAATAACTTTTTTAACGTTCCATGAAATCCAGTTTCGTGCTGACTGTGCGCTGCAGCGACAGCGACTGTCAATCAAGTCATTAAACCCCGTTGGACGTAAGAAAATATCGATTATTGGATTTCGCACACCAAGAACAGAACATAGAAACAATTTTTCAGTGCAAAAATTTCAAATTTATGAATGAAAAATTGTGCCACTGTCCAAAGAGACGAGAACGGGTTATGTTTTCGATATTTACCAACATTTCTTTTTTTTCAAGCACATTGAATTTTTCGCACAGAAACGTTTGATGTCGAAAATAAATAAAATTCGTAAATGCATAAGCGTGAAATTAAATTAAATCATGCTATTTACATGTTGAATTATTTGGTATGCGCGATAAAATAAAAATTGTCAGGGCGATGAAATGTTTTTAAAGTCAATTTGTCGTTTGTTGGAAGAGAAATTTATTTTATGGGAAATGACAAAATCATTTAATTTTGGACTCGTGCAAAGAAGAAAAATATTCTAGTTTTTGACTTAAAACTTCAAGTTTCAGTTGCCAATTTCACACTCCAACATTCAAAATATTCATTTCACTAATCACTTCATTACAAAAACTTGTTCCACACTCCATTTGAGCAAATCTCTCATCGCAAGTCACCTGTGCTGTAATTTGCACAGTCAATTAAATTCTATTGACAATTAACCGAATCTTTTTTCGGTGTGTAATTTTACCTGTAGCACCAACCGTTTAATAGCCCCTTTCAGTTCATTGGACAAGAAAATAAAATACATTTGCATCGAATTAACTTTAACATGGACGAAATTTCCAGAATAAAAAACTTTTTCATCTCAAGCTATTTTTCTCGAAAATTGTTTTCGCTTTATGACAAAGGAGCGAAGATTCAGTGGAAAACTTACGAAGTTGTTGTGATGCAACAAGTGCCAGCAAACTGCTAAGTATTAAACTTTTAATAAGCATTTTTTAATTGAAGATTCGTGAATTTTTTCCCGATTCTCCAGCTTTTAGTCCACAAATCACACAGAAAATTTATTTCTCTTATGAATTTGTCCCTAATTTTTCACAGCACTAAAAACTCTAGTCTTTCTTGTATCACGTCTAAGATGAAACTATTTCTGATTTTTCTTTCGATTAGCTTTAAAGCTACACGTTGGAGTCGCGTGTGTGTGCAGTTGAGCCGTTTGTTGTTCGAACATGTTGAAGTTTTGACGGTGTCTCAATCATCAAGCGCGACGGCAATTTTCTCAACTGCTAACCTTGCAAACGTTTAATAAACCAATTGACCAGCGACTTCTCTCTGTCTCACTGAGACAAAATTCATACATTCGTCACATGTAGTTGTTAGAAATGAAAGTGTTGGAGATTTCAGGTATTTGGAACACGCGCCTTTAGCCAAACGTTCAGTCAAGCACAAAGATGTCACAACAATTCTCTTGAAATTCAGAACTTGTCAGAATTCTCCAAAGCTTCTTTCAGTTGCTTTTGGTAAACAGGTCAATATTTACACTGTTTAAACAACTATGATATCACCATGGCTGTGCTATAGTTGTTGCCCATCGGGGGTTTTCCTTAACGATTTCAAGTGAACCAGCATCAGCGCGTGGCAGATTAATTGACACTCGAAACTGCTTTAAATTGCAGGTATCTAGATTATAATTTTAATCGGCAAAGGCTATGATTTTTAGATCTCGATAGACGCTGTAATTTTTCTTCATTCGCACAGCTAGTTGTAAATCAACTTTTCCAATTTTCCTTTTGAAAGAAAATCCACAACCGGAGGCTGTTTATAGGCGGAGTTTGATTTTGCTTCTTTGTTTATGCTTTAGATGTAACGCTGTTCTCGACAGAATCAGTGAAACTGTGATTAAATTGTTTCTAACGAACGCTTCTATTTCACCTTGAACCTTAAGATAGTGTAGGAATTGTACTCACAACGTGGGGCTCAACGCTTTGTCATTGTTTCCTCTAGTCACTTGCAAACACCGCCCTTCTGAACAAATTTGCAAGAAATGTTGAAGATGAAGACGTCATGAAAATGCAAAAAATCAACAAAGCGAGAAAAAAGTTTAAACTTTCAGTGTCATCTTCGTGCCAAGGATGCCGTGATAAAGACGAAAGCAAATAGCTTGCTTCTCTTCAGTGGTTGTTGACGCTTTTGTCTCGAGTCAATCTCGAGTCGGGCCCGATTTCGGAAGAACGCTTGACAGAGAAATTCTGCAGTACTGTTGTTACGCAACACTTGAGCCGGTACAGCTAAAAAAATAAACAGCGGAGTTTGAGTTGACTTTACGTAACATTCAATGTCAAGGCGAGAGTGCCAACGAAAAACCTCAACTCGACGTGTAAACAAAGTTCATTCAATTCAGCGCAGCACAAAATCAATGTCGAGAAGCCGTAAGCGAAGCAAACAAACAAAAAGACAACTAAACAAATTCAAATCACGCGTTAATTGCACTTCAGTGATGATTGTCGTTGGTTTAAGTTTAATGTCGCTGTAAATTCCATTTGCGGTCAATATGCGGAATTGCTAATTCGATTTTCGACAATTATCGCATCCGCATCAATCGCTATGGTGTAATCGAAAAAGGAAATTTTTGAATCCGCGCTTGTTGAGCCTTGAAAGTGTTCATGCGAATGTCATCGGATGCCAGAGAATGGTGCTTTTGGCTGGTCGTGTCTGAAAATAATCTAATCAAGTTAAAACGTTGTCACCTTTAAGCGTTTCGCAACGCTGTCCAAGGAAATTGTATCTTCGTTTCTGCAAACTGTCAACGACTTCATGGAAAATTGCAGCAGCTATGAGAACTGTCTGCACCGTTGTATTTCTGCATATTCAACTTGCTTTGCATGAAGAGAACTATTAATCACGACATTTATCACGTTAAAGTGGATTTCTCTTTCCGTGATTGAAACTGCGAAGCAAGCACAATACATTGCAAGTGTAGACGAGTTTTGAAGCTTCCCGCAAGGTCTTTTTCCCGGTAGAATGGTAGCTGCAATGAGACAATATGAGAATTTTATTATCTTGACTTGTGGTTAGCAGTTATAGCAGAGCAGTTTTAAAGTGACTTCCAGGCCCTAACTTATTTTATTTATTTAAATCCATCTTCAGTTAATGCCAACAAAGGATTCCCCCAGATTTTCCACTCTTTCATTTACATATTATTTTATATGATTTGCGTTAATTCGTAAAAAGTTAACAGAAATCAATAAACATTAATGAAATTAAATTTTGAAGGAGATTAAGACTAGATTGACCAGTAGTTTGTTGAAATAACGGAACTGAGTTAAGTTAAAGTGTTGTTTATTTAATGGAAATCTGTATAACGGATTCAAAGTATTTATAGTCACTTGGATCACACTGATAACATTTGAATTTGACACACACGTGCCAACGGTTTCATATTTTTCATAATTTCAGACTTGAAACATGCTTGAACTCTCAGGGCACACTTTTAAATTACCAATAAAAATTTCTCTCAAACGTTGCCATAAAACCAGATTCTGTTCGTTCAAAAACAAACCAACACGTGGTCAATAACTAAATCTCTTTTTTCCGCGTTATCAGAAACCAAAATTCTCGATGATGAATGAACGAATTAGAATAAAATTCTCAAATTCAGTCTCTCGCCGTCTACTATGGACATTAAATGTGTCTTGTTTTTTTTGGCAAGCAGTGTTTTCGCCGAAATTCGAACAAATGGGATTCAAGAACAGTGCAATCAAGTTTATTACTGCTGCGAAAAAGTTGACACTGACTGCATTAGATTCTGTGGACCGATCATCGAGTGTTCGGAAAGAGAAAAAGTTTTAATCACTGACCTTCTTCAAGGCTCGAAAGAAGTGACGACTGAAGCACCAACTGAAAGTACTGAATCAACACCTGAAACTACTGAATCTTCACTTGATACAGAGAACACAACCGTCGGCTTTTCATCACAAACAGTCATTAAAGTTCAGATGTGCAGAAAAGGCCACAAACTTGACCAAAAAGGCAACTGCAGAAAAGCTTTTATTTAAATAATCCGAAAAGAAAATAAAGAAAATGTGTGAATAAACAATATTAACTGAAGCAAGGAAAGGTCCAACGACTCACAAAGGTTATCAGCCTGATTTTAAAAGCAATTACAATGAAGCGTGCAATTCTATTTTTTTCTTCGTAATTCTGTCGCTTTTGATTCCCGCTTTACCATGACTGCGTTTGGACGTACAGATGCTGTAAACATAAGGAAGTCAACGGGAAAGTCCGGTGCGTCATCATGTGTGAACCATAAATCAAATGTCTGATGGAACTTGACCCTGACAGTCGCGGATCGTTCTTCTTTGGCGAGTCTGTCTGTAAGGAAGGATTACAGATGTACGCGGATTTTTGGACACCTGAATCTTAGAACGAATGTTAATGTCACAGAATACATTTTATTTTAAATTTTTTCGACATTTATTGTTGCTTTTTTTAAACCCTGGCTTGCACCCAGGATCGATCATTTGTGCAGTTCCAATTTTAAAATTGTTGATGTCGAACTCCGTCGTTGATTCCACCTCTTTACAGACAACTTCAGGCTCACAAAGCTCTGCACAGCCCCCGTCAACCATCTTGCAGCACCGGTAAACCCATTCGCAGTCTTCACCTTCGGCCTGGGCCGATGCGAGCGCAGTCATAGCAAGTAGAATGAAGAAAGCTTTGAAAGTCATTATTCGGAAGGAAATTTCGTGGTTATGTCGACTGGCGATTTAAAAACTTTTGTACAAATGCCTCTGCTGGTCAACTGGAATCCTTTTCGGCAGATTCGATTACCGCCAGAGAAAATCGTGTATCCACTTTGTGCAACGAGCTGCTCTTCAACGACTTCTAGCTGTTCTTGATTTTTCGGCACTTCAGTCGTTTTGCAATTCGATGACAGCTTCAGTTCCTGGTTAACTTCACTCAACTCGCAGTCGACACTCGCTTGACTTCTGGCCAAGAACAAAACTCCCAGAAAAAGCAAAATCAAACTCGACTTGTTCATGGCTCGCGACTTTTTGATTGAATTCTCTCTGTGCGCTCTTAAATATAGAAGTTTTTGGTGATAACCCACGAGAAATTCATGGTCGCTGAAAATTGATAACGGCCGGCATGCATGAATTGAAGCAACGAAGCTGCGGACCCTTCGCCGGATTCCGCGGCTTTGGATTTCATTCCGTCTTCGCGCAATCTTTCATTTCCAATTTCTCTCCCTTCGATGTTATTGGATTACGCGGAGTTGAACTTTGTTCCGACGACTTTTAATTCCTCCTAATTTTCTAATCAAAACCGGTCGAGATCGATCAAAAACGCGCTCGAGTGCAGCCTTCAATTGTCTGCTTAGTAAAAGTGTTTCTTAAAGTTCTTCTCAATGTTCAAAGTAGCGAAAACAGCGATTAAGTTGCAAATAGGCCGTAGGATGCTGTCTTCTTTTGAGACACTCAGCGTTACATCTCCCAAGGAGTTTGTGGTGCATGTCGAGCTGAACAGGCCCGATAAATTCAATGCTTTTAATAAAACGATGTGGATGTGAGTAGAATTTGCACAAAATGGACTTTGACCGGAAATTTAACTTGCAGTGAGCTCGGAAAGTGCTTCCAAGAACTACACTGGGACAAGGACTGCCGATCAATCGTCTTGACTGGGTCAGGGAAGCATTTCACCGCTGGCATTGACTTGATGGGCATGATGCAGATTGGAACTGAGCTGTCAGAAGAGTCCGACGTGGTTCGCAAGGCAAAAATCTTCGAGCAATACCTGGAGCTTTACCAAGGAGCCATCACGTCGCTTGAAAAGTGTGCGAAGCCAGTCATTGCGTGCACCCATTCAGCTGTCGTCGGCGCTGGAGTTGATTTGATTACCGCTGCTGATATTCGCTACTGCTCTAAAGACTCGTGGTTCTGCGTGAAGGAAGTCGACATTGGCATGGCAGCTGACGTTGGAACACTCCAGCGACTCCCCAAAGTAATTGGCAGCCAGAGTCTTGTTCGAGAGCTGTGCTACACAGCCAGGAAAATGCAATCTGCTGAGGCTGAAAAGTGCGGCTTCGTTAGTGAAGTCTTCGATACCAAAGAAGCGATGGTCGAAGCCGCGATCAAACTCGCTGAAGACATCGCCAGCAAGTCGCCAGTAGCAGTGCAGACCACAAAACGTAGCATTGTGTACAGTTTGGATCACACCAACCAAGAAGGACTTGACCACATCGCAGAGATGAACAAACTGAACCTTCAGAGCGAAGATTTCTTCAACGCAATAATCGCAGGGCAATCAAAAGGTGACCCACCAGTGTTCGCCAAGTTGTAAAATCGATAGTTTTATAGTTTTTTTAAACTCGGTGCATTTGATTTATTAAAAACTCTTTAACAAAGTTCAATTTATGTTTTTACTTCAATAACTCGGCCCAAGCGACAGTCGCATCGTGGTGAAGGGCTTCAGGGATCCACGCGATGTATTGTTTCAGCAAAACTGAAAGGAAATTTGAATTATTTTCAAGACATTTGAAGAATTTTAAAGACTCACAGTTCGGGTTGGCTTTCAACTCTCTTTTCATCGATGACTTTGAGTCAACTTGATGGTTTGACAGCGCGTTCATGATCATCTCAGTTCTTGGCAATAGCTTCGACCAGCTTTTCGTCATCGTCGATGGCGTGCTAAGCAAATTCTTTTTGAACTTTGAAAGTTTCTCAAACACTTCCCCGTTCAACAGGAACTTTGCGAAATGTCGGAACTTGTCGAGTGACTCTGGCATCTCAACTTCGGCTATCGGTAGTGGCCAGCCGGATCTTCCGAACGTCGCTTTTACATGGCAGTAAATCTTGTCTACATCGGCTTCGTATCGTGGTTCCGGCTCGTCCAAAGCTTTGCCGAAGTTGCACAAAGCGGTCGCGAACTTAAGAAGCCAATCCGGCTCGACTGCTGTGATTCCGCGGATGAACATTTTTGTGTCGTCTCCACTTCGTGTCTCGTAGACTTCCTGGTACACGACCCACTCTGGCTGCTTTTTCTTCAATATAGAACAAGAGTGCATGTGAACAGGTTCTTCCATCTCGGGTATCTGGTAAGCGTATTTGAATTTGTGTTTCTGTTCTTTCATCTTCAGTTCATCGTCGGGAATTTTTCTCGCGACTTGATCTCCCAGACCGGACAGCAGAATCTGTCTGATTTGTTTTGCCTGCTGATCCGTTGGCGGTTCCATCTTAGGATTTACTGAAAGATCGAGATTTGGCACGTTGAGGTTGATGTCATTCGTCAGTTGGATTCGAAGCTTTCGTATTTCCTGGATCGCCTTCAATCGAAGACCGTTCTCTTCGCAGAATGCTTGAAGTTGGCCTTGTGAGTGCGCAAATTCCGCTGCACCGACTGCTTTCAACAGAATCATTGGATCACCAAGCTGGAGAGAATTTCCAATTCCAGCCCAGGCGCGTCGCTTCGTCCGCCACCTGCTGTCACGGTCGCCGGCTTCACCAGCCAACGGGATTTCTTGAAGCACTTCCTGGACGCTCAGCGCAGCGACGATCAAAATTGTGTACTCTAAAAGCTTGTGCTGGTGACTCAGAGCCAGCATTTTGCCAAATCTTGGTGCGACAGGGAAAGACGCAATCGACGATCCGAGTTTTGTAACTTTCGCAATTTCCTTTCCGTCGAGTGCGCCAAGAATCTTCAATCGCTTTTCCGCGATCTCCAACTGCACTCGATCAGGCGGCGAAGGGAACGGGAAGTTTGAGACTTTGTCGATTCCCATCGACTTCATTTGCAGCACAAGACCGTCGATTGGCTTTTCCTGGATTTCTGGCGGCGCAAAATCGACAAAGTCGTTGTTGTAAACGGCGCTTGAGTAAAGTCTATAGCAGTGACCAGGTGCAACGCGACCGGCTCGTCCGGCTCGTTGATCCGCAGCTGCTTTGCTGGTAAAAGTAACCATGAATCCATTAACGCCTGTAACCTTGTCGTAGAACTTGGTTTTCTGCCTTCCCGAGTCGACGACGTATTTGATGTTTGGGATTGTGAGAGAAGTTTCCGCAACGTTTGTCGCAATCACACACAATCTCGTTCCCTCTGGCGGCGCTTCGAAGACTCGAGCTTGCTTGTGACTAGGCAGAAGCGAATAAAGCGGAAGCACCCAGAGTGGCTGTGACGAGCACCCTTCAACCATCATCTCGTTGAGCTTCTCATCCACGACGTCAAAGTCTTCTTCTTCGTCGTAAAAGTCATGTTCGTTGAAATCTGCTTCGGTGTCATCGCCCGGCATCTGGAAGTCGTCGAGGTTGATCTTTGGAAGGTTCATTTGACTGACAAACTTTTTCTTGTTTTTGTGCTGGTTTTTAATCGCTTTACGCACATTGAATATCCTGTCAAGCTCGTCGTCATCAGAGTAATCAAGCTGGTCAACTTTTTCTTCTTCTTCATCGTTTTTCGATTCAGTCACTTGCTTCATATTTCTAGCTGAATACGGGAACAAACTGCGCAACTTTTTCATCAAATGCTTCACTTCTTGCTGACCAGTAACGAAGACCAGAATCCCGCCTTCGGGAAGTTTTGTGTGAATTTTGATCGTCTTCAGCAGCGCTTCTCGGAGATAATCGTCAGAAGTGACTTTGTTGAAGTGAACGCTGACCGGGAACTGTCGAGCGTCGACCTTGATCACTGGTGGTGGCTCTTTAAACAGCCGAATGTTCTTGGTGAAGTCATCGACACGCAGAGTAGCCGACATGATGATCAGCTTCAAAGGATTGCCTTTTTTCTTGCGCAACATGATGATTCTCGAAAGCAAACCGATCAGAATGTCAGTGTAGGCACTTCGCTCGTGAGCCTCGTCGAGAATGATGACCGAATACTTTTGCAGAAGAAAATCACATTCAACTTCTTTGAGCAACACGCCATCAGTCATGAACTTGATTTTAGTCTCGGGAGTGCAGTTTCCTTCGAATCGGATGAGGTAGCTGACGATGTTCGAGCCGAGGTTCATCTCACGGCCGACTCTCTGGGCCATCGCAATTGCAGCGACACGTCGGGGCTCAGTAATTCCAATCAACTTGCCGTTTTCAGCGTATCCTGCTTCGTACAAGAATTGTGGAACTTGAGTTGTCTTGCCTGAACCGGTTTCACCAGCCAAAATCGTCACCAAGTTCTCACTAATCGTCTCCATTATCACTTGCTCCTCGACAATGATTGGAAGCTTCAAGCGAGCGATCTGAATTTCGGGGTCGCGCTCGACAGTCACAAATGTCGCGGGTCTTCGTTCAACAGGTTCAACTTTGACTTCTTCTGCTGGTTCATTAATTGCAGGTTGAACAGCCTCAACTGTTGGCGTCACTTCTTCAACCACTGGAACGTCTGGCTCTGGTTGTACCGCAGGTTCTTCCTCAGAATCGCTTTTTTCAAGCCCTATGACATTGTAATCTCTCGGTTTCTTAGCCGCCTCGTCGTCACTGTCTTCACTGATGGCTCTCTTCTTACCACGCAATGTGCTGGCGATCTTTCCATCTTCATTGACTGTGTTAACACTTCGTTTGTACTCCTTGACACCGAACTTCAGCTCGTGGAAATGCTTCTTGAGACCTTTCGTCTGCACACTCGTCAAAGTCGTCAGCTGTTTGAGCTCAGCCGACGGGATTTGGACACTCGCAAGTTGTTCCAGCAGCGATGCTCTCTGAAATTATCGTAAAGAATCAATTGAATTCGATTTTGCAACATCAATAAACTCACGTTTTCCTTTTTCTTCTTCTTGTCAACAATTTTCTCGAGTTTTTTGCGCTGTCTTCGCGACAGAATTTTGTTAACAGTTACGGTCTTCTTGACTTTTGTCGCTCGTTTCTGAGAAGGCAGCACGATGGCATCACCTCCGGCAATTGATCTGTATTCGTCACCATCGTTTCCGAGCTCTAATTTGATCTGAAAGGTGAAAATTCGCAAAAATTAAGTGGAAATTTTGAAATTCAAGATTTGCATTGATGCTCACTTGTTTCACAGCGGAATTGTCGACTATCGTCTCGACCTGCTGTCTGGCTTTCTCGTTGAATCTTTTTTTGCCCATTTCACTGGCTTTATATATTTTAACTTCAATTTCTTCGATGTAAACAAACCGACCGCATGTTCACTCAAAACCTAACTTGCAAGCCTTGACCTGGAAATTCAAATCCGGCAAGTCGGTTAAAAATTCTTCACTGACAATGATCGAGATTTTATTTCGTACTTGATTGGTAGGGAAACATTAATTTTGGAATTTGATGATTTCGTTAGAACGAACATTAACTGGTAAATGGTCGCCGATCTCGTTAGGGCTAATGTACAGAGCGGGTGGAACATGCTTCAGCTTATCGTACGTCGCTTCCCGGCTCGTGTATTCCTTCAGTATAAAGTCGTTGCCGTTCTCGTAGTGGTAGCGAGTCTCGTTCATTCGAATCATCACGTTGTCCACACGCATGAAGAATCTCAGAAGGACGTAGAAGCCAGACGGCATCACGCGCTGAAATTAAGTTATTAATTAAAGTTTGCTTGAAATTAACTTTGTTCACTCACAATTTTCACTGAGGACACCGACGTTCCGTGGTCGTGCAGCTCGTCCTCGAACAATGTCAAGTCGTTGTAGAAGAGAATCTGCTCCTTCACCATCAACTTAAAGCGGTCGATCTTCATTTCAGTCGGCTCTACCTGGAACTTATCGTTCATCGTGCCTTGGTAGTCAGTCGAGAATGTCCAGTCGAACGGCTTCAATTTCTCTTTTGTGTTCTCCTTCAGGCGCGACTCTTGCCATTCCTCGGAACAGCTGACCTTGATGTCTTGACCTTCCAGCTTCTCGTTGCGGACCTTCTTTAATGCTTCGATTGGTGTAAATACGAATTTGGCACCGTTTTCGTGCTCCAATGTAAGTGTGTTCTTGTGAAAGACCATGTCGGGGAGATGCGGCAACTCCAAAGCATAGCGATACCTACAAAGTATGCAAGCTAATCAGTTCCTGGGAACAGAATGTTCAACTAAGCTTACTCGCAAAGATCACAGCACTGCGCATCTCCAGCCGTGCACTCGTCGTTTCTCGAGCAGATACTTTTCATGATGTGAGACTTCGTAGTCGCAATCGTCCACTTTTGGAAAACAATAAAATCCTTGTCGACAACGTTGTTGAAGCGAGACATAACGCGCTCGTTGGCGTGACTTTCGTAGCTGCTGCTCATTTTGATTGAGACACAGCTGCAGAAGTTCTTTTTTAATTTAGATGTAAAAAATTTTGTTTGATGTGTTTTGTTGCGACTGAAATTGAATAACAAACGGGGAGTGCAATGTTGCCCTTGCGCGATGTCGTCGGCCGTTGAGGAATTTCAATTAATTATGAAATTCGATTAATTGCAGATAAGAAGCTAGGAATTTCGTTCGTGACATCAATCAATGATAGTTATTAAAAGTTTAAACTATAAACTCAATGAAGGTCAAATTTTCACGAAATTTAGGTTCAAAAATTTTGAGGTTACTCATTGAAATCTTGAATGTTTAAGGTTAGATTCTTAAAGTGCCACTCCCAAAAAATATAATTCCAAAATTTTAGGCTCTTAGCTTCAATTTGAACTCATTTTTTAAGACCCCAAAGTTTTGAAGTGATGGATTTCATTAGTTTTCTGAAGAAAAATCGAGTTTTTCTTATCAAAAGTTCAATTTTTCTGGATCAAATCTGATTTTAGGTTATCAATAATAAGCATGAAGTTCAAAAGTGTCGGCATGTCGCACGATTTAGCCGTTAAATTTAATTTCAAACAGCGCCATCTTCATCATCACTTCACTTAGTTGCTTACCCTCGATGAAAAATATTTTCTATAAGCGCTAAAAGTTTGTGATTTTTAGAAGTAAAGGAAAACGAGTGATCTGAGGCCAGAAATCAGCACCACAAGTAAGTCTAAGCACGGGCGACAAGAAAAGCTTGAAGCACAAGCAAAAACCGCGGTCCAACGTAGCAGAGAAAATTGAAATTTCTGTTCCATCAAAACAAGGGCCGGCTTAGGGAAATTTCTGCTCGTGTGTCGAACGTGCTCTTGGAACGTTTTGAGGGGTTTGATGAGACATGGGCGAACTTTGCCCTGGGGCGCATCAAGATTTTACGTCACCTGTCCATTCACTTTCCCTCGATGTGTTTGAAAACTTCCACCTAACGTCAACATCGCGGTTCAAAAAAGATTGACAAAATCATTTAGCGGTTGCATATTAAACCCTGAGAATCAACATTCAGATTTTCATTCTAACTTTTTGTCATGTAAAATTTCTCCATTCTGTGTTGTCATCCGCTCGCTCGTTCGAAGAAAAAAGGTGCGCAGTCACCCTGATGCGGTTCTGCCGTAACTTGTGAGGTTGTGTTAGTTCGAGACTCGTTTTTTCGCGCTCGTTTTCGTTCGGCTCTTGTATATTTGTTTCTCGGAGACTGTCGATTGACTTGAGGTTTTCCGTCTGGTCGTTTGCACAAAATCCTGGATTGAAGATACGGAGGAATTTGGAAGATGTCTAGAAGGTAGCTAATCAATTTAGGGTAGAAAAGATTAGAATTGCGAGATATCCGCGAAAGTTTCAAGATATTTTTATTTAAAGGAAAACCCATAATTGACAATAGTCGAGGAGTAATAAAGCTTAATCAACATTTGAAGGCTTAACGGGGTGATCTAGTACTTTTGCTGCTGAAAAGAACTGCAGAGTTTTTGGGCGGGGCCAGAAAAATTTGAGTTTCGGAAATTTTTTGAAAAAAAAATCCAATGAATTTTCAAAATTATAATTTTTGAATACAAAAGTTCAAAATAAATTTCGGACAAAAGTTTTGATCAACCCCAAATTTTGCTAAATATTCATTAATTGATTGATTGATATGGCTGTATTGTTGGCGCTATTGTCTGGACCCGATCTCCATCCCTACGGGCTTCTTAGAAAGTTACCCGCCACCTAGAGACCTTAATTCCTGCCCTGTTCTCCAAATTTTGCTAAATAAACATGAAAATCCATGAAAAATGTTTTTTTTTGTCGAAGCCACGAATTCTAAACTCCCGATTCTCTTAACTTTCTTCTCGTTTACTCTCTCAAAATCCAATTTTCTCTCTCGAAAGTAGACGCGAGCGCCCTCGACATGTACAAAGTCTGATTTTTGAAGCTAGTCTGCTTTGTATGTTCGTTTGTGTTGGTCATAACTGCTTCACGGTAAAACGCGGCAGATGTGTGGGAATATTTTACTAATATCTTGTACTTTTGTAAGAAATTGCGAGCAGTAGGAATTTGATGAGTGAACAGACGCGGCTCAGTCGAATTATTGTAACGAAGCGCTTCAAAATCTTAAAGATATCGAATCTTCAGTGTTTAAGTTTTCGAAGTTTTCACTGAAAACAGAACCGACTGCAGGCCAACTTCGGGAATGTTCGTGTTTCTTCCTTCGGAACATCTTTGCTCATTGATTTTATGTTCAAAACGGAAAGTTGAAAATGTATGAATGGATGACGGCAGTTGCGATGAATTTGAAAACAACAAATGCTCGGGGCTCGACTCTCGACATTTTTGAGACGGAAATTTAGTGAATCAGCGAACATTTGTTAATTTTAAATCAATTTTCTAACCTTCAAAATTTCAAGACAGACTTTAAACGACAAAATTTTCAAAATGATTCTCAATTTTTATTTTCGTCACTAATACGCTCTCAACTGCCGGCTGAGGTCTGGGCACTTGGCGAACATTCTGAGAACACAGTGGTCAGTGCTCCAAGCATATCCATTCGGGCAGTTTTGCATGTGTGGGATTCCTTCGAGGCAGAACACGAACTTGGTGCAGTCTCTAGGATATCCAGTCGCGTATTGGCCGTTTCTGTTGCATCTCACGGTCAGGCCGTCGTCAATAACTCCGCTCTTAAAGGATGTAAAGATGAAAATTCTATATAATCGAACTTAAACAAAACTCACATTTCTGGAAGCGCACCTCGAGTAAATCGGGTAGTCGCACTGGTTGTCGTCCTCGTTCCACACGAAACTGTCCATGCAAGACATTTGCAAGCGGATGCCACTGGCACAGATGAAGTATTGGGAGCAGTTGGAGCTGGGGAAGAAAATGATCTCGCCAGGGCGGTTTGTTGGGCACTGAATGTCTTCGATTGTACCAGGAGGGGGAGGCGTCGTCAAAACTGCCGGTGGAAGGGTTGTGATGGCGACTGGTGGATCTGTTTCTGGATCAGGGTCGGGATAAGAAGGATCTGGATCAACGCCTCCACATGGAACGTCATATTCACATTGGCCGCTGTCTTCATTGAACGCCAGTTCTGGATCGTTGTAAATTTCAGTGCAGTCCTCCAAAATGCCGACTTCTCCTTGGCAATAGTAGTACTGTGTGCATGAAATGTCTTGTCCAACTCCAATCTGCGTTCCATCGTCATAACCAACGCACACGTCATAGTTTTCCGCGTCTTGAGCGGCGATACGCGTCACAACCACCAAAACAGATAAAACCGCAAACTTGAACATTGTCACTAAAGTTCGAAGAAAATCACACTGAACGATGTTCATTACCGGGCGTCTTATTTATACCGTCTCCGCGATTGGCAAGTGCATCGATTCGGCTAAGTTAAAAACCGTGTTACGACCTGGTTCTACCAAATTCATATTGTCCCTTCGGCGGAACATCAAAGAATGAAACGAAATTAGTTGTATTGAATTTGTAGAAAGTTGTTAACAACGTTTCGGGACTTCTGATGACAGTTGCGCACACAATCGAGTGATGAATTGTACAAAATAGCTTAGGTTGTATTGAATCGGGCCTATAAGCGTAACAAAGTTTGTTGTCAGGCTTTTCCTAGACGGTTCAGAAGAACAACTGATTGCAACCACCAACTTGAGTCACTGTCTATGACGCAAGTCGAACACCTTCAAACAACAACTGACCTAGAATTTTCTTCTCTGCATCTTTCCAGAAGTCATGATAACTTCCGAATTTAAGGACACCGATGGCTACAAGCTGCGCTTCAGTGAAAAATCATCCGAAGCCGACAAGAAATATTTCCGACAAAAGTATTCGAAGGTCGACGCGGTTGCATCGGAGAAGCTGCATTGTACAACATGCGACATGCACATCGGCACAGCTCCGATCTCGGAGAAGATTGTCCGAACGCACATGATCCTGTCTGTGACGCAGTGCAACAAGTGCTTTGCTTTCTACGTAAGTCTTGGAAACCATCAAACTCCATCAAGTTTTCAATTTATTTTTCCTTTAGAACTCTGGCGAGTTTGGTAAAGGCGAAGACGGCTCCGAGTACTACTGCCGTTGGTGCGGCCAGGGTGGAGAAGTGTTTTGCTGCGCAACATGCCCGTTCGTATTCTGCAACAAATGCATCAAGTCAAATCTCTCGAACTCGTACGTCAAGGAAATCGAAGAGAACGACGACTGGAGCTGCTTCGTGTGCAACAAAGACATTCTCAAGAACCAGCGAGCTCAGCACTGGGCTTTGCGAAACTTCATGACCAAGCAGCTTGAAAAGATTCAGAAGACGACAGTGCAAAGCGAGGATGAGTTGAGCAATCTTCTGAACGAAGACGCTTCAAACTGCTGTCCGCGGAAGAAACGAAAGACTTTGCTGCCAAAACCAGTCGCACCGGCAGCACCGGTGAAAAGATCTGCTGGATCCATGATTGGTGGTGGAATGATTGCATATCCACCAGCCAAGCGTATTTCAGCAGAAATAAAACTGCCTCAGAAACCGGCGCCAGCTAGCAAGTCTGGCAACAACCAAAGCAGCATCGTCTGCACACCGGATATTCTCGGACTGCTCAACGGAGAAAACGAAACTCCACAGCCGTCAACATCAGTCGCACCTCCACCGCCGCTAGTTATGCGTAACAATCAACGTGTCAGACTTCCGCCGGCTTCAACAGTTGCCGCAACACCCGCTGCTGCAGGCACGCCGCCGATATATCACAACATCAGCGGATTCCAAATCGATCTCAATCACGCCGCTCGTCAAGAGATTTTCCGATTGCCCAACGGAAAACTTATTCAAGTTAGAAAGCAGGCCGCTGCTACACCGCCGCCGAATGGTGCCAATATTCGTTCACCAGGGAACGTTAACATCAGAGGGCCGCAATTCACTATAAGACAAGCCAACAGCCCTGCTGCCAACATTCTGAACAACTTCATTCGACCTGTTCGTCCACAAGGACCTCAGCACGGCGGGCGACCGCGTCAGCCAAACCAGCAGCAGCCACGATTCACTACTCACAACGGACGAATGGTTGCAAGTCCAATCCAACCGACTCCAGTGGCTCTGCCAGCACCAAAACCATCAGGGTCGACAATCTTCACGCAACAGAACGGAACGATTTCAGTTGCACGCGCTCCACAACCTGAAACGCCGTTTGGAAAGGCCAAAATCGCATTTGAAGACAAAATCATCAACGGCCTGGAGATCTGCCAGCACACAATCAACAAAATGATCACGTTGAGCAACAACACCAGCTTCAAAGAGTCGCGAACGTTCTCAGATCTAAAAGACTTGTACATTCATCTGCAGTATCTGTTCAGCTTCACGGGCGGCAAGATCAAAACGCTTCAAGAAGACCTAACGGCGGGCATGGGAAGCCTTGAAAGCATCGACACTGCTTCGAAGGAGAAAACCACCACTGACGAGCTGGAAATTCTCGAAGAAAAGACTGACGTCATTGAAGTGCTTTCGGATGACGATGAACCGGCACCGCCCAAAGTCAAAGCTGAAGTTGTTTCGCCGCCGAAAGCCGCTGCACCGGCTACAATCGCCTACGCGCCAGGACCGTTGTCAGCCATCAAGAAGCCGTTGATCAAGCACATTCAATACACCGCAAAAGACATCGTTCCAGTACCTGTCGTCGTCGAGCCGACAGTCAGAATCCCATTGAATCGAGATTCCGTCGATTCCGCTCATTCGGACCACTTAAACGACAAGAAGCTTAAAGCGAAGACTCTCGTCAAGGTGGAAAAGCTTGAAGACTCAAAGAACGTCGTAATCAAACAATTCATAAAGCAGCTGAAGGAACGACTCGAAGCATCTTCTGAATCCGGTGAGTCGTCGCGTGAAGGCACTCCCGACTGGACACTTCAGTGTCTAGAGACTATGATCACTAAAGATGAAGACCCTGCCGCAAAGCCAATCGATCAGGAAAGTGAGAAGGAAAGTCGGGTTTTGAACGCAGAAACTGGCGAGATGATCGATGACGCAAGTGAGACGACGGAAGATGCAACTGAAGTCAATGATTTATCTGCAAGTATCAAAGATGCCACTGATAAAGTCGAAGATGCCACTGCGAACGTCGAAGATTCAACTGAAAAAGTCGAAGATTCAACTGAAAAAGTCGAAGATTCAACTAAAAAGATAGAAGCCGGAGCTGTAAATATGGAAGTCACAGGAGAAAACACGGAAACAGAAGTGTTGAAGGCAGTCGAGTCAGAGAAACCCGAAGAATCTGATGCCTTGAAAATCGGCAGTGCACCGCCGGTTGATTTGATGGACATTAGTGATGACAGCGAAGTCAAACTCACGGAAAACAGGCACAAAAGTGACGAGACTGCTGAAATTCCAGATGACGAAGACGACCTGGCCGAGGAAGTCATTGAAGCTGGAGAAGCAAAAACCATTGCACAAAAAGATCCACTCGAAGTCACTAAATCTGATGAAGAGAAAGTTGAAGAAACTGCTACAAATGGAATCATTGATCCAAAAAGTGATGAAGTCGGCGATTCCAGCGAATTTAAGAAAGTTGATGATACACCGTTGATCTCCGAAATGGCTAGTGACTCTCACAGCGTCGAGTTTGTCAGCGAAAGCAGACCTGCAGTCTCAACAACATTGACTGAAGTCACTGACACGATGTTAGCTGTAAAAGAAGTCTCAGAAGCTGTCACTGAACCAACGGGAAAAGCAGATCACGATCCAAACATAGTTACGCTAGATGACAGCTTCGAATCCGTGGACGAAGAAGCTAAAGACTCAGAAGCTGTCACTGAACCAACTGAGAAAACAGATCACGAACCAAGCATCGTGATGCTGGATGACAGCTTCGAATCCGTGAACGACGAAGCTAAAGATTTTCCTATCCATGAGGATCCACCAAAGACTGAAGTCGACGATACCAACAAAATCGCCGAGACGGTGGACGATGAGTTGGGCAAGTGCTTGGAAGCCAGCACAGAGTTCAACCTCGACGACAACTTCTTGATTAACGATTCACTGATGGAAATCGACTAGAACAGTGTAAAAACAATTCCAGATGTATAAATTACTTTAAAATTTTCCCTCATAGCCTAATTTGCTTGAACGCTTTTCAACTGCACTTTAAGAGCTAATTAAAATCTTCGCAAACTCAAAAACATGAAATAAAAAGAAAAATGTTGAAAATAAACTTTTTTGGGTGTTTTTATCTGTTGAAAGATTGCTGAACTTATTTTTTGGTCTGAAATTGATAGGGTCGGTTCCCCATTAAATTAACAGCGGATTTGTAACCGGATTTGGTGAAATATATTTTATGTGATAGTTCAGACACCAAATGGTGAAAAGTTGCTTGATTTTGTTGTTCGCTATTTAGATTTAAATAAAAACAAATTATTTTCATGCTTTTCAACTTCATTAGTCTTCAAATGTAAAGTTGACTGCAAAAACAAACTCTTATGATTTCACTTCGCAAAACTGAGAGTTTTTTCTTTAGAACTTCTTTTAGAACTTGAGAGTTCAAAGACAATGCTGTAAATCGAAGAAAATTTTACTTTCACAATAATCTGAAACACCAGCTAAGAAATTCTTCAAACGCCCGCCACATTTAAATTTTTCATCATTTTTATTTTGACTCGTGATTTGTTTGACTTTAAAAATACATTTTCTTATTTAGTTTTATTTCTTTTTTGTCTATATTTCAGTTGTTTTCTTATCACAGATTTTCCACCACAAATCATCATTTAAGAAATAAAAACCAGGCTTTCCACTTCCATCATTAAACGGCCACTAATTTTTCTTCTATCGAGTAGAAAATAGCATAAGTTTGATTTTTCCTGAGCTGCAGTATGCAATTTGATTATTCTTTTCTTATGTATAAAATGAACGTTTGGGAAATCTGATCCTAATATTTCTTTGCGCAAGATAACAGTTAACATCCTTAAGTAACATTCATTACATCTTGTACAATGGGATAGACGGAGATGACTGCGATGTGTTGTCTGCGTTCGAGCATGTCAAGCACGTCAAGCGTGTTGTCTGCTTGCCATAAAGACATTCTTGTAAGAAAACTATCTTAAAAGCGAGACAAAATTTCCTTCTTATTTATGGAAAATCTTAAAAACTTTTAAAGCTTTGTATCAGTAAAAGCTTTGAAAAGTACAAAAGCCCGTCTTAAAAGCTTTCTTTCCAGCTACCTTACTTATGGACAACTTCATCGAACGCTTTTCATGGCAACTTTAAACTTAAAATCGAAACTTTAAACTTAAAATCGAAACAGAAAGCTTCACAACAGCGATTATCATTTATTTACTGTGCGCGTTAAAATATTTCTTCACGTCAATTTTAGTCTCAATGTCCAAATAAATGGGGTTCTGTGGTGAAAAAAGGTTTTTCCTTTCATCTTTAGCTTTAAAAAATCAACTTCAATAAATTTTTCACAAATTTGGTTTAAACTAAACTTCTTGACAGTTCTTAGATAAATTTGGCAACAATGCAGCGAAGAATATAAAATTGTCCTAGGCGATTACCATCCGTTGATGATTCCGTTCTCGACCTTCGGCTTCAGAAAGTTGGCGCTGGCAATGGCGTTCTTGATTAGCGCTGGCGAGTAGTTGACGTTGATGCTGATCGGGTGGAGCGGTGGCATGTGTTGGTAGTTCTTGTTCAATAGATCCATGCCGCCTAGGAAGGGGATCAGCAAATCGTAGTCGACGTTCAGCGGAACATAAAAGCCTTGAGTGTGGCACGCGAACACTGGGATAGGAATTGAGTGATGTGGAACTATCGCTGTGTTTCCATTAACGCTGCTATTGACAACGCCGTTTGGGAGTTTGCCGTTGCGCTGCACTGGCTGCTGATGTGCCGGCGATGGCGAGTTGACGATCAAGATTTCGTTCTTTATGTCGTGGTGGCCGTTCAGCTTAGCCGAGTCAGTGGCGGGTGGGGTTGGCGGCGTTGACTTCTTGTCGTTGTCTTTTTCGAGGTCGGTTGCGCACTGGTTGGACTGCATTGACTCTTCGCTGTGGTAGTTTTCGTGCGTGAATCGCTGTTGGATGTAATTCTTGAATTTGTAATTGTTGTTGCAGTGCTCGACGTCCGTCGATGTCTCTGACAATTTGCGCATTCGAACTTGTCGCAAGACATTCTCGTGAGCATGAGGCGGTGACAGATTTCCCAGATGGTGGTTAATGTTGGCCGTTGTCATTCGTGTGGACGTGGTGGAAGTTGTGCCGGTGCTAGTGGTTGGCGATCGCGTGCTGTCGTAGTCGCTTGTGTCCATGTGATGCATGTTGCTGGACGGAACGACGCCTGTGGAGCTAATCGATGGGGCCTGAGGGGGATTCGAGCGGAAACTCAAGTCTTTCACGTCGTGATGGTCGTCACTGTTGTGTTCGGCGTCCGATGCGGGTGTGGTCAACATTTCTCGAAGCTGAGACAGAGGTGGATTTGGGTGGTGGTAAGATGCTGGGCTGCTTGCACCGTTCAGTTCGCCGTTGAAACGTGACTTAATGTACTCGCCTAAAATAGAAACAAAACTTCCGTTGAGTATTCAGTTTGAAATGCGATGAGTGTCGTAGAAAGACCACAGAAATAGAGACAACTGGCAGCATCGTCAATTGCGTCAGCGAGAGGGACAAGCCAAGTGGGAGCCACCAGAGACAACATGAAAACTTTAAATCAAACTGCGCTTAAGCAACATTTTGTCTCCTAAAAAGTTGGAACTTTGAAATTTAGGGGAAAACCATAGGCACAGCGCTACGGGCAACAGCAATGTCTCACCTTTCATCGCCTCGGCCATGTGCTCCCGCAAATGAGTGATCATTTTGTAGTAAAGCTCTTCGTCACGTTCGCGCAAGAGAAATTTGGCGGCTTCGGTGACACAATCATTGTAACCCGACCGGTAGTGGTCGCCGTAAGTTGCTTCTCGAAGCACTTCCTGCGTTTGTAAATTCTTCAGATGTCTAATGGCCATTTCGATTATTTCCGTCTTCTCCACACGGCCACGGCCCTTTCTCATGTATTGCGACGGTATTAAGCGCGAAAGATCGGCCAGACACGCTAAAATGTAACAATTGAAATTCAGTAAACGAGGTCGCCGAAGGAATTTCACGAGTCTCACCGTTCATCCTGTCACGTCTTCGCTTTTCGATGATTCTGTGACTCAGCGGGTCTTGCTGTTGATTGCGAAAAGGGAAAGTTAGTTTGAGTTTTAAAGTTTGTTGGGGTTTTGACAGGGTTTTGACCGTTATTATTTAAATCTAAGGCTGAGCGTCTTGGAAAAGTTTGCAGCATAGACTTAGAAAAGCTAGCTAAATTACGTTCAGCTTTGGATTTTTGAATTTTAACATGAAGCACAGCTGCAGTTCAGCTAGTAAGCCTTCACACTCAAGTTACAGCTGCAGTTTAGCCATAAAAGCTTATTATTTCAAATATAACGGTGTTTTGTCCAACTAAACGGTCGTAAATCGTTTTCAACTCACCCTTGACGCCTTCCCTCTTCGGTTTCCAGGAAAGTCAGCATCATCTTCGCTGTAATTAGCGGCCGAGAAAT
>JPYR01000023.1:57481-122697 GCA_000775305.1 Belgica antarctica
CTCGCCTTATCAGCGCCGAACTACACAACATGCTGCCATATTGGCTTAACTGTGTGTCGTTTTGTGTCTTGTCGAGAAATCAAATAAAACTTTCGCTTGTTCCAATTCAGTTCCCGCTATCTTATCTCGTGAACACCAAGGAAAAACCTGAAGGACCCTAAAATGGGGCTTATAACGCTAACCAAAACCGATTCTTCATCACTTTCGCGTTCACGAGGGTTGCGGACATCACCAAAACGTTTCAGTGGAATATTGCGTCGCTGCCGTTATCAATTGACAACACACCTGACACGTTCCCCTGTCAACAAGGCTTCGCTTGTGTGATTTCGACGGGAAAATCCTAAAACTACTGATAACATCACGGGCTTCTAACGAAAGTCGATTTGAGTGTGTTATTTTTGTTTTCTATTCAGTCAAATTGTGATCGCACGAGTCGGCGACCTTGAATGATCTTTCAGTCTAGCTGACGTGGCACGTTCGACTCAAAATTTCCAATTTATCTGGATATTTTCATGTTTCATCCAGAACCGTCGTTTTGCGAGCAAACACGTTACTCTTCGCGAAAGAAGGCTTCAGTAACAGATCAATTATGCAAACAGTCGCTGCTGTGATTTAAAAGAAGGCCATTCGAGTTGTCCGTAAAAAAATCGCAATAAGTGCAAATGTTTGCAAAACACTTTTTTTATAACGAGATTCGAGTCTTCGCTTGTGCAATCACGTGATAAAGAGACAGTATCAACTGTAAAACCATTTTTGAAGGTTACAATAGGCTGGCTAATGAAGACCTAACGATTTAACCTCGTGCTTGAGGTTATGTGCTTGAAATTGTTTTTTTTTTATAAAAATCTGTTTAAAGATGTTTACCGGGACAATAACAAGTCCAATGACTCATAATTACTCCACGATAATCTCGTTTCTCGTTCCAGGAATGCACCCGCTGTTAAAGCGAATTCGAGAACACAAACAAAAGGCTTATTAGCGTGTTCGTATCAAATAGAAGTAAAAAATGTGCTTCGTCACTTCACACGAGCGATCAATTTTCTTTTCCATTACTTTGTTAAGACTTTTGAAATTATTTTCATTCATTTTTCTTCGAGAATCTGTTGTTCTATGGTGTTCCAAGGGGAGGGAATTTGTGCCAATCAATGAGTTGACACGAGTCATTTGTGTCATTTGTAATCGTGACTGGAGAAGCAATAAACAATCCTCGAAACCAGATTAGCCGCTTATCTGTCCAGTTAGTCGATATAACACTAAACTATCGGCGCTCAAACTACGCAAAAACACTCAAGCACATCGTGACGTCAGGCTTATTTTGCATTCAAATCTCAGAAACATTCGCACGAGCAACTGTTCGGGAAAAGAAAAACGCTTCGAATTAATCATTTCTGAGAAGAGTGTAATGTCTGAGAAGTCAGCACGTGTGGAGGGAATTAGCAGTCGTGAATAAGTTGAAGTTTATGAATTCACTGATTCTTAGACAAACAAAGTTTTGTTTATTTTGTTTGAACTTGTCTTAATTGAAGCCGCGTCGCTGCTGATTCATTCACTAAACTTTTGCACCAGCCTTCTAAATTATCGCGAACGGAAGACCGAAACAAAAAAGTGATTGGCGTGATGGCTAATTCAATTCTTATCAATTGAGATCAAGAACTGGAATGAACTCGTCATGCCGCTGGTCTTTGATGCTTTTTTCGCACATTTCAGCCGGATGCGTGAAATATTTTAACTATGGTGAATGATCGAGTGGCGTGACTTCGTTTGATGATGACATGAAGCCATCGTTATCAAGCCACGAAGTTATAGTAATCAAGCGTTTGTAATCTTCCAAGAAATTTCAGCAAACGAAAAATAGATAAAAAAATATTTTTTTAATAATAACACACCTTATATGCGTATGATTCATCATCATGAATAAACCTTAAGTTTTTAAAATTTGTACTTAAAACTCACGCAACTGAAGACGCTTTGATCTCAAAAAGTAAACAATTCAGTTTTCAAGTTGTCAAGCCTGTTTACATTTCGTAAAGTCTCTGTTTGTTCTAGATCGCTTCATCTGATGCAACACTCAGGCTCAATTCATGGCATTATCAATTGAACTTTCAGAAGAAGCGCAAGAGGGAAAATTGGCACCAATTTGTGACAATTAAGGGTTCGATTTCGGAACAAGAGAAGAATTGAAAAAAAAACGCTTATCAACGCAGACGAGACTCCGAGTTCTAATTTGAAGTCTTATTGGTGCTCTTGAAGCCTGATAAGAATACCAACGAAGTGTGGAAAATACTTGAAAATTTCGTAAGAATTGTGCATCACGAAACCACAAGCTCGCTCACGAACACCATCAGCCGCAGCAGCAGCGAACATAAACTCATTCTCGAGAACGTGATAAGCTTAACGAGTGGGGATTTTGAACCGAAAAGCGATTTAATTGATTGCGAAGCATCTCTGGGAACATTTCTCCATGGGAACATCATTTCTGGCTCAAGAGAAAAGCTGTCAGGCGAAGACTTTTGCGGCGCTTTGTCGAACATCTGAACAGATAATGACGAAACGACTCTTTTCAACGAGTTTTGCGCTTAATTACAAGGTCGTTGGGTGTGCAAAGTGTCTGCCGAGAGTTCGAATCTGTCAGAAGCGTGAACGTCACGTCGTAACGACCGTTTTCACCCTCGACGCCGTAAATACTCTCGGTGGAACCGAAGAAAAGTTGTTATTTTTGTCGTTATTATCGCAATTTGTCAGTCACGTATTTTAAATATTTACGCTCATTTTCTGTTTGAATTTCGCGTCATGATTGTCATGTTTGTTCATTCGCAAAAATTGTTTTCGTTTTGGAAATCTGGTGCGGGTGGAAATTCTAAAAATTCCACTTCTCGACTTTTAGCGAAGAAGAAAGAGACAAACTTCGGTCTGGTGCGCTTCACCTTCAGTTCAAGTCTCGTGTTGGGGATTAAACAAAACTGATTTGTCATCCGAGCTGTTCACAATTGAAGTTGACTAATGATTTCACCAGAATCGTTCATATTTTTGTTCGAGCTAATGGACGAAAATTGGACTCGTCGCTACCGAGAATTCGGTCGCCGGAGGATGTTTTCCAATTGACATGCCGACAATAGACGTTAATGTACGAGATCTCACGTGGCGATGCCACAGAAACGAAAAATGTGTTGTTTGTGTGTCTGCTCTGGGCTTCGATAATTCATCGTCCCAAGTCAACCTTGAGCGGGCGAGTCAATATTTGAAAGGGAAAAATGTTTTTTGATCCCTTTTGAATAAATTTAAAGTTTTTTGTGAGTTGTAGAAAATCGATTGAAGCGCTTCTTAGTCGCGGAAAGTTTTTGAAGACGAAGTAATTTGTTTTTAAGTGGCGGGCCAGACGTTCTAAGTAATTTTCAAGATAAAATTATGAATTTTTTTCACATACTTTGATTTCAACAATTTTCTACTCAAAAGTTAGGATGTCCATTCATTGGAAGTTCTTAACAACTCAAGTCGCAACGTTAATTTCTTCTTCCAACTCAGCTGTTATCATCAGAGTTGTAAAGTCATGGAACCAAACGAAGCAGAGACGACAAAGATAAGGCGGAAAATTGAAAAATGTGTGTTGGATTTCAACTTGTTGCTATGACAGAACTCGCGAGATCGTGAATGAAATGTTTTCTTCTCGGAAAGTATTTTCCACGTCCACAAAACGTTTGGTGTTGACGTGTGGCTTGAAAGGCAAACACATTTTTGATTTAGCACCGGCTAGTGAGGTCAGAAATGTCCTTCACGAGCTCGCCCGAGTCGTATTAATTACTTTGACGTCCATCAGAACGTGTTAAAAGTTCAGAAAACAATCGAATAACCTTGGCGAAGGTCAAGTCCACCCCGGCGTCTCTTAATCGGTGGCATTAAAAAGTATTTTCGGCGTTTTCAACCCAATGATTGAGCGGAAAATTCTCCGTCGCTTAATTATAGAAATAAATCGGTGAGTTGGATGGCAGAATGAGATGCCAGGCATGCGTCAGTCCCTTCGGGCTGATGGGCCAGAAAAGCTGCCAAATGTGCCAAATTAATTTTCACCTCAACACTCGGTGTCGGTTTCCAAAGGCATTTCTCACTTTCGCAGCAAAACGTGCCTCGGCATGTGAACACGACACTTGATGGAAGGGAAATTTTCGGGTTCGGTCGATCATTAAACGCGTTTCATTCAATCAGGTGCCGCCGCACGTGACCGGCGTGGCGTGCACACACTTCTGTTCCAGTTACGAAACTGAATTGACAAGCGACCTTTGCGTGACAATTTGAGGCGTCTTCTTATGTATCACACATAAATTTTCAAAATATAAAATCACAAGTCCGAGTGCGAACCAACAGTTCAGCACGAGAACGAAACGAAAAAAGTGCGAAAATTTGAAATTCAAAGTGCGCTGGCCGGTTGAATGCACTCGATTGAGGCCAAAAACACGACCAGCGTGAACAGTTTTTCCTAACTTGTGATTCTCACCTCTCGAATTTCACCGGATGCGGTGCCTGAGCGTGGCCGTTCGTTTGATCCCAGTAGCCCTCCATATTGGTCAGCGAATTGGTGATCACGTGAAACTTAAGCGCCTTTTCCGGCCTCAGTTTAGTTGATGGCTGTGACTCTTCGATGAATTTTTCAATAAGTTTTGAAAGTGGATTCTTGCTTTACACAAGACTCCCTTCGTGCGAAGACTTCTTGGATGATTGTAAAGCTGAAACACTCGTTTCGGTTCACGGCTCAAATCATGCACTTTTGGTATAGCGAACTTAGTATGATGTTCCACACGGAACAATAGTGTGTATATCGAGGCTTTCGATAGAAAATTTTAACACGGTATGGATTTTTAGTTATTGAAGTACACATGTAATTTGATGCAGTGTCGCAATGAGACGAAAACTTTGACTCGAACTTTGAGTGTCTGAACTTGGTTTTAACTTGAAAGTATCCAATATCACTTGATGATGTCGTGAACACCGGAATCTTCTAAAGATTTATACATTTGCACGTATTTTTGGTTTTTTGAATGAAATTTGCTTTTCTTTTGAGCTTTGCTACTATTTTTAAACGTCGGCTTTTGCCCACTTGTTAAACTGAGTTTTTCACAATTTTATTTTTTCTTCCGTTTTTGATCGCCTTAAAAATCGACTGCAACTCGATGCACTTTTCACTCACAAAATTTAATGCTTCGATTTTATTCTCCTTTTTGTTTTCAATTTTTTCCACAAATTCCTTTCAGAAATCACTCTGTACACCAAGATTTAATTTTTCCGGAACAAACGGAATTTTTTCCTTCCTTCAACTGACTTGCCAAACGAACTGCAAAAGACTCAAAGTCAAAAGAAACTTTTTTTCCGAAGTTCCATTCATTATATAAATCAGAAATACATTCAAACGCGTTCTCTCCGCCGCTCTCGTTCGCTTGTAGTTGTCTCGGAAAATTGTTGGTGTTGAGTGTCGGCGCGATGATGTTGTTTGATATTGTTTTCCTGCAAGCATTTATTTACTGTCGGCTAATGACGAAAGCGAGAAAAAACACAACAAACAAAACTGCGACGATATCGGTTTTAATATTCTTGCAATTGAGACGCAATTTTCTTTCTCTCCCGGTGAATCAAGTGCCAGTTGAAGACTTTTTTGCGCATTGGACGAAGGCATGGATTACTAAACTGTCAAGAAAGGGGTGTTTTATGTGTTTGTACCTTTGTGAACTTTTGATTGATAAATGTTGAGTTGTCGCAGGTATCAGGAACTACTTCACACCTAGATTACTAAATGTTGGTGTACCAATCGTGTGTACCAACGACCTTACATACGTTGAAAGCTGAAACTCAACTGTGAGAACACAGTAAAAAGTTGTTTTTTGTCAGGGACTAAGACTTACAAAATTTGTAAGTGAACATAACCTTGGTAACATAACTAAAATGCTAGAAACCTTGGTGTACCGACATTGTATACCAATAACTCAAAATGCTTCAGAACCTTAACTTAAGCTTGTTAGAGTCAATCCTCATCTATTACTTGCAGTTATCTCTGTCAGCCATTAGAATTTATTTTGAACCTAGGTTAACAATTGGGTTACCAATGGGTTTCAGTAGCTTTTAAATTTTTCTCTTGATTTTACTGTTTCTTTGAAAAAGTGTCTATTTCTAACAGTTGTCTTTGTTCGAACACCAAGTAGGTGGAAGCTGTTTGATAGCTAAACCCAACAATTCCCAGGCATTCAATAGTTCAATCCACCCATGAAACAGAAGGCCACATTTCAAATCTTCTCTTGATTTTCCGATGCAGTTGTCCAAGGGTTGAAGTGGGTGGAGACGGGAATTTGCTCTTTTGTCTACTCCGCTCAGCCAAACAAGAAACGAATTCGTAGATTGATGACCTTTGCTGTGTAGGAAATCAAACAAACACTCGAGAACATTTTTTCCACTTTTTTTTATTGTGCTACAATAACAAACGTTCTATTTATACACTGGGGATTGATTTACGAACGTATTTCAGCCGGTGGATGTTCCTATCACACAGCGGACAGATTTGATTGAACCTTAGGGTCATAATTGCTTGGCACTTAAATAGCCGTTTGACTAGTTGCTATTAAATTATAATAAAATGTGCAAACATGATGACAGAACGCTAAAGCCGTCTCATTAAATTCCTTGCGGATAAAAATATTCAGCACGTTGAGAAGCGTCGAACAATATGAATTCCTCTTGTTATAAATAGATAAAATCTCGGCTTCTTCTTCTCTCGGTTTTTCTCTGTTATGCGCTAGGCACGTGTAAAAATAAAACGATTCCATTACCCTTTCGTGCCACCCCGGAGCGCCCCTTCCCATTGTCCCGCATGGGTGCAGAAAGTTTTCATGAGAAATCAGACTCGAAAATGTTTTTCTTCCGACACTAATTCGTCGCATCGCACGAACACACACCCAAAGCGAGTCTCTCGTGTTTCTACGCAAAGCTTCGACGTAGCGACGCAGCAGTGTCAAGACACCGACAGCAAAGCTCGTATCGCTAAACACTCGCTGACGTCATAAACTCAAAACACGCGACGAAGGCATGAAATGGGAAACAGAGAAAAAAATCACGTGTATGGCATGAACTCCGTGTGGTTCTCTCATCGTTCATCGGATTTTCGCTGCGCGCACTCGACGATGATGTGTCTCACATATTTATGAGCGCTCAGAATTGAATGCGACGACTTCTTACCCAAGAAGTATATTTTTATTGATGATTTAGATTACTCAGCACTAGCAAACCAAGAAGTCTGAAAGCTCATACGAATGAGATCACGATTAGGAAGACTGGAAAAACTTTGGAGACTTGCGAAATTTGTACAATTCGCTGGCAACCAAAAAAACTGAAAGTTCTGGCGAGACGCTGAGGGGTTTGTTTATCATGGGAGCTGAACTGGGACGACATCTGTCAACGTTTCAGTTCGAAATTATTCCAAAGTACACAGGAAAAGTTAAAATAATTGACACGTTCATTGTTCAACGCACTTGAGTTTTGTTGTTGTCGATGAAGGCTTAGTTTGGATTAGGTTTTCTTGGAAATTTTGTTCATTAGAGGTTTCAGGTTGTTTTGATGTTACGATTGAACAAAAGTTTGAAGCTAAAGGAAAATTCTCAGGATTTTTTTTAAGTACATTCTTAGGTTGTGTTCATTTGAATACCAATTTGGTTGAAAAAGTGAGGTTATTTTCAATGTTTACGCTTAAAAGCCTGGTTCGATGTTTAATTTCAAGGATATTTCGTCTTTAAACATAACTTTGCTTATGTTTCTAGGTTATATGTGAATTTTTGAGGTTATTCATCATTTTAGTCCACGAAAACTTGGTTATACAAATCATTTCAAGGTTATGTTGTGTTCAAAAAGAAAATAGCCTAAATTTTAAGCTTATGTTCCCTTAAACATTACAAGACCCAGTAATTAGTGCCTTCTCCAGACATAGCAATCTCTCATTGACTGAAATACGTTGCTATGCATTAGTAAAACAAACTTTGGAGTTTAAAACATAGACTAAACAAACAAAAAAGCTCCTAGAAATTTTCCGAACAAATTTTAAAGGGTAAAAAGCCTACAAAACTTGTGCCAAATCATTGTTTGGTAACGTTTGATATTTTTAAGCGCAAGAGATAGCGAACGTGCCAAATATGGACTCTTAACGTCGTGTCTTGGTTTGTCAAGCTTGTCGCTTTAATTTAAAGAGTTTGTTATCAGAAGATATGCGAAACAGCTGTAAGCTTTTGGAAATGAAAGAAAATTACGTCAACGTGACCGTTTTGGAAGAAAACATCTTTCCTTAGGAAATAAATTTGCTTTCAACTGAACTCTAATCATCGAAAACAACTTTATTGAGAACGAGAAAAACATCTGGGTTCAAGTTTGAACACGAAACTAAAACGAGACAAATATTCTCGACTTTTCCTGCGAAAAACAGAAGCCTTGTCCCTGTTGCTAGTTGATTCACAGCCCCAGGCTTGTGGTGACAACATTTTTGTTATCTAATCAATAGCCGTGGACTTGAAGTAATTGAGATAAATGTTTTTTGATTGTATCTGGAAAACGTGGCAAAGGCTGCAAAACAAAAAAACTTCCTGAGACTTTCAAAAAGCAAGATGGAAATCACGTGTTGGCGACTCCGATGGCAGCATTCAATGAACATGTGATTGGAAGCTGAGGTTTTTTGACGGTGACACCTTCGGCTCGCCCTAGACGACCACTTTTTGACCTTCTTTTCTCACGTTTTCCAACGACTGGCGACAACGACGATGTTTCGAAGGTGGAATTCATTAGACTTCGATTGAAATCGGAATAGAAAATTCTTCAAAGAACTTCCACTCTGCGGACTCGTGTTCCCGAAGACTAAAGCAACGAAAAATCAATTATGCATGCAGCCAAACACGAATTTATGGCAGTTATTCACATTTTTCATCTTTTCACATCGTTCTGTCGACTGCTGTCGATGTTCTCAACCCCAAAAGATGAAATCACGTAATCACGTGTTTTCGTTTGGAATAAATGATTGAGAAAATAATTAATTCACTGGAATTCTCGTCCTCGTGATCAATTTATAAACATTCCCACTTTGTTCCATTCTATTTTAAATGCGCGGTGAAGAAAAAATCACGCCTGGGCCATTAGTTGCGACACCCACGCATCACATGACAACTTCTTTCATGAAGTTTCGCCTTGTGACCGTTCATGTCCAACTCAATTTCACGTTTTTGCCGTTCCACTTAGCTTCTCGTTGCCGTCGTCATCATAATCGGTTGCCATTAAAAATACAGCACCAATGTTTTGTGGCGAAGAAAAAGCAAGTCACTGACGGGGTGATAATCAGTTTGGTAAATTATCGACAAAGCAGAATCGCGTGATGAACAATCAGTGAACAACGAAAACACTGCAAAGCGTCATATTCCATTTTAATAACATTTTTAATGACTCAAAGTTTTCTAGTTTAAAATTTGCTAATTAATTGCCAAGGTCACCAGATAAGCCTGCGTTCTTAATCAAATATATTTTATTGGTACAAAGTTACGTCATGAAGATCGCCTTGAAGATTCGGAGGCATACAAATGGGCTTGTCGTGACGACTGCTTCTTTCGCAAGGCACGACCGCTAATTTTGAATCCATTTCAGCGGCTCAATTCTTATCGCTTCGCGACATTTAACCTTTCGAAAGTCGAACTAGCGCAAATCAATCATTTTGCCAACACGTTTGCCGTACGACACTTTGCACACTTTGCTTTATCAGCAAAACACTTGAGCGTCGTCTGATAAGATTAAAACAAAGCTTCCCGGGTAAAAAAAGCACCAATGTCGGTGTCAAACTCAATTTATGTCTTTCACGCGACTTTTAATCAGCAGAATTAGTGCGTTAAACCGTACCAGAGTCGACTTAAAGTCCTGACGAGCTTTACATGTTAATTTTTCTAAAGCTTTTTCACGTGTTGACGTATCAACGACTAAATCCGCTCGTGGAAAAGGATAAATCGACGTTGGAACCTAATGAATTTCAAACTCTCACGATATGGACACGAGTTCAAAAAAAACGAGCGAAATCAACGCGAAAAACTGAAGCAAAACATTTGATAAAAAAACCAGTTCAGAGTTGTTTTTTCCAGCGATTCCCCAAAAATTCTTTCCTTTCGAGTTTCTTCCTCCATCTCCGTATTCTTCATGTCTATTTTTAGCCCGCGAATGTCCCATCGAAGACACGGTTAAGGCCGTATGGATATTTAAAAAGCTACTCGAGAGAATTTTTTAAAAATAGAAATGTTTGATTCAGGTTTTTTGGTGCCACAGTCTTGTGGCGTCTTCTTGAAGGAACTGGTTTAAGCTGTTTAAGCTTTTTCCTTCGCGATGAGAAATTGCCACAATTATTTTTATGACCAATGGTTGGCATTTTTCAAAAATCTTTCAAGGGGTAGAAAGATGATTTATCGACTGCTATCTTTAAACATTTTTAAAGGCGTATCTTTGAAGGATTAATGACTTTATTTTGGTTGGAACTTGTATGGTTTAAACACTATTATGTTTGATGTCAGACATTACGCACTCGAAAAGTGATTAAATAATGGTTTCAGAGGCGAACTCAAGCTTCTTAAAGTTCCCAAAATAGATAAGCTCAAAATTCACCAAAACTAATAAAAATATTCAAATTATGGAACCTCTGGGGCTTGAAGTGATGATCAAAACAGCTTACAAATTTTATTTTTTGAAAGATGGTCTTATGACTAGCTGCTAGAATTTTTTTTCTGAATTCGGACTTTTAACGGTTTTTGACATACATTTCTAACTTTGATCAAACCCATTAACTGCACAAAATAAACTTCACTTAGCATAAATACAGGGCTTTGGATTGGGATTTTTTTGCCTCCAATCCAGACCAAAACTTTTTTCCAATCCAATCCACAATCCAGGAAATCTCAAAAAACCTGGATTAATCCAATCTGAATCCAATCCAATCCAGAGCCCTGCATAAAGTTATCACTGAGATAAAGTTAACACGTTTTTGAAAATCTTTTCTTGACTTTGACCAAATTAAATTCACAGTTGAGAGCGCTTCAGGCTAGAGACATTTCTAGTCTGGAGTTGTCTCTCTTTAGACATAAAACTTTAATAACCTTATAAAAATATGTCAGACGTCATTCATTAGCAGCTTTTGACACGTTTCTCAGTGCTAATGGAAGTGGAAAATATAAAAACAAACAACGCAACTCAAAGCTATCATTCCAATCATATTCAGCTTTTTATCAAAGCCCTTCGAAGCCACCACTTACAAAAACATGAAATTTACGCATTACACACTACGGCAAAGATCGCAAACTTAATTTCGCATAATTGGACGAAAGGCGTAATTGAACAACTTGTTCTCTGCCCAAGCACCAAGGGAAGGAACGCTTAATTGATTGTGCAGGCACGTCCCCGCCACGCTATCGTCAAGCACCGAGACGAGACAAAGCTTGTAACAAACGATCTGTCGCCAAATTCAATTCCGCGTCGGTCAAAGCTCCGTAAAACAAAATTTTGCGCAAGCGATAAACTCATTCTACCGACCGAAAAAAATAACCAGCGAGGAGGAAGAAAGCAAAACAAAATCAAAACAAACAAAAAAAAATGTGGAAACGTGGATCACATTCTACAGGCTTGTAAAGCGAAAAACGTTTTAAAAGGGGTTCGAGTGCGGGAAGAACGTAGAAAATGAGCTCACAAAACCACAAATCTCGAAATGCCGCGCATTTGGTTCAATGAACTCCAGCCACACAAAACTACGACGACACAACACGTCGGTTGGAATTTTAATCATTTTGCGCGCACCTTTCGCAAAAACGATTTTTGGAGATGTCGTTGGAGCTTTTACGATTGATCTGAAGTTGTTTGTCTCACACATTGGTGGAATAGGGTCGATGATTTGGTGTCCTCAAGACTTTATAGCCAGTCGACGACCGTTCTATCGTATCAATTAACAAATTTTATGTCGCGCAAATCCGACGACCGAGAACTCAATCGGAATTTTATTCAAATTTACAGCTTTTTTCTCTTTTAATCGTCAAAAATCCATTTTTGAGAGGCATTTTTATCATCTGATACTTTATTGACTTCTTTTTGTTTTTTTAATTTCGGTTTTATTAGCCCAGCTTCTTCTTCAACGGATATTTTTAGCCTCGTGATCTTAAGATTTCTCTTCATTCAACTTGTTCACGTTGAAAACATTTGCAAATTGCGACGCCAAGCAAACGAGATTTCTTGGAAATGTTTACTCGGAGTTCAAGAGAAAAGCCGAAATATTTGCATGAGAAAATCGTTGATTCGGCCGCGCCCGATTAGAATCTTGTTGGAGCTTCTCCTATAACAGTTTAGGAAATTTATCGCAAACACAAATTCGTTGAACCTGAAAACTGCAGAGTCATCCGGCCAGCGTTCCTTGACTTCATTAAAATAAATTCGTTTTGTGCTTTTGAAATTTTCGTTCGACGAAATCAAAAATTCGCAATCACGTGACTGGGCGACAAAAAAATTAAAAAGTCTTCAACAGAACAACAAGCAGTTTATCAGGACTATAATGGAAGCTTTGACCGAAATTTGTTTAAAAAGAAATCAACGTGTTGATGAAGACAAGCTGCCAAAACCGATTAAAATTCGACGCAGGAAACGGTGAGAAGTTTGAGAATGTTACAACGTATTATTAATAAAGAAGGGTTTATTGCGATGCTTTGCTGTAAATTAAGCACTGAGAAGGGTTGCAACACGTAATTTTGTATTTTGTATTTAGTTTAGCTATTAGATATGAACTTTTTAGGAAAGTCCACCACTCCCTTTGCCTGCGCAGTGCCCGAAGCACCTCCGTCCTGAAGATGACCAGCTAGCTGATCACCTTTGGGTCAACCGATTAAATGGAAATCATAATCCTAAAATGTACTTGCTGCCTAGAAGCATTGTTTGGCAGGGAAGCTAGTCGTGGTGGTAAAGATAACTTTAATGACTCATGATCGAACTGCTTTCTCGTTTGAAAGGACATGCCTAGTTCTTGAAGAAAATCAACTGGCAGCAATGCATGAACTCGTGTACAATAAATGTTATCGAACAAACCTAGATAAATCCTATGAACAAAGTGGTGGAAAAAGCAGAAAGAACTTTTAGGAGAAAAATAATAAATGTTATGAGTAACAGTGAAATTAACTAAAATTAGCTGCCAAGCATAAAGTGATGTCATGTTTACTAATGTTTACTGGCATGTACTGATGGCACAAACAAGTAAACGCCCAATTAAAAATGATTTTCAGCACAATTTTATTTTACTAACTTCATAGTACAAGAATATTGGTACGTACAACAACCACCCCCCTACACAAAGTTCATCCAGAACTCCAAAAAATCACTTCGCAGACTTCGCCATAATTTCAAACTGCATTTAAATAATTAAATTTGGCATTCAGCAAGTTCAACAAAGTCGCCCACTGCGTCGAATAAACTTCTCAATCAACCTCAAAGACCAAACTCAAGTCTAAAATAATCTTTCATCGGAAATTAGCATATCTCACGGCTTTTACGTTTTATAATTTTTTTGAACTGTTTTTCATTAGCGAAAAAGTCGATTCTTGATCGATGACCATTTTAGGAATATTTGTGTTGAGCTGTGAAGCTTGGAATTCCAATTAAAGCCACAGACTCGTGTCATTAACCGATTGACTGTTAAACGTGCTTTCGGAAAATATTTGTCAAGCAAATTTTTCTGTCGAAACCTCGTCATGACTTGACTTTTTGTGTGCTGCCGGCGTCGGTTGGCTTTTGACATACATTTCTGAAAATGTCGCAGACAGCAGATGCTGCAGATGGCCGGAAAAACTTTCCAGAATTCACTTTTTGTTTCTCAATCAACACGTGACGACAGCCGATTGGAAACTTGATCGGCTTTATAATTCAAATCAGAACATGCGCTTCCACGTGATCGCGGTGGTGCAATTGCACAAGTTTACACGTTCGTGACACAAAAGAAAAAACATTCGCCTTATGCAATGCTTCGCGGTGCAAAAACCGTCACACTTGACAAACGATTTCCAGTTGGCTTGCAAAAGCGTCGAGCGCACATTTGTGGACATTGAAATTGGAAATGCTTATCGGCCCCAACTGTTTGTCGCTTATCAGCGGCACAAAAACGTTTTTCAGTGCAAAGCGTTTCGAAAACAAAAACCTCAAAAGTGCATGATTCAAAACGGATTTCTGACGTGCGATAAGGAGTTACAAAATAAACTCAGCTTCGATCACGTTTCGGCCAAGTGCCGAGCATTAGTTTGTTTGTAATTTTATGAATGAACGTGAAGAACCAATTAAAACAATATTGGTGACGTGCTCTGATTACGAATCACTCAACTGTTTATTCCACTTCACGCTTCAATCTTACAAAGAAAATCTTTTATCGCAGGCTTTTGTACATGACAGCGACAGTTTGTGTGTCTGGAGCAGCAGAGAACGGGCGGTAGCCATTATGATCCGCGTATTTGTTGACGTCAACTGGCAAAAGCTTCTCAAAGCCGAAAACGCTTTCGCCAAACTGCTGAGTCAGCGGACTTGAATTCGTGGAGAAAACTCCTTTGAAACCTTTGTTGGTGGCCAGTTTGATGACCTCGGTTTCCATGAAAGCCATGACGCCGATGTTGTCACGCGGGCTCAAGTTTTCTGATGTTCCCATCATGAAGCTGTGGAGAATTTGCCCAATCGAAGGTTTCAACTGGTTTCGACTAAGGGGAAGTAGAATTTAAAGTTGATTCTCTGAAAATCAAGACAAAAACTTACACAATCGGCCCTTCAATTGACTCCATAAACTCGAACATGATGTCCAAAGGGTTGTTCGGCTTGAGGTCCGGTTCGTCTTCAATGTCAAAGTTCAAACACACTCCGACCAGGTCTTCATTGTTGGTTTTCACCATAAAACTCAAGCCTTTCTTAATTGCCACCTCCCAGATGCTCGTAGTAATGTTCAATTTTCAAGCCCGGAATCATATGATCCACGTCAGCTTTGGTGAAGAAGCTTTTCGCCAGCAACTTGATGCACTGGTCTTGTTCCAAGTGGTCGAGCGGTTCATTCACCAGAGTCATGTCCAGACTGATGTTCAAGTCATCAGCCCGAGGCTCCTTTGTTGTCAAAACTTTGTTCAAGATTTCGCCGAGATTTCGAGCTCTGATGAACTCAGTGATGCCGATGTAGTAGCCCTTGCTTCGCAATTGAGTCACCGTGTAGATCGAGTTTATTGAACTTCCACCCAAATCGTAGAAATTAGCATCGGTGGAGAGTTTGCTGCGCAGCCCCGTCGTGCCAATTGAATGCCCGATGATCTCGAAAACATCCTTGGCCACACGCTGCCGATCCTTCGGCACGTTTTTCAGGTCCAACTCGATCTCAATCTCCTTCTTGTTGTTCGCAGACATCGTTTCGTACATCTTCAAGAGGTGCTGGCGATCGACCTTCCCGTTCGGCATGTACGGGAACTCTTCGATGACAATGACCTGTGGCACCATGTAGCTAGTGAGTCTCAACTTCAGATCGCGTTCGACCTCCATGTGATTTCGATATGATTTTCGCCAAGCTTTTTGGTTTCCACGAAAGCGACAAGTGCTTGATCGGGTTGCGCTGCGTGATGAACTAAAATCGCTGACTTATGCAGGTATTCGAGCTGGTTCACGACTTTCTCGATCTCGGAAATGTCGACGCGATGACCTCGAATCTTGATTTGAGCGTCACGACGGCCTTCGTAGTACAAAACTCCGTCTTTCAATTGCCCGAAGTCGCCAGTCTTGTACATTTTGGAGTAATTTGAAGGCGAGTCCACGTGTGGATTCGTGAAAAAAGAGCCAGGATCGCGATTCGCAATATATCCGTCAGTGATGTGCACTCCAGCAGCGCAAATTTCTCCGATGTCTCCTTCTTCCAAAATCCGCTTGTCCTTGTCAAGGATGTAAATGATCGTGTTCTCGAAAGGAGTGCCGAGTGGAACCTTGTCGATGCTGGCAACGTCTAGCTTTGACTTCAAGTGATGGTAGACAACTTCACAACTGATCTCGGTGCAGCCGTAAAAGTTCACAAGCGAGTGGTGACCATGCCTGAAGTAGTCGAAGAACTCTTGGGCCAACTGAACCGTCAAAGTTTCACCGGACGAGACCCAAATCTTCAAGTTCGACAGCATTTACTTGGTTTTGTTCGACTCCAGCATGTTTAAATACATCAAACACGACCGCAGCAAGGTCGGCACACCGAGAAGCCGCTCGACTTTGTAATCTTCGAGAATCGGGATTAATTGTTCTGGGTTTGTGACGACCTCCTTTGGCACGACGATCACTGCTTTCCCGGCAAAAAGTGGACTTCACAATTCAACAATGTGATCGGCGAAAGCCAGCGCAGTTTTGAAAACACAATGCTTTTCATATTCGCTGTAGGGAAAAGTGCGCAACTGCCAGAGAATACGATGGATGAACGTGTAGTGGCGAATGCGAACACCTTTCGGCAGGCCCGTAGATCCAGAAGTGTAGAGTATAAACGCCTTTGAGCTAGCGCTGCCACCGGTCAGCATCATCTCGTCTGTGATGTTCACTGTTGACATTTCCACCGCTTCTCGTTTCAAGTCGCTGAACTTAATCGATAGAGTTTTAGCGAAAAACTTGACGTTTTTGAAAGAGTTATCGTAGATCACCATGGCCGGCTTGGCTTCTGTCAAAATGTGTTCGACGCGATTTTCCGGAAAGGCAACGTCGATCGGCAGGTAAGCAGCGCCGGCCTTCCAAATCGCCAGTAGTGTTATCACCAATTCGTCACTTGGCCTCATGCAAACGGCAATGATCCAGTCGTCATCTTGATTGGCCTTGGATTGGTTAGCTTTGATCGTGTCAAGAAGAGTGTGAGCCAATTGGTTCGCATTCATGTTCAGTTCCGAGTATTTTGTTTCGCGCTTTGGAACGTTGTCGTCTGCTTGTGAAAATTTAAAAGTCCAAGAAGTTTTGGGATGAACAATTAAAACTTACCAGAGTAGATCAACGCTGTTTCGTCACCCCATTTGTTCTTGACAATTCCGTTTTCGAAAAAACGGTGAAGAAATTCTTCTTCGATGACCATCTCTCGACCCTTAGCGACTGAGAGTTTCGAGCTATCTCTGTAGTGATGTGCCATGAATTCAGATCTTTTGCATGGAATTTACTTGAATTATTGATAAAACAAGTCCAAGATGGAGTTTATGACTTACTTATGACTAGAAAACTGATTTATTCAAGGAAAATTTATATTTCCTTCCATGGACTGTCACTTTGCAACGATAAATTTCGAGTGAAAACCGCTTTTGTGCAAAATTTCTCAATGTTTAGTGAGAAAAACGAGTGGAAACGTTGTAAAAGCAATCAGTAAAGCGGTTAAATGTAAAACCATACAAAATCAGTAATCACAACCCACCTGAACATTAATCACTCGCTTATCAGCTCAAAACCGATCAAAACAACATGTCCCAGCCTTCCTTGTGTGCTCCCCAAAATAGCTTCTTATCTTGTGTCAGTGCCAATTAACGCTTCTCACGTGATCGTGTAGCGTAGAGAAGACATTCAGACGAGCCAATGTCAATAAATCATCTGTTATCAGCGAACATCCACAACAAGCTTTGTTTGGTTTGAGCTTAAAATCCACGGAAAATATTGCAGCGATAAACCTTAAAATGGAATTCCAAGTTGGTTGAGTCATTCGTCGCGAGTGTGCAAGTGTCAGTCACCTCAGCAGCCGGACGTAATTCGTGACACTAGCTCGAACCTGCTACCATGGCATGAGATCAGACACGATTCAAAGTGTGACAAGCTGAATTGATCCGTTTCGCGAAACACTTTTACTTACGTGCCCTGGCCTGACTTACACAAATCATTGAACTCCTTCGATTCGTAGAAGTTGTCCAGTGGACAATAAGCACCATCGCCACATGTAATGCTTGTGTGCAGTCGTCGAGATTTGTTGTAAGTTTGAAGCACCTGTAATCACACGAAGTCGGAAATGTTGTCGTTCACGTGTTTGGGATCCACTTTCAAGGCGTCACTTATTTTTAGTCGAAGTTTTGTTCTATTTCCGTCTAACAAAAAGTTCATGCTTCGGCAACCAGCTTGCATTGACGCTAATTCAATTAAGACGATTAAACAGAAGCACCCGCCGAGCCGTAGCGTCACACGAGCCGGGCAGAGAAGAAATCAATTAAAGCAGCACAGCCTTGTCTGTGTTAATGAAACGTGCAGCGTCATTTCCTTCGAGCGAATTTCCATTGCGTTTCTGAAAACGTGACTCGTGCGAATGAAAACCGAAACACATTTCTGTTTATACTTTTTTATTCGTTTTTCAGCAAGAAATAACTATCGTGGTTAAGTCTTCAGCTTGAATCGTTTGTTCGTCTCACAACTTAAATCCTTATCAGTAAGCTTTGTTTATACATTGTCAATCTTCATCTTTTCATATCCCTTTAACTGGCTTCATTATTGCGAAAATATTGATGAGTAATTTACATGATTCTTTGCTTTCTTTGTGTACTTTAGCGTTAGATTGATGAGATAAATATCTTTATCTTGAGTTTTTTGATTATTTTCTTGGCTATTGCGCGAACTTTATACTGAAGGAAGAGAAGAGGAGTTTAATAAACTTCGAAAGCCACGCGTATGGTTGCTTCTGTTTGAAAGTTTTGAGAATAATCCAACTGGTTTCGCTAATTATAGTTTGCGACTGGATGGGCTGCTGGCGTCTGCTGGTCGGAAGAAGACGAAAAAATCAATGACGTGAAAAGAAATTTTGATACTTTGCTCCACATTCGGAAGAAAGTTTGAATTAGAATTAACTTTGATAACGGAACAGGCTTAAATGGACTTTCAATTTAGTGGATTTTAAATGCGATGTTCAAAACCGTCTTAAATTCAAGCCAAGCTGCATTTAAATCAGTGTCTGAATTGTTTAAATTTGGTTCAGAGACATTGAGTTTGTCATGAAACAGTTGATACTGCTTGAAGATTTAAGAAAAAAGCTTAAGCATTGAAGTGCCTGGCGTGTACGTTAGTTGGTATTGATAAAGCTTGCAACTTTTTTGTGCAAACTAGCAAAAAACCTTCCGAGTAAACTTTCTACCGTTTTATGACTGAATATTAATTTTATACGTTTCTAAACTATTGAAACTTTTAATCGGCTTGTAGTTAAGATGGTATTGAACGCTCGACAGTTTGCTCAAAAACTAAGCTCAAAATTCCCGTCACTAGCGTCTCTCCTTCAGCTTTCTTGCGTTTTGCTTTTCGTTATGAAAACAGCACGAACACAAAAGATAATCAACTTAACGTATTGGAAGTGATGCATCGCGAGTTACAACTTTAATTACTTGGAAGTTTCGGTGTCACTCAAAAGTCGAGAAAAAAGATTGTGCATTAAGATTGTTGGGCATGGATTTCGTGAATAATTTTCGAGAAAGTCTTAAAGAGAAAGTGTTTGCCATTTGTTTGTGTTTTTTGTACACTTTTAATCGTCAACAAATCGTTTTTTGTATCCAAAATTATCTAAGGTCATAAATTAGCTTAGGAAGTCAACTTGATTAGTCCTTTTTGGTAGAAAAAAATCATATAAAATCAGTGTTTTACTTTACAATTTTGATACTTTTGTTGTCACTTAAATTCTGCGAACAAATTGGTGATCGCAATCATGGAGCGTTCTTCGTTTGGAAGTTCTTTTTGGCGTTTCAAATGTTGTCAACACATTTCTTTAGCATTTTTGGTGATAGTTTGTTACCAATTACATGAATTCAGGGGCCTCGATCCTTCGAAGTAAAGCCGGGGATCGTTTTTTAGGCTTCCTAATTTGAAATTCCCAAACTTTTACGGTGCCCGGCTTGTCCAGATAACTTCAACAACAGGAAAGAATTTGAAGTTTATTGTCTCACTCTCCTTGCTTGTACCTCATTAGATTACGTATGCTGCCGACGTTGTGTCCATGTTTGTTATCAACGCTCTTATGAAGTTCATTTCTTTCCGAGTATTTTCGAGAATTACTTTCGGGTCATTCGACTGGCATCGCAGTAGATTTGGAGCGAAAACCATCGCAAGGTTCGACGAGTCCATTTTAGTGCAGACCACAACCTCGGAGTGGGAGAACTCTTGAAGGAAGTGGATCAGGTATGTGAGAACCTAGAGTAGAGAAATAGAATTCATTAGCAAACCAGTATAACGATGAGAATTGAGTAAGCATTAGTTCTGATTAATTTATGTCGATTTTCTGAAACATTTCCAACGTTTCTCTTAGCCTTGAGGGCGCGACAATGCTTCGAACACGATTTTCTACGTCACGAACGAGCTACACGAGGCTTGCACACCCATTTTCCTCCACTCTCAACTCACCAATCGATTTATTGCTGGAATCCGATCGATAATTGCCATCACTTCTTTGGGATCGTCTGTCAGAACACATTCTTCGTAGAATTCATCAGGTATCAGTGGATCGTACAGTTCACGGTACCAGAGTTTCAGTAAACTGGCAGGTGCGTGTGCATCTGGAAGGATTAAAAGTTAATTTAAATGTTCAACTACGAGATTAAATCGTCATCTCACCCATCGTGCCTTTGTTGTCTGGAAATTCCCATTTGTCAACACACTTTTTCAGATACACGACCTCATCGACGTCGGCTGGGACGCGGAAAATTCCTTCCGTCTGTTTGCCCTGCATCATGAGAATCTGCTCGGAAAGCGTGTGCTGGATCCACGGAATTTTTCGTTCGGGGAAAATTTCACGTTGCAGCTCCATCACCTCGACAAGAGTGTTGCCAAACATGCTATCACGGAAGATTTGCTCCTGAAAGACACGAAACGTTAGAAATTGGATTATCACGTGCAAACGCCGACTTACCCTTGATTGATTGATTTCATAATCCGTTGGCTTCTTGGCCTGCTTTTTTCCTGCGCTTCCGATTCGTTCTAATCGTCGGCACGCAATTGTTGCATAATGCGAAACCTGCACGTGGATTGGCCATTTGCCGATGTCTTGGAAGTTCTTGCCGAACGAAGTGTCGCGGTGTCGGTTCATATAACCGAGAAGCGCTGGCTGGAAGGTCGGCGAAGGTGGAATGAACGAGAGACAAATCGCCATCAACTCCCAGCCTCGAATTAACGACTCTCGTTTGGGATTCTCAGTCGTCTGACGACACAGCTGAACATAAAGCTCGTCACGCACCCAGGAATTCGCGACGCTTTGCTGGATGATGTCCAGTGCCACGGAGTTCAAACTCATCCCGATCCTGGCCTTCCTGTCGCCCATGTAGATCTGAACCAGCTTGAACTGCTCGATTGCCATTTTTTTCCCGGCTTTATCTCTAGCTAAACTAAGCATAGGCTTCGTGATTGCTTCGCCCGTCCAGCTCAGCATGTCGCGGACGCTGGACTTCTTCCTGAAGATGCCCTTCGAGAAATTGAGATTCTCTTGCGCAAACTTCTCGATATCACATTCCTTGATTAGCGCCATTTCCGCGATCTTATCGCTGTTGGTGTGCAGCTGGTCTTGGAACCGTTGAATGAAGCTCTTCGATTGCCCCTTGGCAGCGACCAGACTCGACGCGTGATGATTTGCTGACTGGGGTGGTGGCGGAAGTTGAGGCGTTGCGAAATTGTGCGACGGACCTTGTGGCTGGTAGGCCGCGAAAGCAGATTCTTTGGGCATCGGCTGAGCATTTGGATTGACTGGTGAGTAAGAGTATTTTAGAAGTGGCGGGTGGTGCTTCACCGGGCTGTAGATTTGATCTTGGAGACTCTCAAGCTTGGCGGTCACCTCGGCAGATCTAAAAATAAATTTAATTTGATTCGTTGATAAATTGCCTCATTGAATTTCATAACTAAGTGAGATTTTGCGTATTAAAACTTACATGTCTTCGCGACTCATGTTGCGGTTAAAGTTCTGCTCGTAATTGTAATAAGCCGGGCCTCGAAAAGCGCCGTAATCTTCGTAAGGATCGTGTGCCAAATAGTCACCATGTCCGTCACTATTATCCGAATCTTCGTTGTCAGGCTCATGGCCCGTGTCGTGATCGCTGAACGAATGTTCTGAGTGACTCTCGGAATGGATTGAATCGGAATCGTAGGTTTCGTGGCCTGAGCGACCGTGATAGCCACTCAGCTTCGCCTGCTCTAGAATGTAATGCTGGAGAGGTAAGAGATGTTCGTGCATGTCTTGATCCCAGTTCGTGTAAAGAGGCGACATGTTGCCGTTGTCATACTCCATTTCAGTGGTGTTCGTAGCGTACATTTTCTTTCTACTCTTGCCGGTGCTGTCACTGGTGCCTGCCGGAAGCTTCCGATCCAAGGTTTGATCTTTGCTGTACCGCAGAGAGTTTTTGTTGCTTTTACTCAGCGAGTTCATTGACGCGTCTTGACTGTGGTGACTAGAGGGTGACTTCAGTGTATTGCTCGGCTTAAGAAGTTGATTGATCTGTTGGATCGTTCGAAGGTTGTTTGCTGAATGGCCTGACGTGGCTGGCGATATCTTATTCCGATCGATCTTCATTTTGTCGGCGAATCTAAAAAAAATAAATGTTATTAAAGGTTAAAGGAGAATTGAACAATTGTGTACTCACCGATCAGTTTTGACTGCAATATCCAAGTTAACCATGTCTGGCTCGTACTTGTGACTAGATGATGACTTTTTGGTGAGAGACTCCAGACCGAGATGTGAAGGGCGCACCGACTTCGTTCCCTGAAAAGGTAAAATGTCAATATTCATGCGTGGGCGAGCGCGTTGCACAACTCCTACCTGATTCTGTGGACTAATTGGAGACTGCGGACTTGAGTCGCTCGACTTTAATCGATCTTTGGATGACGTTGTGTGCCGCCGTCGCGACACTGGTGTGTTTTCTACAGACTTGAAGTACTTTTCGTGCATGGAGTCGTCGCTTCCATGACCGTCGAACGATCCTTTTTGTTGTTGAACGACTGGTCGTGCTGCAGGGCCGGCGGTGACCGGCGACATAAAGCTGCCAGATCGAGTGATGCTTAAAGCCTGCGTGGGAGCGTAGTCAAAACTTTGGTGTTTTGAAGATTTCGCCGATCCGTCTCGGGATCGGCCTGGCGTTTGATTTTCGTATTGGAGTCGCTTTTTCATGAGTGGCGTTCCCGTCGAGTGCGACGGCGATTTACTGTTGCCCGAAGCCAAGTCTGACGAGTTCGATATCGAAGGCACCAGGTGATGGCCTTTCTCGGGAATGTTGTGCGAGCTGGCGCTTTCTTGGAGCATCCGGTACGTACTGTCAGGGTTGTACTTGTTGCTAGATTTGGTGTGAGCGCTTCCGATGCGAAGACTTCCGCCCTCTTGGATCTTCCGGTAGTTGTGGGCGCTTGAGAGACTCGAGTCGCTCGATTTACCGGAATCTAAATACTTTTGACTGTTGCGTGATGGCCCTTGGCCACCGTGTTTGCAGAACTTGTATGATTCGCCGACCACGAAGTCGTCGACCGAATGAAGCTTGGCCTGCTGGATTTGAAAGCCACCGACGCTGTTCTTTGCGTGTGCGACACTGGACGATCTTTCTCGCGGCTCATCGCGGACTCTCTCGCTTTCGTGGCTACGTCGCGTGCTGTTCGCCTCTGAGTGCCTCTTGTGCTGATTTAGCCGCTGCTGAATTGTTTGTGGTGCGTCTTTGGGTTCGTTCGTTGTTGGCTCAGTGGTTTGCTTGAGAATTTGCAGTTTGGCCAAAGGGATGATATCACAATTTATTGGCTTGTGCCAGACGGTTTTCTGCGAGGAACAGTTGTAGTAGTAGAATCGGTCCGTTTTGTTGTCGAACAGCTCCCACCATTGCGAAGAGTTGGAGCGCTTGATAGCAACACCCTGCGAAAGAAGACGAATCAATCGTTACGGTGGAATTTGATAATGATCACGATCCGCTTTCGGGGAACGAACGGGTCAAGACAATCTGGATTTATCGCTTCCGATTGTGTTTGTAGCGGGCATTAAACTTCCGCGTAAGGCGGCCAGCACTTAGCTCGTTAACACATTCTTCGCTGCGAAGTCGCAATTACTTGTTTGGCTAACAACACCAAATGTGTTTTTTACGCAAAAGTCCATTAAGTTGGAAGTTTTCTTCTTTTTACGAGTTTTTTCGGGGGGAACCTAAGTAGTGTGTGCGGTCTTTCAGCTTTTCTCGCTCGCTCGCTATCTGTTTATTTGCTACAAAGCGAAGATTGCGTAAAGGAAAACATTGTAATTTTGCTACACATGCAAAGCACATGGTTTGCTTTTTCACTTAGCATGAATTTCTACACACTGAAATAGAAAATCATATGTTTCTGGTCGGTTGTTAGGAAGGCCTCGAGATGAAGGCATCTGAGACAAGTTTTGATCGAAGTTCTTGAGGCTTTGAAGAAGCCATTTATGAGAAGTTTGACGGAGAATCGATGGGGATTTTATAGAAAATCAATTCATCTTAGGGTGCAGCAAGGCTTGACCAAGAAGGCCTTCACATCGAAGCATTCATTTCCAGCTTCTTATCGACATCAGACGTTTTTGCTTTATTATTTCAACATTGAAAGCACAAAATTGTTAATTGAAATGAAATTCAGGGCTGACCGAGAGAAAGAAATTAGAAACCCCGACCGCAGCAACTGTCGAGGCAATCGACCGCTCAGAGAAACCCTGATAAAATATATTTTCAATCAATTTGTTTACAATAACAAAGATTAAGCTTTCTGTGCAATTGATTCTCGATAATTTGGGTTAAGTGCTAGAAATTGATTTCATCTCTGGCCATATTCACTCATTTTCTCCAGTTATTTCGGAACTTGATCAGGCATTTCGAGGCTTCACGCTTCTGAGAGAAGCCCGGTAGTGAAATCTGGCTGGCAAATTGTCAAAAATTAGGACTTTGGGAAGTTTCCAGCATTGGTCTTAAGAATATTGAAAATCTTCATGGAAACTTGAAGAAAAGACAAAGTTTGATGAATTACAAGACTTCCATGGAAGCGTTCAATCGATAACAAGCAAAAAAGTAGAAACGTGGAAAAGGAAAATCAATTTCATCGTCTGCGAGTGTAAAAAGAAAAAGTTTTTCCGGTTGTTTTCTTTTCGAAAAGCGCTGCGATGTTGGTGAGAGAACGTGCACTTGAATTTATAGTTTCATCTTGCACATGTCTTTGACTCTCTGTCGTCTCTTTACGACAACACATTCCTCCCTCGAAGTGATTAATGCTATTCAAATTCCATTCACAAAAAGAGAATCTTTTTCGAGCCGACTTCCAAGCGAGGGTTCGAGCCATGCAGAAAAGAACATAAAAAATGTGAAAAGGGGAAACGAAAGAGATCGGCAAGGAAAAACTTCCGACAACAGTGAAGTTTGTGCGTTCTCGCACGGCGTGTTTGTAAGGGAACCATATGAAGCACTTGGCTTTTTGTTGTTTTGTGCTATTTTTATCACTCTGCTTGCCTTCTCGTTCTCACTTCCACTTTTCAACTATTTTCGTTTTCTTCGATCTTTCATTTTTTTTTGGGGCAATGTTTACGATAATTTTTCGGGTTAATTGTTTTAAACAAAAAGCAGGCAGCGAGGCGAGTGAGAAGCCCCCGCGCAAATTAATTAACTTCGGCGCTGATGAAGATGATCTCATTGTGCTGGGAATGTGCTTCTGGTGTTCATTTTCGTGTATTTTGCTTTGACTCACCTCGGGAGCATCCCAAACGCAGCTGCCAGTCTGCAGATTCGCAAACATCTTCTCTTTGCTCTTGGGCTCGATGATTTCCACCCATTGCGTTGGCGAGGGCTGATCTTTCACCGCCGTTGTCGATGACCTATCGATGAGGGAATGCATTTGCATTATCTTATCACTTCAAGTAAACGATTGCGAGTGTGAAAGTGTGGAACAATCGGTCTCATGAATGAGAATCTTTTCACTCGGCTTCGTGTGAATCACTGACAAACATTTTCGAGCATAATTTGAATAATAAGACACAGAAATATCACAATTTCCGTTTCCTGTCGTCGCTTAAGCACTTCAATTGCCTCGACTGCACTCTCGCAACCCGACAACTTTCCACGGAACGGGCCCGACAACGCCGAAACACACCCAAAAATGCAAAATATTCCGCCGAGGCAAGATTGTGAAAAGAAAATTTTACGAGGAAAACTCTTTTTTCCTTGAGCCAACTTTCACCACTTTACTCTCGACTCTGCACTCGCACCGATCGAACTGCGCTTATTTACCTTTCCACCGACATGGCTCGTTTGTGGCTTGGAGCTCGTTTTTGGTCTCTAAGGTTCACTAATTCTCGCGATTCATTAACATTTGAGTTTCGACATTTTTCTGCGAGCGAAATAAACCTTCGTCAAGGGGTAGAGAAACTAGGGTTTGGAGTCGTTTGGTCGAAGGCTGAAACTGGTCGAAGTGGTCGAACAACAAACTCGCTTCCAAACCCTGTAAAACTACGAACTTGAAACTACGAAAATTTCTGCAGCACTGAAACGATAATAGTATCAAACCACCATGAACACAACCACCATGGACAAAACCACCAGAAATTTGTGTAAATCGATGAAACACCAAGTTCAAAATCGAAGAAAACCGTTAAAATTTATTTTCATGACACACCATCTTTTCCCAGCATAAGCATGAAATCATGTTTCATGTTTACACCTTATTTAAAGCGGAAACAACGTCAAATATGTTCCAGCCTCATGGTTTATTCCAAGACAAAATTAAAATCGTTTATTTCCCTAATTTACATACATTTTAAGCGGAAACAACGCCAAATGATGTTCCAGCATCTCCCTCATGGTTTCAACGCCAAATGATGTTCCAGCATCTCCCTCATGGTTTATTCCAAGACAAAACACAACGCCAAATGATGTTCCAGTATCTCCCTCATGGTTTATTCCAAGACAAAATAAAAATCGTCTTTTTCCCTAATTTACTACATTTTAAGCGGAAACAACGCCAAATGATGTTCCAGCATCTCCCTCATGGTTTCAACGCCAAATGATGTTCCAGCATCTCCCTCATGGTTTATTCCAAGACAAAACCCTAATTTACATGCTGGTAAGAGATGGTGTTGTTGTTGTTTATTTTGGGCGCGTAAATTTCCATACTTTTTTTATAAAATTTAACGGTTTCTCCGATTTTTAATCTTGGTGGTTTTGTTCTTGGTGGTTATGTTCTTGGTGGTTATGTTCATGGTGGTTTAATACTATTCCCCACTGAAAATTTGTAAAAAATCAGAGTTTATCGAGTTAAACGATGGAAAAGATGAAGACTTTAGTCAGCCAGTGTTTGGCTTGCATCCTAGTGTTTCACATTTCCTCGAGTCTTGCGCAGAACCCCGTCAGAGAGACCAATTATAACAGGTACGAACTAATTAGTGCATGAATGAAACATTTTCATTCATTGATCGTTAATTTTTCACCTTCCCTCGCTGAGCTAGGCGGGAGCACTCGCTCATAAAACCATTCCTGAGTAAGTAGAAAAGTTGGGCCACGTATCAAGGACACCGCGAAATTTCTGCAAATTACGCCGGTGTCTAAAACGCATAATCATCGCCGTACTTTAAAATTCCAAATTGATAACGTGACCTTTGCTTGTAGCTGCCGGCCTTACTGTGCCATATTGGGACTACACCGGGTCAGTGATGTTCACACAGAGCTACGTTCGCCTCACGCCTGACGAGCAGTCGATGAGCGGAGCTATCTGGAATCAGATCCCTTGCTGGAACCGAAATTGGGAGCTCATCGTCAGCTTCAAGGTAGCCGGCAAGGGAAAAGACCTCTTCGGGGATGGATTTGCGCTGTGGTATGCTCGCGACAGAATGATTTCGGGGCCAGTCTTTGGAAGTAAAGATTTGTTTAGCGGATTAGCGATAATTGTCGATACTTATTCAAACCACAACGGCCCTCACAACCACCAGCATCCGTACATATCCGGTAAGCGCACCTTGAACTTCGTACTCTCGACCTTTGTTCACAATTTTTATTCTATTTGTAGCAATGGTGAACAACGGAACGCTTTCTTATGATCACGACCGAGATGGCACGCACACGCAACTTGCCGGCTGTGAAGCGAGGTTCAGAAACGTAGAATTCGAGACTTCGCTAAAGATTCGCTATGAGAACGACGTGTTGTCGGCGTGGACGGATCTCGAGAACAAAAACGAGTGGAAGCCGTGCTTCTCAGTGGACGGCGTGGAATTGCCGACCGGATATTACCTCGGCGCGAGCGCAACGACAGGTGATCTGTCAGACAACCATCTCATCAACTCGCTCAAGTTCTTCGAGCTTGACGGGCCAACCACCTCTGACAGAGCTCATATCATTCCCAGAGCCCTGAAATTCGAAGAACCACGAGAACACGTCACCGACCCGAAGCCGGGCTGGAGTAACCTCAAGATCTTCTTCGTGCTGATGCTCGGAATGATCGGCGCCGTGGTGCTGTCGATCGGTGGCTACATGTACTATGAAAAGTACCAGCAGAACAAAAAGAAACGATTCTACTGAGACAAGCCTAAGCGAACTCAATTGCACACGAATCGATACAAAGTGAACTGAGAAAAGTCAGTTGAGTTCGACAACCTATAATTTGCGACCAAAAAGATTTTATTCTCTTCGTCATCTCTTCTCCTCACCATCATCAATGCACCCACAAATATTCTTTGCGCCATCATCATCCATAAGACTTTTAGATTTAACGGTTTTTCTTGTTACTGATTTTTGCCGCAGCCACGGGCTGTTGGATGTGAAGACATCGAGCACTTGGGCAACTCGGCAGTTCACGGCTATTTTATTATTTCTTGGATTAAAATCCAACTTTCCTGGGGAACGCTTAGTCATTTCTGATGAAACAAGGGATCAGAGGGAACGAAACTTGTGAAAACTTGCGTAAATAAACTTACATGAATACAAAGAATGCTGCTTTATTTGATCAGTACGATAGAGTCTACGCATAAAATTTACACAACTAAAAGGGTAACTAATTGCGGGTTTATTTGAAGGTAACCAGCGGATTGAACAGCACGTTTAGCAGATATTTCAGCGCTCGCCTGAAGTCTTTGATGCGGTTTTCCACTTTCAGCTTGCTTTTGATCGACACCGGCGTGAGTTTCTTGTCCGCGCATTGCAAGCACCCGATGTCGGTTAAGTCAACTCTCGTGTGTCTTCGAGAATTTTCCGCTCGCTGATGCTTTAGTCGAGAAGTGAAGTGATTTGGGCTTGAACTGAGCGATGTTCTTAATATTCCTTTGAACCAGATCTTGTCCGAAGCGTTGATCCGGCTTGTGAAGTTTCCGAAAGTGTTTTCTGCGTGGATTATCACTTTTGACTCTTCTCGGGAGTTTAGGCTTAGAATTCCTTTCTGAGCGTGTGGAACTTTGACTTCGATGTTGTACTCGAATCTAAAATATAGAAATTCACTGTTAAAAATCTCAAATTGATATAAAACTGTCTTACTCACGTGTTCCACTTATCGACATTGCATTTCTTTTGTCCCTCGATGAAATCTTTGATATCGCAAGGCTCGTCTTCGAAACATTTTGCACGATTGGCTTCTCCGAAGTAACAAACAAGCTGGTTTGACAAGAACTCCGGTACGAAGCAGTTCTGCAACAAGTCGCGTCTCCAGTTTCTAGCGTTGCCGATTCCAACGTCAGCTACCGAACCTTCCCAGTAGATCTCCGATCCATCAAGGTGTGAACATCGAATCTGAGTGTTGATTCGGTTTGTGTGTGGACTTACGAGACAGTATTTATAATAAATGTCCCAGCTGAGAGATCCCGGCTCGTCCATGCTGTCTAAGATTCTCTGAGACTCTGCAGTCTTTGATTCAGTCGACGAAGGAGCGAGATAGCTTGAGTAAGTCATTTCTTCACTGCCCATCATGTACGGTCGGAACAGGAAGCAGCTGGCAAGCAGGCAGAGCAGTATTTGCACAAATGTCACGTATTTTCCGGTTCTGTTTGAAATCGCCATGAAACAGCTGCCGACCACTGCGATGATTGTTGTTGAAATTGTGACGAAAATTCTGTTTGTCGAATCTGTCAGTGACAGCCACTCAACAGCGGCGAAAACTGGGATCAAAAGTGTGACGAGTCCAAACAAAGGTAGGAACAAGAATACACCTGCGAGTCCAAGCGATGAACGGATCAATCCAAAGGCTGTTGCAGACTGCGAACTGAGAATGCTGATTTGAAGCCACGCCAATGTCACGCAATGGGGAAACAGAAACTGAAAGATTCCTCGCCAGTTTCTTCGTTTCGCAAGGAAAAACATGAACACCGGGATCATCAGGTACAGCACGCCCCGACAGTTCATTGAGAACTCAATTCCTGACCCAATGACGAACGATGAAAATCCTGGAATCTTCAGGTCCAGGAATCTCCACTTGTTGTTCACAATTGAGTCGTTCTCGTATGGATATTTCGCAAGCACATTGATGAAGAACGAGAAAAGCACCAACAAGTCTGGCATCTGAGCCGAGGCTGTGTACATGAAGCAGAACATCGAGGCGAACGTTAGCGTGAAAGCGATGACGGTGATTTCTGAGTGCGGCATCCATTGGTCCGTCAGAAGCGGGCAGATCATCAGGTTGCAGGCAAAAGACACAAAAAACCACAGAAACGGTTTCATGTTGTTACGCAAGAACAAATTTTCAGAGTCATTTGCGTTGACATGCTCGTCGTAGCTCAGGAACAGCCCCGACCAGATGCGAAAGTCGATGAACTCGTGCTTGCTTTTCAGCATTTTGAAGCTTGAAACAATCATGACTGCAAGCGTGAGGTAGTAGCCGAGTGTCGGCATGAAACTGAGAAAGTTTTCCGTTGAGACGATGGCGTAAGCAGCGAGCACGATGAGAATTTGAAACTTTGCGATGGCATCAGTTGGAAATGACGAGAAGATGGAGATGAAGCGGTGATACAAAAGCGCGAAGAACATTGTGGGATGAAAGAATGGTCGGTGCAGGCACGGCACATGATCAAGTGATTGTGGATGCGGGACCGAGATCGTCAGCGCCTGGTTGACAGCAGGAATGATGCCGTTTGAGTAGTTGAAAGCAGCCGAGACGAGATTCGCCTCGGAAATGTGATTGCTGTCGTCCATCAAGCGATTTCTCGGCAAATGAAGGCGATCTGGTGATGATGACTTGCTAATCGAGTCTTCCAGCTCATCTTCGTCTTCCTTGCCTTTTATTGATTCGTTTTCCGGCTCTGAAGGGACAGACTCGTCCTGACTTTTCCTTTTCTTCTTTTGAAGTTTGTAGATTTCCCGCATTCGTCGTTCCAGCTGCTCCACGGTCACGAACTCTTCACCACCAGACAGACTTGCGAAAAGTTCCAGTGCAGCTCGCTTTGCTGACCTCTCGCCGGGGCTCATTGCGAGAAATTTTCTGACATCACCTTCGTTGGCAGACGTAATGCCTCGCCCTGTGCGAAAACACGCACCGAGTAGCTCAAGGGCCATCTCATGACCTTGCTCAGCCGCTTTCTTCAGGTATCCAATGCCTTGGATTTGCCGAGAAACATCTCCGACTTCTGGAAAATCAATTTCAGAAGTTTGTCAAATGATTTCTGCAATAAATCACTCGACTCACCGTCTGTGTCTTCGAGGAGCTGCTTTCCCAAGTCATATTGGACTTCGCTACTTCCGTCATTCGCTAGTTGGTATTTCAAATTTTTCAGCAGCTTCTTGTCTTCGATCTCCCATCGTTTGCGCTGCTTCGACGGCTCCTGGGAGCTGCCACCGTTGTTCACCCAGCTCGGCATGCTTAACTACACTACTGTTCACTCTTAAAACCACTTAAAACGAAACATCTGATCGAAACGACTAATAACAACAAACGGATGACTTGCGCACCCTTCACGACCAGTCAAAACCTGTTCCGAGCCCTGACTTATCAGTCGCAAAAACAAAGTTTCAGAAAGTGCCTTAAATTGCGTTCACAATTGGAGCTCTCAATGACTGATAACGTGAAGGAATGCCAAGAGAAGTTCAACAAGGTCTTGTCCACCATAACGCCGCAGAAGGTCGTGCCCGATGACACATTTTTGGAGAAGATTCAATCCTACCTCACATTCGCTGGTAATGCTTTCTTATCATCAGATTTCACAATATCTCTAAAAACTTTCACTTCGTCCTTTAACAGAGTACAACGACATCCTCAAAGACGATGCAACGCTGTCGTGGATCGAGTCCACCGTGGACTCGTTTGATTCCAGCGAGTTACCAACTCAACAAGTTGCCAGTTTCACCTTGAAGCTGCTGTCGATGATTTGCTCTAATGAGTGGCAGTTCGCAGCGATAAAGGAGAAAAAATTATTGGAAAAGATCCAGGCGGCCATCGAGAAGCATCCGAAACTACAAAAACCCCTAATCAAACTAAGTCACATCCAGCTCCTACACTCCATTTCACAGCACTCGATCGGCCTGCACTGGCTAAAGCAAACCCGCAGCTGGAAGATCTCCATCAACTACTACGACACCAGCAACACAATCTTCATCATCCGGGAGACAGGAAACTTCCTGTTCGACGTGCTCACGAAGTTCACCGAGCTGATGAAGGATGAGAACTTGTGCGTGGAGATTGTTGAAGCCATTATGGCTCCAATGCTAAATTTCCGGGGCAAAGACTCGGGAAATGATCTCGTTGTTGATGATGAGAGTTTTACTCGTCTTATGGTCCCTAGCATTAACATCATTAATCACATCTTGACGCTGTGCATCGAGTCCAACAAGCGGTCGCGAATGGCGTACTACATCTTGCTCAAATACCATTACGAAAGAAAATTGTGGCTGATCTGCGACTTGGTGGAAACAAACACAGACTTTTTGGCTATAATATACCGCGGTCACATGTATTCAAACTTTGCGAGGTTGTCAAGCATGGATATTCCGCCGTCAGACACAAAGTCTACAGATTTGCCGTTTGGCGTCTTCACCATACACTTCTACAACCTAATGATGGCATGCCTCACCAAAAAGGTATTTAAAAGTGTCAACATGGTGTGCGAGTTGCATCACCAGCTCTGGTACAAGCTCGGCGACAGAGCACCCGGCGAATACGTATTGAAAAATCACGACATAAAGTTCGGCGATCAGGTAGTGATGATTCACACCTTGCCAATTATTTTGGTCATCAAATCGCGATACAAGGCCAACGACGGGTATATCAACGATCTGTGCACAAGAATGTTCAACATGAGCTGTGAACACACAATTCGTCTCCTTTATCAGTACCGTGACGGACTTCACAGCGAGAAGTTTGAGTTCATGGCTGACCTCGCCAGCAACGCCATTCATCGAATCATCTCGCTGAAAAAGTTCCTGAAAAGAGAACGCGCGACTCTCGCATTCCAGATCCTAATCTACGTTCTGAAAGGCTATGTCGATGATCCAACAGCTGAAAACGGCAACGAGAAGTGTAACGCGATGGTTTGCAACACACAACTGGTTTTGCAAGCACCAAACCTTCTGTCGGCTCTGCTTATTGGTCTGAACGACATGATCAAAAGCTACAATTTCACGTGGAATGAGTGCATAGAAAGCACTGCGATCGTCTCGCTGTTGTTGGTGTTGTTGGACAACCCAAACTTAAGTGCGAGGGTGAGCTATTCGAAATTGTTCTATGACTATCTTTATTGACTTACCCCCGTTTACAGCAAACGATTGAGTCGTTAAAGTTGATTCAAACGTCGATCGAACATTTCCTAGCGCCGAATCTTGCTCTGTTGATGGACAAACTTGAAGGATCCGGCTTGGAAGACTTGGGACCAATGATTTACAAGCGTCTGCACGATATGTCTTGGGAGGTCCGCGATTCTGTCTTGGAGCTTTTGCATTCGGTTGTTGAAATATCAAGAGAAAGTGAGTATGACTTGATGCGATGACGAACTAAAACTCACAAAATTGTCTGCAGAATTTCCGCCGTTTCAAAAGCACATCTTGGACAACAAAATCTGCCAGATTGTCGAAATCGTCGCTAGAAACGACTCCGAACCTTACGTTCGCGCTTCTGCCTTCAAAGTTCTTGCCTCAATGATCAAAATTAAGCTTTTGTGGAATCACTCGCTGCACGAACTTGACATCAAGGTGAGTTCAACTTGGAATTACTTCGTTCTTTGTTTAACCATCAATCCTTCAACAGAAATACGCCGTTGAAGTTCTCGGTGCTGAGAGTGAAGGCGTCGTTCGCCGTGAAGCCGTGGCTTGCATCGCATCGGTCTACAGGTTCCAACAAATCCCCTCGCAGTGCCTCGACTTGATCTTCTCGGTGATGGCACATTGCGCAGTCAACGACTTCTACTGGGAAGTCAAAGTGAACGCGCTGAACTTCTGGAGAACCGTGATTTGCCGTCAAATGACTCATCAGGGGATGATCGACGGCACTTTCCCGGCAGTAACGTTTTCAAAAGAACACAAGAAAATTATCACACTGAATGAAAAGGTTAGTTTGTAATGCCTTAAAAGTCTCAAGCGATGCTCAACATAACTTTCAACAGGAAATCCAAATGCGTTTGCTGAAAGTCCTCAACGAGCTGTCCCTTCGCGGATGCCTTGGTGTTTTAATTTCCTGCCTGCAAGACAGTGACTTGGAAGTGATCAAAAAAGTAATTTTTGTCGTCGACAAAATGATGATCCGCTTGAACAAGTACAATTTTGTCGAAACATACAACAAAAGCAAAAAAAGAACAACGGAGCCTATCATCAAACCGGTCATCGACAGCAACTACGCAGATTTCGACCGAGACATGGGCACTAACAAAGACTCTTCAGTGAGGAACAACGCCGACTTTTCAAAGACTACAGAAATAAAGATCTCAATATCGCAAGAGAACGGCGAAGTGTGTCCAATGTCGGTCATCGAGTCCATCGTGAAGTGCGATGACGCAACTCTGCTGTCGCAGACTTGCCAGAACAAAATGAGACTTGGCGAGAAGGTGGAGCTGGGTCAAATCGATGAAAACTTGTTCAAAAAGTTTGCGTCCATGTCACCTGACGATTTTTTGGACTTCCTGGCAAAAAACAACCTTCAAGAACTTGTTCAAAGCAAATCCGAATGGCTGCAGCACTCAGAAAACTTTTCGACGTTGCTTGACGACGTGCTGAGATCTTTCGGAAACGACATGGATCTCGATTGTTACTGAACACGTTTTGATCTTTAAAGCTTCTTTGTTTCTTTTTTTTGCTGTTTCTTCACGAATATCCAATCTTGTCATTCCACGAAACACAAAATGATAACAACATAAGTATTCTCCTTCGTTCCAAGCTCCGGGGCCGCTCATAAATTGCGAAAAGGGGAGATTTTCTGCTTCTGAAGGCTTTTAATGAAAGTCTAATAGCAAAGCTTTGGAAAAAGCTTCTTTGCTAACGGCCTAAAAAAAAGAAAACAAATCGAGTTTCCGCCCCGAATTCTAACTGCCTTCAGTTAATCATATAAAAATATACATTTCAGTTAGTCACAAAGCTTAGAAACCCAAAATATATTGTACACAATTTTTGTAAAACAAAGTTTTTGTTGAAATAAAAGTCGAAAGCTTAAAAGAAGAAAATCTTTGTTTGAAAATCTGCAAAGCTTTCGTGCAGCTTTAAAATCTGGGAAAAGCTCGGTAAAGCTTTTCAAACTTTAACGAAACTTTTTGAGAAAGTTCTTCAAATCCTTGCAGTCATGAAACTGAAGAGTTTTGAGCTGAAAACCTTCAATCGTTGTGGAACATGTAAACATAAGAAACTTTCAAAGTGCATCAGCCAAACATCGTGAGGTAATTTTCAACAGTTCTTTATTTCTGATCAAACTAATTATTTGCATAGGGGGTCACTTAAAATAGAGTGCGATTTATGAATATTTGCATTTAACATCCTAAAATTGCAATTGTGTGTAATTTCTCAATGAATGAATCAACAAACATAACAAGTGTGGGGATTGAGGGGCGAACTAATTCTATGTACAGTTTATGTTCATTAACTTTTGATAACTCCATGAATGTAGAGATTGACAGTTTGTGATATGAATTTCATTTGATGCTTGTCTTCATGCATCAATTTGTGTTTGATACGCTTAACATTTAGTTCCAAAAAGTCTCATCTCAAGTCAGCACCATTTACTTATCCATTCGAAAGTTCAACTTATAAGGAAAATAAAGTTCATGGCATTTCATTTGATCTAATATAATTTTGTGTTTCAAAACATTCTTTAAAATCTATTTCCTACTATCTAAAACATGTTCAACTACTGTCTATTTAGCTGCAACGTGCGAAGGGAATTAAACGAAATTAAAATGCTGTTCTCTACTTTACACTCTAGCTTTTTACAAGTTCACTAAAATAAATCTTCTCGTTTGGAGTTCAAATTTCCTTCAATTGTTTATTGCGCACTTAAAATCTTGACACTCCTTAAACAAGACCAACTAAGGCTAACTTCAGCTTGTCTTTTAACTTTCAAATGGAATTATTTATCGGGAATCAATCGTGTCCCCATACTCGTTCATTAAACTTCACCATTCTCTCAATAATTGATGTTTCGAGGTACTTCTCGTGTGTGTCGAACGACAAGATTAAATTGTGGAAGTGTTTAAATAAATCTTTCATTATTCTAGTTGGTTAAATTCTTTATAATTGCGGTCCGACATAACATGCGTTGATCATCAAAGAGATATTTTAGGATTAAAGGTACAATTTGTATTTTCTCGTTTTAATTGGATATTTCTCGGCTATAATACTTTCTTTTATGATTATAATTATATTTCTCTCTCGCTTCCTTCTCGATATCCGCTAAAATACGACTCGATTAATGAATAGCTTTGATCTGTGGCTTCAATGTGGGTGGGTCGGATGATGGATTACATGCGTACTCGAATAAAAACTCAAATTGACATGATTAAAGTCATTTCAATTGATAATCCGGAAGCTGAAGTGATTTTTCTTCAATAAAATCCCTGTTTTCATCAATTTATATTCGATTTTCACATTCACTGCGGCGAAATTGCAATTTCATTTTTCAATTATTTTCATCATAATTGACAGCAAGGAAAATTAAGCAAATCTGCTTGTTCTGTGATTGACGCCAACGACAATCAATTCGGAGCTTTAATTGTGCCCGTTTGGGACTTTTTGATAATTTGATATGATATTTAGCGATGCATGCTGCTTGCTGGCTAGCTCGATTTGCTTGAATTTCTTGGACGGAATTCATCGAAATCATGAGAATTAAACGCCGAAGCTTTCAGTAAACTTTTTCTACGTCTTCAGTGGAAAAAATCTACGAAAAATAGTTGTCACGCTGTTGGTAGATTGGTAGTGGTTCGATAGGTGATTGAGAGTCTTCGCGTTCGCTTTCCAGTCTGGCGACTGTCGAGGGCAACACGGCCATGGCTTTTTCTGTAGGGAAATAAAGTGGAAAACGTTTCAACTTTGATTTTATTTAGAAAATTGTCAGCTGCCTTTAAACCAAGTAGAAAAAACAAAATTCTGTTCTCAAACTTGATATAAAAGCTGCAAAGGTTCGGGTGTGGATAAATTGTGGTTTTGATTAACACATTTTGAGTTATAAAAAACTTTTCATGCAGAAAAAATCAAAATCTGTTAAAACTTTTTTTTTGTGATTTTTCCAAATTTCAATGAAACTAAAATTTTTTTGCTGTTGATGCGGTGATGGAACTTTTGACTAAACTTGCAAACTATCGAAAGCGGTTAAAGCGGAACTCAAAGTTACATCAAGAAATTGGGAAAACTCATAAATTCTGTGGTGCAGATCAGATTAAACAACAGAAAAACTACAAACCTGGTCGATAGTGTGAGTATTCGGCTCCGTTTTTGTCTAAACAATCGAAAATTTTTTGTTTGTTTGCTTTGAATCATGATTTCGATAGGTTTTAATAATGATTGCATGGTAAAATGATAACACAGTTTAATTGCGAATGAAACAACAAGGTTATCAGGCGGGGCGTCTCTACTTCTTGTTACTGGCGGGCGCCGATTCACTGCCTGGGTTTCCTAATTTTTAAAAATTTCCAAAAAGCAAAAGAAAACAAAAGTAAAAATCATAAAAATAAAATCGACAAAAAACACAAAAGACACTCCCAGTTGATTAGAAATTTTGAGAATTTCGTGAGAGTGCAAAAACGATAAAAAGAACACAAAGAAAAATGTCAGGATAAGGGGAAGGCATTCAATAAAAGTTCCGGAGAAATCTTCGCGTTGATTAAAAACTTGAGTCGTCGTTATCAGCGCGCCGATGTCTTCGGAATGTTCGGAAAAGCTTTTATCAGCCAATTCAATTCAAACATGAATGAGAAAGTAACAACAAAAGCTGTGGATTGATTTCCTCGTCAAATCCTTTTGCGGATTCTTCTAGAACAAGACGTTCGTCTAGAAGATCCGATCAATCCAAACAAGAAGTTATGCAAAGATTTGTAACGGAAAAACTTACCGGCAACGATTTTACTCATTTGCATCACTTGCTGCGCAAGAATTTGGTTTAGTTGTAGGAGATGTTCACGCTGCTTCTTTTCGGCGCTGATTTGGCTTGGCGGGAGTGCATTATCCTGTCGAGAACAGACATTAAGAAACTTTCGCAACGCTACAAGCATCATCATTTACATTTCCCATTGTCGGCGTGGTTTCCGACAGCATCTTCTTGATGACTTCGACTTTCTCCTGGCGACGCTTCTTCTCTTCTGGTGACAGTTCAGGCGCTTGCTCAGGAATGTATCTTTCCGGAATGAAAATTTTGTTGGGCGCGCCGAACAGATTGTCGATGGTGTTCTCTGAGATTTTTTCGCGTGGGCCGAGCGCGGAACGTACCACATCGGGTGCATTGATTCGCGGTCGCAGCGCAACTTCCATGTCGAGGTCGTCACGTGCGCGCCAATTGACATTCTATTGTTGGGTGGGAACAAAAATTTAATTGTTTGTTGTTCAAGCTAATTTGTTCATTGCTGGCACTTACATTTTTATTCATATCATTTTCAGCCGACTGGATTGTCTGCACGGTTTTGGCGTTGACATGATGAGGCGCAGTGAAGTGTCGTCGCTTCTCCTTCGGCACGGCTCGTCGCTGCTTGTTGGCGTTTGGCACTTTCTCTTCGTCGCCCGAGTTGCCCGACATTTCGATGATGATTTGCCTGGCGGCCTCGCTTTGGAACACCGGTGACAGCTCGCCGACCATTTTTGTTAGGCTTTGGATCGACTCGGCTTTTTGGGTGAGATTCCCGTTAGCCGGGTAGTAGTTCATGTAGTTCTTCTCCATCTGTTGCATTTGCTGCTGGGCCGACGGGTCCGAGTACAAATCCGCCGCGCGGTCGATGATTGACAGCGGATAATTGTTGCTTTGCACGTTGATTGAGTTGTAATAGTCGTTCGTGTATTTGGCATGCATCTGAGCGGCCGGTGATTGACTGAACACCTCGTGCGTTTCCATGTATGTTCGCGGTAGTGACTTGGAACGTTGGTAGGCGTTGTAGGAATCGCTGTTTATGGCACTGTTGAAAAGCTGGGCTTCTTCTTCGAGCACTTGGTCGAGGTTTTGGGACAGGTAGCCGGTGCGTTCGCGGTCCCGTTGGCGCTGCTGAGACTCACGTTTAACAATTCGTACCGTTTTGATTTCTTGTTTCTCTTGTTGGCTCAAATTGCTGAACGCAGAGCCTTCTAGCAAGTCATCATTGTCCAACGCTATCGAATCAATGATTTCTTCGCTGTATCCGTTCGACAAGCGCCCGTTCATCAGTTTGTTCATGTCGTACTCGATTTTGCTCGACGACGAGCAGTTTATTATGTTTGTGCTGCTGTTTGCACTCGAGGCGGTGTCGATATAAAGTGGCGCAATTGAATCGCTCAAGCTCAGGCGACTCGCGTCCATTGAATCCAAATCAGTTTCAGTCCACGATGTTGAGTTGGTGCGCTTTTTTATTCCCGACGCGTTCCGGTTCATTTCCTGGTAAATGGAGTTTGAATTGTCGGTCAACTCGCGAACCGCTTGACTCAGCTCCTGCCGTTGTCGTTGCATGTCGCCGACTAATTGTTGCACTCGGCGGAGTTCTGCGAGGGTAGAAATAGTTAATTGAGATTTTAGTTGGACAAACGAAGCTTAAAACAAACCTGATTCTAACACAGCCGTCGCCCCACTACCACCTTCGTGATTCACACCTGATGATTGAAAATTTTTCGTGTCACGTGATTGCTGCAGTTTTTGCCTCAGCACTAAAAGTTCTTGCTCTAATCGTGCATTACTAGCGACGGTCTGTTCTAATTTCTAAAAAAATGAGAAAAAATCGTGGATTTTTTTGTTAATTTCTAAAAAATTGAATAAATTATTTGTCAGTCCCCCGGAACCTCCCAATGTAAATATCTTTTTCATTATCCATGGTTTTTGTTTCCTAATTATGTGTGCATAATGTAGATGGTTAGCAACGAATGTTTAATGAGTTAAAGCCCTTAACAGCTCGAGTGAATGTTTGTCAGTCGTGAAATTAATGATTTTTTTAAGCAAAAACTCGCAAACATTTAAAAAGTGACCAACAATCTACTTATGCACCTTCGCTACCTTTGAGTTTTCAGCCAGCAGCTGATGCACACGTGACAGCTCTAGCTCGAGGCCATGCTGTTGTCGACGTGCCGCCTCCACCACCATGGATGGCGCGTTTTCGTTTTGAAGCTTCGACCTCAGTCCGAAAAGCGCCCGTTCCAGGTCTTCTTTGTCACGTTGCAGGTTTTGAAGCGTGCCCGACTCTTCTTGCAGTGCTTGGTCGAGCTTATAGAGCTGCTGAACTTTGGTCTGTTGGGAGAAAAACTTTATAAGACTTCACGATAACTTTGTAAAGTTCGCGCTTACCTGAAGTTCAGTCTGGTTTGGACTCATTCGTTCCCACTGGCGCTGTTCTTCTTGCATTAATCGACGCTCTTGAATTCTCTGATTGAATTCCAATCGATCCAGCGTCGTCGTTTCGTTCGGATAGCGCTGATTGCCGCCCCGATACAGCGAACCCAACTTGACCATGTTGTCGACCAGATTTACGAGCGGTTTGCTTTTCTCGTATTGCTTCTCCAATTCGGAAAGTTGGTGCTTGAGCTTTTCTAGATGGACGAGATTCTCAGCGCGTGTCTGACCTTCACTTGTTCTTATGCGATTCTGCGAGATGAAAAAGGTCAACGTTTTAATGGAATTCGGGGGAAAGTTGAACGTGCAGAAATTGAAAACAGAGAAAATCAACAGAAAATTCTTAGAAAATTAAGGAAAACAAAAATAATAACCTGAACATCGTGAATATCAGTGCAGCACTTTTCAATCAATCGAGCGGTCGAACTGGTATCTTTGCGCAATTGTATTAGCAACAAAATTAGTTCTTCGTGGGTGCGATTCAATAAGTCACCAGCTGACACGTTATTAAGGTTCTACAAACACAACATTCAACATTACAACAAAAATAATTTAGGATTAATGAAATCATGAAAGGTGAAAGTCGGGACAAATGTGGTTGCAAAGGAGATTTTAGTGTGTCCAACGACTTCTTCATGACTAAAACTGTGTAAAAATTAAATCACGCAAGGTTTTTTAAAGAAAATCATGCTTTAGAGGTGCTAAATTTGAGCCAAAGACTTTTTAAAGGTTAGAACTTGAGAAATAATGTTCAAGACGTCTAATAACATCTTGCTGCAACTGGAAAGGCTTAGAATAGAGACTTCCATGTAATTCGAAGTTTGAATCGATTTTTAACATCAAGTTTTAATTTTGATCTAATCGTCCATTTGTATATTTGAATTTTTATTCAAATTTGAACTTTGAAACTTAATTTTTGAAGTTCAAAACGAACATAAAGTGTTCAATACCTTTTGAACTTTTAAGTAAAATTTATTCAAGAACTGAATCAAGTCTGATCAAACTTTGAACTTCTCGTTCTCAAAAACCTATTTCCAGTTCTAGCCACCAAGAAATCCTTGACTTAGGAATTATAAATTTGAATAACTGGGATCACGAGATGAAAAATATCTCCAAACGAGATTATTCTCGCAAAATAAATTTCAATGAATCTTAATTATAAAAAAATACTGGAAATTCATTTTATTTAGATGAAGAATTATAATTAAAAACTCGAGCCGAGCGAGATTAAAACAGTGTCACTAATTGACACAATCGAATTAGTCACACTTTTTTGCATTCGACCGGGGAAAAATATTGCGAAAACAAGAGTTTAATTGAAAATATTTCTCATTATGCAGAAAATGCAGGCGAGGTAATTTAATTGTACCGGGATTTGTCGTCCAACTGACATAGACACCAACATTCTCGTGAACATTCCAATGCAATGCGAAATTCATGCCAGATTAAACACAATCACTGGGGAGGTACGGCCATTAAGGACTGATTTATGTTGCGAGACTTGGCAGTGCCGCTCCATGAACCAATCCTTAAAAATCTCTTGAATCGAGTCGACCTAGATCCGTCATCTCGAAGCTTACCTTAAAAATTGCTGAGTTTTCTCTGTCGAGGTTCTCGCGGACGTCTCGCTTGCTTCCTGTCTTCTTCACGACCGCGTATTGATGCTGCAACGGGTCTTGGTGAACAGACATGCCTTGCTGCTGCGCCTGTCCGTTCGTGTACAACGCGTTCATCTCTTCAGCAGGCTTCGCGTAGTTGTTGGTGTCATAATAGAAATTGTTAGTATTGCTACCGGGTCCACCGTTCAAGCTACGATTTAATGTGTCGTTGGGGTCGGGCTTAACAGTTAACGGTACTTTGGGGATATTGCGAATGTTTCGAACGGAAACGGATGCTGTAATTGAAAAAGTTGGAAGAAAAGAGAAGAAAACAGACAACATTGATGAGTTCTTGGTGCTTTGCTTGCATTACTTCTAAAGCGGCGACAGAAAATTTCTTAAATTGTACAAAAAAGTTTTGTTTGAAGCCAAAAAAAGAACACAATTTTCGAGCTAAGAGCGTAACCACCAAAAAAATTATTCATTTTGTACAATTATGTGCAATTTAAGAAACATGAAATTATTTACATCAATCAACAAACACAGACAGTTCCACTGATAATGACATTGCGAGAACCCGTGAAGCTTTTAAAGCGATTGTCACATGCAGTGTGACAAGTGTCATGGGGATCGTTAGTTTGTTAAGTCAGTATGCAACAAACTTTCGGGATTTTAACCTCAAAATGCATGGCATTTGAATGGTGAACACTTGTAAGCTGTTCTTGACGTTATCGTTAAGTTTTTTTTCGCGTTTGAAGTTGCTGTAAATTCACCGATTCATAAAACAAGTTAGAGTGACAGCAATTGAATCGATAACATTGACAGTAAATAAAGCCGATCAATTGACGTCAATTGAATTAATTCATGCGAAAGAAATTTACCGGCTTAATAAAATGAATTCAAACCAACCATGACAAAATGTCACTTGGAGATCTTAACTTCAAAATAACAAATGAAAGCTTAACTCGGAACATCATCTCAACTGACTTAACCTAAGCACGATCCCGAAGTTCCTTAAAACATGCAGTACTTTCAGCACATTAAACTTCAATTAACGACGCAACTTTTTTCTCTCGCTTTTTTCGCCGGCTTCGTGATTAAGTCGGAACGAATCCTAAAAATAACTTAATTATTGTGCCACAACAGCAATAACAGCAAAGCCACCACGCATTCTCGCAATTAATCATAAAGTTTTTGTTTCGGTAGCCGGTGTTTGCATGTAATTAAAATAAATAAATTATAATTAATTGTAATTAAGGCAGAAACCTTTTCGTTCTCGCTTCTCGGTGCACTTTTGCCCGACGCAGCGATTTTGATTCTTTCTTCTCTCGATTTAAATGCTTCTTGAGGGTTTCCCTCGAAACCAAATTGATTTTCATGCATTTGGAGGTTTCTCGGTCAAGTTAATGGATGGTTGGAGAGAAGAAAGTTTATCGTGTGACGGGTCAACAGCGGATAAATAAGTTTGATTGTGTGTTTGTGTGTGAGATTTAAGAAAATAAGTCGATGGGCAGTGATTAATTTGAACGGTAATTGGACGGCTTCGGTAATTTTCCTCGAACATCCGCATCCACTACATCATTTCCTGCGTCTTTGGGTCCGTGTGCTTTTGACGAGCCAATAATGGAACTTTTTACCACCCGAGAACCGTCACTCGAACTCTTCACTAATCCACTCGACATCAAATCCCATTGTCGGATGTTCTCCCGGTCGATGCTGCTACCGTCGTCGCGCAATATCTCGTAGACATCTGACGGCTGCGGCAAATTCGCACAAGCGAGCTGAACGTACACATCATGTTCATCCGATTTCGGCACTTCGACGTTCTTCTTTTTCGTGATGGTGCGTTGATGTTCTTCATTAACGTACGTCACATCGCGCGTGATTTTTGCACGTGATTTTCGCTCGATTGTCGACGATGGCGTGATGCCCCACTGACGGTCCGCATCGCTGATTCTCGCCGCCTTCGTTGCAGCGGATGAAACGCTTTCGATGCGATTTAAATCGTCGAGCGAGCGAGCGTGACGCTGCGATACTCGCCGCAAGCTCTCACGCCAGATTGCATCTTCTTCCCACTGCTGGTCGCAGCCCACCGTCGATGCGTCTGAATTCCCGGCTTTCGGCGACACCGAGTACAATAAATTGTCAATCGATGTTGACATAGTCGTCACATCAACGTTCGTGTTCTTCTCGTGATAATAAATCTTGTTTGCGAACGACGCTGTCGGCTCGTCCTTGTTGACAAGCTTTTGCAGTCGCCCGCTACCGGACTCATAAATGTTCCGGCTGTCAATGCCCTGTTCCTTCTCCGCCTGATCCTGCAATATCGAGGTCAATTGTTGCTTGTTTGTGTTGCTGATCAGGTTCTGAATGTGCGAGATGTAATTCGAATTCTTTGCCGCCTGCACTTCTCGTTGATTATTCAACTGTTGGATGGTCTCGGCGGCCAGGTCTGAGTAGTAATATGGCACGGAGCTACTCGACAGATTACTGTTATTGCGACTGTGACTCGGTTGCGTCATTTCGAAAATTGTGCTTGACCCATCCTGATCGGGGGTGACTTGAAAGCTTTTGTTTTCATCATGCAACGCGTCGTGAAGTGACAAGTTTTGTTCCTTCAAAGGCTGAAGCGACACTTCCTGGCTGCTTTTGTTACTGACGTCTTCCAACGAGTCGTAGTACATCGTCTTGGCCTTCTTCTCCTGTTCCATCATGTTGACGTTCTCGTAGTGGAGTGATGACGTGGGATCCATCGAACCGCCTGGCATGTGCCGTAAGTTTTCCGTCAGCCACGTCGTCTGTTCTTTGCTGAACAATAAATCACTCGTTTCCAACTTGTTCAAATAATGGTCCAACTTTTCGTTCGTGCGCCGTTCGTCTTCGAACTTGAAAAGCGAGTCGTCGGACAGTGGAAGCGGTCTGGGACGTGGCGATTCTGTCAGACTTAATTGCGATTGATTCAGTGAATCAGCGCTGATTGATGGCGATTGAAGCTTTATTTTGTTGTACAAATCAAAGTCGGACGATGTGTTCGAACCGTCGTCAGTGTTGATGCTGCAATTGCTGGCGGTTGAAAACAATTTCGCGTTTTTGAGCTTCTCGAATTGGGGAAGGTTTAGGTAGCCCGCAGCCGGTTGCTGCTGCTTGAAGAGTTGATCTTGCAGGCTCAACCGACTCGACCGGTTAACGTCCATCGCCCTGTCACTTAGTGGATTGCTGCTGGCAGACATCGTGCGATGATGTATTATCTCGTTGCTCGTTGTGCTGTTGCGTTTGATTGTGTTGAAGTTCTCTGACGAGAAAATCTCTTCGCTGTCAAGTGGCGGCGGTGATGTGGGAATTGGCGGCGGTGCAACAATCTCGCTATCGGAACTGTCGAGGCACTCAGCGAGCGGTAAATTCTTGTGTATTGAGCTGCTTGTGCTGGCACCGAGATAGTACGAAGCCGGGCGGAAGGTGTCAGACAGGCTGAAGCGCGATCGAGACTTCAGCCCAACGGGTGGTTCTTTAGAAACGTCTTCGTCATCAGCATCGGAACTGTCGTCAGACTTAAAGCTTTGTTGCGACTGCTTTAAGATGTCGGGCAAGTCGTGTCGCTTCTTGATTCTCGAAGACGCCTTCTCAGTCGGTCTCTTTTTGCTTCCAGTTTTACTTTCATTTGGAGATTTCTTACTTGGCTTTTCTTTCTGCGCGTTCTGTGAAAGTTCCATGTACAAGGGCTCGTTGCCATCCTTCTTGCTTGATACCATCACGAGTTCATAGGGCGATGCTTGCTTCTCTGAGCTCATTTCCGACATGCCCGAACTCATTTCGATGTACGGGTTCTCTTCGATAACGTCAGCAGAATTGCGGATGGAATTAAGGATGTCCATGGCAAGGATCGACGTTTCCGAAGCACTCGAGCTAAGTATGGCCTTTTTGGGCGTCATGGGCATGTAGTGTCCCTCGGAAAGGTCGAACTCGCTGCTATGTTTTGGTGTATTCACCGGTGTCAGCATTTCGTCGTTTTTATCGTCGGTTCCTTCCGTATCCGACTTGAGTTCTTCAATTTCATCCGCCAAGGCTTCGTCTAAATCATCGTCAGTGTACTCAAACTGTTCGGCCTCGTCCTCGGAGACGTCTTCCTTAATGCCATACAATTCTTTTTCATCATTGTCAGTGTAGGTGCTGACATCGTCGGTGTTAGATTCATCTTGATCGTCCGCCGTTTCCGAAAGTTGTTGAAAATTTGCGTCCGTCGACATGGCGTCAATCACCAGGGACCTGACGTAATTGTGCTTGTAAACGGGAATATAAGGGCTTTTTGTGATATCAACGACTGTGTCCGCTTTGGCATTGCCTGTGCGCTCCTTGGGAGATTGTGAGTGAGTGGAAGTGAGTGGATTCAGAATTTGTGTACCGTTCGTGTCAACATTTAACATGTCTGTGGGGTTCTCATTATTGGCTTTAAGAGCACTTTTAAGTGTATTCACGTTAGATGTTGACGACCTTCCTGCCAGCAGAAGAAGAGAATCATCTGAGGAACGAATAAATTTACATCGATTTGATGGCAAGTTTGCTGTGGGGATGATTTTGTCTTATTTAAAGGGTGGGGAAGGAGTGGCGAAGATGATTGGCGAGTGGTTGTCATTAATTGACCGTCAATTGGCCACCCAACGACCGCCACTCAACCGACCACACTTGTCACCGGGGAAAATAAGTCAAAAACTCGCTAAATTTTAATTTCTTTTTGGTTCTTTACGTTAATCAAATTAAGAAGGAAACCAATTAGACAAATTTTGGAGTGAATATCAACAAAGTAACAATTCTCTACCACCCGCTAATTTAATTTATCTTACGACATTACCCCTTTAACCAAAAAAAGAAAAACTTTTGTTGTTGTTATTTGTATGCTGAGTGTGAGTTAATTAAACCACTTGATGTTTGTGTTCATCAAGTTAATGTAAAGCATGCATTATCATTTTAAATAATGTTCCTGGTGGTGGAGTGTGTGTGGGAGATGAGAAAAAGGAAGTTTTACACGGAATTTACACTTTTAGTGACTAAGAAGAGAGTTTTGCGCGTCACTGCGGCAAGAAGGTCAACGCCGTTTGCTTATTCGCTACCAAATATTGGTTTTGCTTTCTAAGTTTTTATTTGCCCAAGATCCGAAGACATCTCTCAGGTTAATCAAATTGCCCATCTTCTTTAAATTTGCTTAAGTCTTATGTACACAAGTTGCGGTCGAAACAGAATAAACCGAGAAACGGAACAAAAGCTGGCGATCTCAATTCGCATCACTGTGTATCCGGCTGAACAAGCGCCCATAAAACAATTTATGCAGGCAGGAAAGAGTGCCAATCTGACATCGCTTTCAACGCTTTTGCTACTCTGTTCAAAGCTCGTTTTTATTCTGTTTGCTAGAAAATCATGTAGTCGCGAAGAAGAGAGCGAAAATAGAGAGAAGCAGCAGCAAAAAAGTGCACAAAATTGATAAAATTAACATTTTTATGCTGGAACATTTTTTTGCCAAACATAAAGCAGCACAAAACTATGCAATAAAAATGTCGAAATTATACAAATACGAAGCATGACAAGCGTTAGTACACGAGCAAAATTATTCAATGCAATTTTAATGTTTCTTTTTCGGAAAACATTTTATACTAGCAGGATCGGGGTGGAGAGTGTGGGTAGTTCGAAGCTTATTTTTAGAGCTTTTTTCAATATTATGAATTGAGAAGACCTTTGTTACGTTAACATTGGTCTACATGAACCGGAAAAGGTTAAAAGTGGGACTCGGGGAAAATAAATGATTAACAAACTTTTTAAACTGCGCCTTTAATAATTGAAAACCCTCGAGATTAATAAATCCAATCAATCAATGTTTTAAGCTGAATGCTGAAGCTTGCTTTATTGAAGAATGTAAAATATGCTAAGCTGTAGACGAGATCTGAAGTCTTTTTAGTTTGAATAATGCTTAAAAGCTTGAAAGTTTTCTAACTTCTTGAAATTAGCATGCTTTTAAAAGCTTATTCTGCTTGAGAAAGTTTAAATCAACTTGTGAAGACTTTGGAAGCTGTCAAAAGGAGTTCAAAGTGTGCTAAACTTGAATCAAGCTTTAAAGTTTTAAACTTGCTAGACATTTAAACTCTTCAATTCAGCAAGTTTTTGCGAAGCTTACTGAAGCTCGAAAGCTTATTAATTCGAAAAAACTTCGAAATGCAACTTACAAAAACTCTTATCAAGCTTTGAGTCAAACATTCTTGAGGTTTCGCTAATTTTCTGGTTCAACAAAGTTTCCACAAACTTTTCTACTTGTTTTAATGATTATTTGACATGCAAAACACGGCTAAATTTCGACTTAATGTGATTTAAATTAAACTTCTATGTCCTTCTGTGGAAGTTCTTGTTATGTGGTGGAATTTTTGGTGGTTTCTCGTTGTCGGAAAATTGAAAGCTTCAACCCGAGATGAATATAGTCACAAAGTATTTTAATTGAAAAGTTTTTTGTTCTCTTCCTTTTCATCGCTCGAAGTTGATTGAAGCTATCGTCGCCAGAGATTGAGTGGGAAATTTGGAAAAAAGCTCTCGGAAAATTGGATGAGGAACGGATGAGTGATTTGGGGAGTCAACAACATTCTGATTAATTTTAAAGCGAAAAGCTTACAGTCAATCTCTAATTAAAATACAGAAAGAAGAAGCGGAAAGTTTACAAGAATACTTTACAGGTAGCAAAAGCTAATGAGAGACTGGGAAAGTATAAAGTTACACAAAAAGACGAGGACCCATCATAATTGAGCTGAAAAGCGGCGAGGGCAACGTAAATGGACGGAAATTGAGTCAAGACTGCAGGCAGTTAGAAATTTATCCATTTTTCAGCCCAATCTGGGAACTCAGCCTCGACGAAAGTAAACAGTTTCAAGCAAAAAGCGAATTTTATGTCTCATCAAGTCGACTCACCTTCATCTTCCGAAGACTCGCCAGTGTAAGCCGACGCGTGCGACTCGGAGCGGCTCCTTTGCAGCGCGTGGCTGGACTTTTGCTGTTCCATCGACTGCTGCTGGTAGAAATTACCGCCCTGCACGGTCAACGGTGACTTCGATGGAAGGTGTAGGCTGTTCGTCTGACCGTTCGAAGCAACAGTTAGCTGCGGTCCTTTGCGGGTCAGCGGAGATTGAAGCATTCTCTGTTTCCACTCCAGCAACCTTTTCATCGATTCTTCACGCTTCCTTTCTCCGTTCACCATGCTCGGGTCTTCGTCTTTCTTCGACAGACGTGCGCTGGCGGAACGAAGAAATTGTTCTTGCTGACTCAAGTGCTGGCCCTTGCTGCCGTTGCCGTTCTGGCGGTGGACACGTGGCACGCTGGCTGATCCTTGCAAGTCGTCACTAATTTCGTAACGATTTGCTCGAACCATTTCAATTTCACGTTGAAGTGTCTGGGAGCTCATCGATTGATGCATTTCTAATGAAGAAGCATTTTAGAAAAAGATTTTATGACAAAAAAGTTTCAAACTTACCACTTGGTGGCTGAAAATACCCGTCTTGAGCTTTTGTTGGGATTGCGTGGTTCTGCTTTTGCAGGTAAAGCGCACTTTGTCGCATCTTCTCGGCATAACTCGACTCGGAATAGTAAGAGTTGTCTTGCCCCCGGTTGATGTCCAAGCTCGACTTCGGACGCGGTGCTTGCGCTGGTTCCGCTTTCATCCTCGTCGTTACCGGGTTCCTAGCTTCATATTCTAAAAAATCAGCCGAATGTGGGCGTGCGACGGCTGGGGTGGGCTTTGATCTCATGCTGACTGGTTGTTGCTGCAACTGCTGGTGCTCAAGAAAATTCGGCGTGTAGCGCTGTGGCATCGTTGGAATCTGCATGTTCGGGTCGTATTTCGTTGGACTCATCGGCCGACGGTACGAACTGTTGTCAACGGTAGGCTGCTGTGACTGTGCAATTTGAGGCATCACTTGACCTGCTTTTCCGAGTTGATAAATGTCTTCGTAGTCACCGAAGGTTCGTTTTTCGTTGTTCACTCGTGGCGGACCGTAAGTGTCGGGTGTTCGTCGCTCGGCGTTGTTGTAAGTCATCGGGATTGTGTTAGCCAGATACTTTTGCTGTTGCTGGAGCTGCTGTTGGTGCAACATCAGCTTCTGCATGTATTGTTCTTGCTCTAAAGCAGTTCGCTGGTCGCTTGGGTAAGGATATGTTCCGGTTTGTGACTTCAGTGCACTCGGTGACTTTGAATCGATTCGCATTTGCTGCATTCGCATGCTAAGAGCCGGTTCAGGTGTTTTCGTGGCCGATCGACTGACTGGCTGCTTGTATCCATAGATCGGATCCTGCCGCATTCTCGTTTGTCCGTATTGGTCGCTGGCGTTTTCGGGTGACGGCGACGAGTATCCACAGTCAGTAACTCGTCGAGGTTTGGGTGGCGCGTTAGCATACAACGGCTGGTGCTGTTGACCGCTGTTATCAGATGCGGGCGTGACTGGTCCTTGGTGAACTCCCAACTTGCTGTGCTGGGACTGGAATGTGTGAATACCCGAGTCGCTGTTGTCACCAGCTGAAGTTCCCGACGGAATGAACGAAGAAATACTCGGCTGTGACTCTGATTCACTGGATCCCTGCATCATCGCTGCCATTATCAAGGCCTTCACCCACTGACCCATTGTCTCGGGCGTTTCTGCAGCCAGCACATACGTTCTCATGTTCGTGTGCTCGCATTTGAATGCATACTTGCGGTTGGCTCTATCGTCGGGCGTGCAACCCGAGATGCGATACGAAGGCAACAGCACTGATCCCATGATTTTCTCTTCTTCCGGGCCTTTGTAGTAGAACAAGCAGTACTCGCTCAACACGAACCACCGCTTACGCCAAACTTTTAATCCTTCCGATCCCTGTTTCCAAAGCCAGCCCGACAGTGACACGGGCGCATTCGGATGCCGTTTAGCTACCGGAGACTTGAGGGTATGCACTGGTTCGCTCTTTTTACGCTCCAACGCGCTGTGTGTCGGTGTGGATGGAGTAGCAGGGGTGCTGGGCGTTGTGCCGGGAGTTTCTGGTGACTTTGTTTTGCCAGGTCCACTGAGCTGCGTTTGCACTGATTGATTGACGACCTGGCCGGGAATGTTTTGTTGGATCATCGGAACCTCAGTCGGTGTCTGTAAGTTCTGCTGGGCCATTTGCTTCTGCAATTGCATTTGTTGAACGTACATTTGCTGGTGAACGGCTTGCATTTGGCGCTGCTGCACCATTTGTCGCTCGTTTTGCAACATCATAATTTGCTGCTGCTGCATCGCGTTGTTCAGCTTCATTGGGCCTTGTGCCGGCTGGTACTGGTTGGTTAGATTCAAACTCGAAGGCGGCAGCGTGCGGTTGTTCTGCATCATTTGCTGCTGGATTTGTTGTGGCACGTTATTAACCGACGACATGTTTGACATTGACGAGGTCTGACTTTGAAGTTGATAATTGGGCACTGGCGGATTAATTTGCTGACGCAGTGCGAACGTTTGCTGCTGCTGCATGATAGCTTCGTTCTGCGTTCGCATTTGCTGCTGGATTTTCTCTTGTTCGAGCGCTTGAAACTGCTGCTGAAGCCGCGCACTCGTATTGGCGTGCTGGTGAACACCTGGGAATTGCCCCCGCACTTGGTGGTGATAAATCTTCTCGGCATTTGTACTCTGATATATTTGATCGTGATAACCTAATTGAGCATTTGATGGATGCTGTTGGAATGTCTGTTTGCCGTGAAGCTGCTGCAGGTGTTGCTGCGGTTGATCCTGTGGATTATTTGTCATGTTGATGTGGGCGAAGTTTGATGCCAACGACTGATACTGTGGATAGTTTTGGAAGACAGGTGACCTTGATGGACGGTAATCGCCGTGCTGGAAAGTCGGACCTTTCGTCTGTGGCATCGGCGCCAGATGCGAGTTCGCCTGCTGTAGTGCTTGTAACTTTTTGCTATCCATTGTGGCAAACTGAGGGTCGATCCTGCGAAGGAGAAAATAATGGAAATTAGTTTGAAGCACTCGTAGCAAGGTAGATCTAATCAGCATAAAATTACACAAATTGTTATCGGATGTGTGACAAAGTTTGATTAGGTCTTACCAATCCCAAAGTTGCCACAAACATGATGAGAACATCATGTTCGCTCGGTGCGGTTGCTAAATATTCAATTCTTCTTCGTGTCACAACTTTTCTACTGAGGTTCTGCCGTCAACAAACCGAAAATGTTTTTTGTTCAATCTCTTGTCTATGCTCGGTTTCTCATCTTATTCGCGACTTCACTGAACAAACACCAAATTTACATGGAAAATATTTTCCTTTCGCTCCATATTTGCTGTTCTCTTCATTTCTGTTCTTTACACCGAGTAATTGAACGCCGTTTCATGTTGATTTTTCAAAAGAAATTCTAATTCCATTCTCAAAATAATATTATTTCATATGTGTGTCTTTTCTGCAAAGAAAATTTTCCTAAAACATTTTCTTCTAGCGCAAACCACTTTTTTCTTCGTTTTGGTAACCAAGAATTTTCAAGAGTAAACAGAGTGCTGTTTTGAAAAGTTTTTTGTTCAACAACCTCGAGAAGTTTGACGATGGGAGAGAGAAAGAAGTTTCATTCACTTAAAGCGGCATTAAAATGCCTAGTCTTGTAGATTTACCGAGAATGTGACAACATAAATTCCGAACTTTAAATCGTAAATGTTCTAATGTGATGTTCTTAACGCAGGGACTACTTTTTGAAGAGACTGACTAGGTATAGTTGGAGAAGCCTCTAAAGCTAGAATTGACAAGGTTTTGGACCAAATTCATGCTTAGATTTGGTTTCTGTAGCACAATAAGCACAAGTGAAATAAGGATTTTTGTTAACAGTGTTGAAATTAAAGCACATTGCAATGGTTCGAACCCTTCATAATTTGGTCGTTGTTCTTTTGGTTTTATTTTTTCTAACTTCACTTGACTGCAACAGCATAAACTCCATTTTCAAGTCCGTTCTCAAGTAGTTCATGTCTTAAGACATTCGAAAAACTCATAAAATATTCCCAACATAAAAAGTGTCTTCGGTGCTTTTACGGCTGTTCCTCGTAAAAATATTTATTTCTTTTTTCCCCTTCGATAATGCCATTAACCTTTTCGAACCTACTTCGGCGTGAAGAAGACAAAGAAGTGATGTGTTAAGATATCATTTAGCGCGATTTGTTCTTTTTCTTCGTTTCACCCGCAAAACGTGAATCATGCTCGACATATACGCGCGATATGTCTCGATTTCGTTGTTGTCATGTTAAAAAATGTGTACTTAAGCAATAAATCACGAGAATGTTCGGTTCCAGGCTTAGAGTAAAGCGCTTCAGAACGACCCAGACGATAATTTCTATTTAATCGAGAAATGCCATAAGATCAAAAATGCCAAGCGAAAAGCATAACTCATGTATCGCATGCCTCGTACGACTCGCAGGCGATATACATGTGCAAATTTACGGCCGAATAAATATTCATTACCGGTAATGGCATCGCCCTTTAATCATTTCACGTCGTCGTGATTCATCTCGCAAGGCAAAAATGGCTTGGAAAGCGTGACGAAAGAATTCTTGATTCTTCTGTGTCTCTTTTTCTTGCCACGCATCTTTAAGTAGGCGAAGAAAGGGAACGGAATACATTATTCAAGCAATTCACGTGCTACCGCTTCGCCTGCTACGCCTTATAATATTCGAATGTCTTGCAGAATAACAAAATCAATCCGAGTGATGAGCGATTGATATGTCACAAGCAAAACATTTCTCCTTTGACATGAATTCCTTGTCCCGGAGCGCAAATATGGAAGTGATCGACCTGATATCGCAAATTACATTGAGAGACGAAGGGAAAACAAACACCAAATGATAACCATTCCCAATGTTTGTGTCATCAAGACGGAGAAAACGGCAGAGAAGATGACAGATGAAAACAAAACCATTACCCAACGAAAACATCTCGGAGGCTCGCAGTGTAAGCACTAGCAACGTGAACAGAACGGAAGAGTCAAGGACTTGAAAGAGCGGCAACATTTGCTGAAGCGGAAGACAAGAGTAAGCATCGACAAATGGCCGCAATTTATATGGATGCGAGGCAAAGCATTATTTCTTGAGTGGAATTTGTGTTCTCGTCCTTGGGGTTCCATTTAAAGGCTTCAGCAGCTACGCAGTTGCTAGGCAATTCATAAATATTCTTCGGCATGATTTCATTTCGGGATTTCATTAGGCAGCAGAATCGTCAGAAATTATTATCAATTTTTGAATCTCAACGAAGCGAGATTCTCGGCTTTGCGAAACGGAAATGAAATTTCTAATCCCTCACGGATTTTTTTGTTTACTTATCTCTGGGAGAAAAGCTTAAATTAATAATTCTCTCATTCGCAAAGCTTCTTCGAAAAAGCACGATCCTAATGCGAATTAAATAAACCGCACAGAATGAAAAGTTAAAGACACAACTTGCAGCGGGTGTGTCTCGAAGAGATTAAGGTGGGGGTGATCGAAATTGATGGCACTTAGGCTATAAAAATGATCAACTTTCTACAACTTTTGAAAAAAATCATTTATAAGAACTTAAACAGTTGAAATTTGCAAGAAATGTTTACAAAATCATTGTACCACCTCGTGACATCACTTAAAATCCCTCCTTCATCAAAAATTTCTCAGAAAACTTGTTTTGTTTCCCTCGGGTTGAGACTCTGTTCATGCCGTCTCAACTCACATCGTGATTCGAAAGTCTCGCCTTGAAATGTGCTTTTGCTTTTTCCCATCCCGGCATTTCAACTCACGCTCAACGTCATCATTATTTTCCTTCTTAATAAAAGGAAAGATGAATGAGACGAAACAAAAAAGTTGACGGAAGATTATAATCCATCCATATCAAAACCCCGCGTGAACAGGAAACTTTTACATTAATTAATTCATAAAGAGATTTGTTCTTTCTCTCAATTCTAAGGCATTTAAGAACGCAAATAACGAAGGGCTGGCTGACACATTGCAACATAGCATCTCTGCCAACGTGACAAGTAAAGCACACAAAGAATTCGTTGACTCAATTCTTAAGTGCTTCGTTTTAACATCTCGTTCGCAGATGTGTCTCATTATTTGTTTGTCTGATAATTGTAAAGAACACGTATGGAAATTTAAAGGCGAAATGATACGGCAACAAAGAAAATGCTTTCTGATTTATTCTTGTCGTTGTCGACACAAACAACGAACAATTGTTCTCAAATTTCTATTGTTCAAGGCTTTCAAAGAGATGCCATGGCGGATAAATGGCTGAATTAGGGGCTGGAATGGAAGGAGTTGAGTTGAAGTTCTTGAAGAATGTAAATATTTACATCACGGTTGAATGTGTTTCCCTAAAGCCGAACTTCAACCGAGGCAGCAGCATTCAAATTCTTTTGAAAAACTTTTCACAAACTCGTTAGCTTTCCGAAAGAATAACTTTATGAATGGAAATTTGTTCAAGTAGTCATGTCTGGTTACATGTTAAGTCGACAACATTTCGATAAAGGTTGGGATGGTTCGAGCATTTGTATATTTAGGTAAGGCAACCGTTGGAATCAAAAATTCACTGGGCAGCGCCCGAAAATGTCTGTTGATTTTCCGCCGCGTGCGACGCAATTAAATTCTCTGTTGTCGAGTTAGAAAAATGTTGTTCTACACTCTCACTCGTAGGCCGATAAAATGTGTGTGGATGCAAAGCCGATGGCAACACGGTTCAATGAATAAAGTAACGTTTTTGGTTATGAATTTTCATATGATAAATTACCGATGTTCCGTGCTGCACACAAAAAGCTTTTAAAGTGGAAAATGTTCTTTTTCTCTTAACGACAATTGCGCAATCAGGTCTGTTGGCAACTTAACAAAATCGACAATTAATCAGCACTCGATACGAATCTGTGTATAGATCTAGGTTCTCGCTGATTGCATCGGCGTGTGCACTTTGAGATCGATTTTCATGCGATTGCAATTGTTTTTGTTGCGATTGCGATTGTTCCGAATTCGGAATTCCTCGGCTTGCAAACAGGACCTAATTAGTAATTACATTAAAACGCACTGCTAATTATGATTGCATCAAAACCAATTACATTTAAACAGGATCAATGACGAAGCCCAGCTCAGTGCAATTGATGTTTGCGGACTGTTTTTGCTGCACGGTAATTCAATTTGCGTTCTCATTTTTTAGGACAAATTGAGTAAGGTTTGTGACAGTGCAGCATGCCCGGGACACTTTTTGATGTTCTGGTTTGACCCTAACAAGAAAAAGCTTGTCAAATTACAAATGAAAATGTTATTCTGCTACAAAACATCCAGGAACAGTTTGTTCCAGTTTTTGATATCACAAATTTAAAATCAATACGAAACAATCACGACGACAGAAGACAGCAAGTTTTTAACATTTTTAGCTGCTTAGCGGTAAGTGGATGAAAGCAAGTCGTTCAGAACATTGTAATTGTAATTAAGCTTAGAAGCAGCCAGCAGAACTTTTAATCTCGTCTCGTTGCTAGTCAATTTGCTAAAAATCTCACATCAGTGCATCGGACTAACAACCTCGAGCGAAAGTCTTTCAAGCACTTTCGTAGCGAAATTACCGGAAACTCGAGTTAAAATAACTAAATAGAATTTTACGACAGGCAGTCTTTGTTGAAGGTAGTTCATGAGTTTAATTTCCCATCAGCTTTTCATTTTCGTCGACAACAAAGTTAAAATTGCGGAAATTTAAAAATCTTCATGAGAGAATTTCGTTATTAGGCTTCCTGCTTGCACTTTGCTGTACATTTTCCATTCGGGGGAAAATCTCCTAAAATCGCTTCACAAATTGACATTTCAAGCTGTCTATGTTGTTCTGGAAATCGAAATTCTCTTCGTTTTATCGTTCAATGACTTTCAAACGAACGAATTTCGGAATTTTTTGCTGTTCAGCTGCTGGGAAATTTATTGAAGAAAGCAGGGAGTTCTGATCGTTAGGAACACAAGTCGTTGTAGAGTGCAGGCTGGTCAAACAAAGCTATCAATAAATTAGTGAGGCAAATTGCATTCATTTAGCAATCCAACAATGCTTCTCGATTGGAATCAAGAAACAAAGCAAAACTCAGAAAATTCTGTTCTGCTTCGTGTTTTTTCATCAGCAAAACCAATAAAACAGTTTTGTTTATTTTTAGATCCGTTTTGGGACATGAACCTGCTCGTAAATAACGCAACGTAATGTGTTCGAACTATTGCAGTCTGTTTTATTTTTATATTCACTCCTGTCTTGTCTTCGCCCAACGGATAAACATCGCATGTACGACCGTGTCTGTTAGGTCCCTATTTAAACACTGTGCTTGATAAATAATCGAGTTTCCATCCAGAAATACTTCCTGTACAGAACACAAATTTATCAACAAACTTTTCTGCTTTCTACCCCGGCCAGCGAAACTCAACGGTAAAAAACTCTGACGATAAAATAAATAATCATTTCATTACGATGAAAAATGATCCCTTTTGATAACAGGCAAAAGTTTCTGTTTCTCTCTTTCCGGTATACTCCATTGAGAGAAAACTTTCTCATTGTGATAAAAAAGTGGAATTTCAGGAAAATCACTAACGGTTGTTCTTCTTATTATATCAGTTGACGCAAGTTAAGGTGTAAAAGTTTTCGTATCATGATCCGCCAGGGCTCTTGTTCGTTATTCAACAGCCAATACTCAATTGACCTGCGCTTAATTTCATCTATAGACACGCTTTTCAACACATATCATTGATAGTTTGGCGATGGCCCGGAGGAAAGTTCGTTAACTTTATAGTTTGATAGTGGATGCTGCGTAGCTGAAGCGAGTTTCAAAGTTCAGAGTTCACGCACTGCCTGAACATTCCAAGTACATAAATCGCCGCGTTTAAATAACTTCCCCTCGCCTTAGTTTGCGGACAAGTCGAGAGGTACATCGCCAGACAGAAAATCACTTAATTCTCTCTCTTTATCCCAAGCATGTGATTTCGACGAAAACCAGCAATTTACAGTCATCTACCCAAGAATTATGCTCGTATCTGATGGTTCTTTAGGCTCTATGGAATTATTCATGGCTCATAACTTTGTCGCAGTTTAAAAGTCGACAGAGACACGGAAAGAGATAGAAAATCCACAATGGGGACCACTCCCAAGCGTCGCAATACCAACGCAAGCGACTTTGGGCCAATTATCGACATATGAGTTCTGAACTGAACGAATTCCACGAGAAAAGAACGTTCAATAATTAACATATCGACGATTGTTCGCAATGTATGCTAATTGACTTTTTGGCAAGCAGAAAAGTATTCTTCATTGTCTTCACATCAAGCCCATCACCAGCATGGTGCAGCCTACTGCAAAAAGTGCTTCAACATTGTAATTAAAGTTCAAATTTTTCAATTTCCGCCACGAACGAGAATTTTTTGTTCAAAACGAACTCCGATGGCAGATCATTGGAATGCTTTTTTCAAAGTTGAAGGCGAAGCACTCCTTCATTCTCTGTGTGTGTCATTCTCGGTGTGTAGCAGATGGTGGAACAGTTTCATGCATAAAACGAAATTTCGATCGATTTTCTTTTTACGTTTAAAAGAGACAGTCAAGTGGAAATCTTTATTTTCATAAATGTGTTTTGAAAAACCTTATGAGAAAAGTCACGATTGTAGGTTTTTAGGTTAGATTCTTCAAAACTTGAAAGGTTTGTTTGAATTTAAATTTAGTTTTATCAATGAGACTGGCAAAGTATGTAAAATTATAAAATATAACATTAAAAATGTTTTGCATTAAAAATGTTGATTTTTTTAATTTCATAACCTCATAATTAAATCTTTAGCTTAGAGACTTGTTTACTTTAAAGTTAAGTAACCTCAAAAACTAGAATTTCTTCTCTTTTTGCTTATACAACAAAGCTTGATCTAGATGTTTTCATGTCTGTTCAAATAAGAAACTTCGAATTTTCCTTTAATTCTCGTTCACTCAAGAAATCAAGATGAAGACCGAGAAAATTTCGCCCACAGAACGACAAAATTCAATTATGATTTTGAAGAGAAAGCAGAGAACAAAGATTTTTCATTAAAAGTTTGGGCAGAATCGATGGCGTTGGTTAATGAGATTTCTTGAACGCTTGTTTGCAAACAGCATTCGCGACTAGAAAACAAACTTTTTGGTCCAATCGAACGCTGCTGTGTAGCTTTTATAAATAATTCATGCTACTCGACGCCCAATTATATTAGAGAAGCATGTCAGAACGGTAAAGACTTCTCTCGGCAATCGGAGAATCGAAATTAAATTACATCCGCCAAAGGCCTCAGAATACAACTTTTTCGCACTTTCTAACATGGGAACAATCAAATCAAGGAAGTATACGTGAAGAGTTGTTCTTTGAAACAAATTGACTCGCTTCCGGTACACTCCTATTGATTTTTGATTTGTGAGAATTCCGGTCGAGGGTCGAATGAAGAATTGTAACGGCATTTACATACACCTGACGGCTTTATCCTTGGCTGGCAACAAATCCCCGCCTTCGAAATTCAACGCTTTCAGAACTTTTTGAGCTACAAGGCCGATCAATAGAGTCGAAATAACGCTTGTTCGTGTCTTGGTAACGCTTTGCTGGGTGAAGTAATAATTTGTTATGCCAGATAAACACAATCGGAGCTGAATTCACGGCTCGAATCCTTTCGTCCTACGCTGCTTTCACTGCTGCCGTACAGTTGCGTAGGAGTTTTGGAAGAAAAACAATTGCGACAGCTAAACAAGAAGCCCGAGTTTTCAGCACGTCTGTGATAAAGCTAGCGATGCTGTTTTCGTCGAGAAGGTGAAATTGACGCTGCAGAATGTGAACGGGAGAAGTTTTCACTTTGCTACGTCATCCTTCTAGTGAACTAACACAATATTTGTTTAATTTCGTTCTCAGTCATAAATTATTCATGCGTTCTACGTGCATGTTCCCAGTGGGAGAGGATCGGGCGTCGGGGGACGAGGAGAGAAATATCAACATTTTGGGACGACTTGTGATTAATGGATTTTATGAGTTCGCTCAGACTGTTTCCCCTCGTTATAAACTCGCTCTCTCACTTGAGGCCTCGTTTGGGCCATTAACGGCTCAACCGTCGACGAATTTCATGTAAATGCGCTCGATTTTAAGAATTTCACGAGTGCTTTATGTTCAACTCCGACTTGGGCCTCATAAACGTTCTCACTCGCTTCGTTTCGTTTAATTTCATGTAACGCAATTAGCCGTTGTTGCTTGCAATATTCGGCGAAACCTAACTTCTCGTAAGATTTTACAAGGAAAACCAATAAACGAGAACACAAAAGCAGTCAATTTTTCGCATCTGTTCAATCAAGAACATCTGAAGTCTCTTTAAACTCGTCTTAAATTTTATTTCGTCTGTAAATCCACTGTCAGTTAGCATAAGAACAGGCGCTCTTGGTGGAACATCCAAAAGAGATTTGCTGAAAACATGATTAACAAGAAAAAGTACTCGAAGCAAAGACACTCCAGTGAAATGATTTTTTTTTCGAAAAGGCTTTAACATTTTGACGATTTCGCGAAAGAAATTCGACTCTTCGAATGTGTACTTATCACTTTAAGTTCTTCCTGTCTCATGTTACGCAGTTTTAAACTTCCTGCCACCGAGATCCAATTTACTGTCAAGCGATTAACTCGCAAGGTTTTCCTTCTTCACGATTTTCTACTTTCTTTTGATATTTTTCTTGTCTAGCTTTCAAAAACAGCGGCTTGAATTTGCCGACACATAAAAATAACGTCGAGTAAGGCGAAAAAGCAGTGATTTGATAATCTCTTGCTTTTAGATATTAAAAGCAATCGCAAAGGAAGTGGAAAGCACTGTGTAGTTTGAATAGAGTGGTGTTGTGGTTGTTAGTTGTGAATACTTATGGAATACTATTAATTGGTCGCTTTTTATGCACTTTTTTTTATTGTTTTAGTGGTGTTGAAAAGCAAATTTGTTTGAAGTACATGACACTTAATTCTTCAGGACTTAAAGCTTCTTTTAAAGAAGATATGAAGTCAAAAAGTTTTTCTATTCTTCAAAAAGTTGTACACATACATTCATAAGAGCTGCATTAAAAATGAAACACCCTATGAATTTTTAAGATTTTCTCCCACTTCAGTCGCTTAGAATCACTTTCAACGATAAAGAAGACAAAAAACCGAGTTCAAATTTAGCGAACAACATGCAAAACCACATCAAACGACTTCTCAAGTGCTTTATACAGAACGATATTCACGACGCTTTTGTTCACAGAAGTAATAAATCTCGTGTCTAGCGGCAATGCTTCTTCATCTGAAAAACAAGCTTCTTTATTTGCCGCCTTGACAACAAAAACATTTCTAGAATTTCTAGTGAAATTCTTCGGCAATGAAAAGTTTCAATGAAATATTCACACTTAATTGTGTAGAATCAATAATTTCCCAATCAATCACAGTTCGTTGTCGATATTTATTGCTTGCTACCCAAGTTGTTTTTTGTTTCTCCACTTCACAAGTTGAAAGACGTCAACGCCCAGAACAGTTCCACCCTGACCCACATAATAAAAACATCCATGACACCTTTTCCATGAAGAGAACACTTGGATGCATGGAAGCAATGAATGGTGAGAAGGAAGAACAGCGGGAGAATCTTCAACACACTGAACTACGGAAGACGGTAAAAGTTGATTGCCACGGCACACAACGAATGCCATATTCTCAGGATCACAAAGAATTTTGCCAGAAACTCGGGGGAAGAAAACTGCGAAGCAGGGGCGAAGAAGAGTGTGGTGATGACACTGAAACGCTTCGCACAGAATCCCAATTTCCAGCAGCAAGAACAAATAATGAAAAATGCCAATAGACACAGGCAGACAAGGGTACAAAGTCACCCTCGCAATAATAAGAACTTATGTGCGAGAAAACGAGCGTGTATGAAGAGAGAAACGGAAAAATAAAACCTGGCAAAGGTTCAGAGAATAACACAGCCGAATCACCAAATTTCGTATTTTCAGGCCATGGATATCCGCCAAACGATAAAAAAGTATGCGCATGATACTTCACCATACCAATGAAGTTTTTACCTCGTCGCCACCCCCTTTGCCGACAAAAACAACGAAATTCAGAAGCTCAAAGAATTTTTTTTCGCTAAATACTTTAATTTAATGGAAGAAAATCGGTCGCATCGCATGTCGTTGATGGTGGCGGCGGGCGCGGGTGGCAAAAAGTTATGTTATAATTTTTTACGAATTTCATTGAAATTGATATTCATTTAATCGGTCGACGTAATGCGATTATGCTTTCGCGAAAAAAGGTTCCAAGACATTAAAAGGGTTTTAATCGCCCGCTGTCGCACGCGTGGGGTTGACACCGATTCCATTACAAATTCAGTTCCGAATTACGGCAGTGCTGCTGTTTGCACAGGGTAAATTATGACGGTTGAAACAGAATTGTCTTGGAATTTATCGACATTTATCGTCAACCCTTGCATCAGCGTCAGTGCCATCTGAAAAATGTGCAGATATGCTGATTGAAACTGTGCTAATTGGATTAATTGACGATGATCCATGCACATTCAGAACGACCCCCGTCTAATAATTAAATTAGAAATATAAATCCATCTGGTTAATTTGCAGTTTGTCGACTAGCTTGCTTGTTTGTTCATTGCTCGCATTAAGGATAGACACAACGCAACGCTACGTGCGCGATGTTATTGCATGCTAAACGTTATCCATGTTCGCAGACACTCAGCTCAATTTTATTCTTTCAATTAGCACTTTTTTCTTCACACGTGAGAACGTCTATGCGACGCTGCAACAGCCATTAAATCATTATTTTTTGCCAAGCACTAAAAGCATTAATTTCTTTTGCCTTCGTTTTGATATCATCATTATTACGGCTTTAATCCGATGAAATTTACACACGACTTTCTTTCTTATTATGTTCATTCTCTCTTGAAAATTTACGAGATAGCAGGGAAACATTTTTTCACGTAGAAGCAGTAAATAATTTCTTTCCCTCAATGCTTTCTTCTTCGCTTTCCGTTTTTCCACTTTCTCGAGGGTTGAAAAACTCGATTGCGATGATTTCGCAGCTAGGTCTCCGTTTACTCCTTGAAAATGGCTTCAATTGCTTACACAATTAGGTTGAGAACTGGCGAGAACAACTTTAAATCTTTAAAATCCTTAAATTTTCTTGTTTTTCTCTTTCACGAAAGCACTTAACACGAATTGACTGCGTACAATTGGAAATTCCGATAGAAACTGAGCGGAGTTTGGAAAATGTCTGGTGGAGTGAAAATGTTTTCGAGACTTTCCCACCAACACTAAAACGCTTCCAACGTCTAGTACCGCGTTCAAAGCGGAGGGGAAAACAGAGAGAGAAGATGAAATTAATGCTCCGATGCACGTTTTCATTCAAAAGCATAACTAGACCAGCTGCACGAGACAATACAACTTTTAAAAACTCATTGATCCAAGCATATACACAAACATATGTGAGTGCGGCAAAGCTTCTAACCGCTTTAACGAACATTTAACAACTTTATGACTCGATTAATGCACGAATTATCCAGATTTCGACGCTCGGTGACAGTTTCCATAACGTTACCCTTGGAAACCTCCAAACAAAGCCAGCCAGGAAGCAATTATACATCTGTTTCCGTAATCGGCCGAAGAACTGTCTGGTTCAGTATTCTTTCCAACCTTAACCAGCGCTAATCAGTGTCAGGCAATTAAGAAACAATAAAATCAAAGAAATTTTGTTTTCAAACCGGTGAATTCAGGGACTTCTAATTAGTGGAAGACTGAATGAAAAGGAAGCTTGAAGTTTTGAAGAAGTTTTTTGAACTTTTACTTCTAAATTAAGTTTTAAGAAGATTTTTAAAAAGCCTCAAAAGAATTCAAGATGTTTTTAAAATTCTGGAAGTTTTGATTCCGTAAAAACTTTTTAAAACTGTCTTTCACAACAGTATTTCCTGTCACTTTCTCTTCGGGTTTCATTGTTTTATGATAAAACGTGCATTGCATTTGAAGGGGAATCGAACAATAATAATGTTGTCAATGGTTGAATCGTTTTAAAATTTATGTGCAAAAATATTTGCAGCTGGAATGAAAACTCAGCTTTACTCTCCCGTCGCAACTTTGAATCGATTAAAAGCAATTTTTCAGCGAATTAAAGGAAATCTTGAATGCTTTCGAACTACCTTTCTGGAAATTGACATAAAATCCATTGTTCACGCTCTGGTTTTCGGTGAAATCGGATTGTAGCACTGCGTTTTGTGGGCTTTAGGAGGCGGAAGAAAGAGAAATGATAAATTTTGTCGTCAAACATGTGCGACATGCTGGTCTTGTGCCTGTTTTCGAGTTCTCATGATTGTGCGCATTGTCAGTGTCTCTTTCACGCTCTTGTTTGCCGACAAAAAAACAAGAAAGATTTAAAGATTTAATCATGGAACGACGAAGAAATTCAATCTCATGTCACGGGCGCTCCATTTGTTTTGCTTCCCTTACGTGGAGCGGCGTGATAGCAGAATCAATCACAGAAATGCGAAATACGAATTAATTACATCATGTCCTAATTGATTAATGGGGACTTATCGATCGTTTTGCAATCGTTGGCAGCTGTAGGCACTGAAAAACGAGGCAAATCTAGTTTCCATCATCCGCTAGCGGTTCATCCAACGTAATCCCATCATTATTTCATGCTTTAATGCTCGATCATAATTTTATTTCCATAAACCAGTCAAGAGTGAACGAGAGAGAATTTGAATTAGTCGAAGT
>JPYR01000023.1:122756-199172 GCA_000775305.1 Belgica antarctica
TCGGGTTATAAAGTTTAAAAACAGTTCCCGTAAATTCATTCTTAATTGACTGACTTGTCATTTGCTAGGCGACCCAAATAAACTTTTCGCAAGGGAAGCAACGACAATGTTTCTCCGTGTCAGAAGTTTTTCCTTCGCAACATCGATTTTAATATGAATTTTGCATAAGGCGCGCTCTTGGAGATTCTTAGGGATAAGTTTTTCGTCGCCGACTTTGCGCAAATGCTGTGGAAGCATTTTCCCCTGAACATGGAAGCAAGGAAAGGCAGAAGGAAGTGTGATGAAAACGTAGATTTGCCTGCAAATGAATGTTGGTGCCAACACGTAGCAGTAACTTTGAGTGTACGAAAGTACAATCTTATCACCAAAGAATTCGCTTTCGTGATTTCTTTTTCTCGCCTCCGCAAAACTCTGAACTTTCACTTTACATGTGTAATAAAGTGCTGGAAGCTTATGTTCGTAGTTTTCAGCATATACACCGAAAATAAAGGCAGTTGCGAGCGTAAACGGTTCCAGGGCAGGACGAACGTCTGCCACAATCACGAAGTTTTTATGTGTTTTACTTTGCGTAAAGTTACCCCAAGCGAGAAATTTTGTTCTGCGTTTGTTATGCATCGAGTTTCAAGGATGTTGAGAAAGCGAAATTTCTTCATAAACCAACAAAACCCAAGAAAAGATGATGCAGATAAGTCCTGACCCAATTTGCATGAAACCCATTGAACAGTCTTCGTTCCAAGTAATTACGACTTGTTAAAACCTAATTCAAACATTTTAAGTACCGCTTGTATAATTTCGCTTTAATTGGGTTGTGGCTAATCTGCAATTTGCATTCTTTTTTAATTTCATGCCAATTCGGCTCATAATGACTAGAGAACTTCTCGAATTATTTTCCACCCATTAGCAGAAGAACTGTTGTGCTGCAGAAAAATGTGGAGCATAGTGCATGGCTGCATCGATGCCGTTCAGACTTGCTTCTCAAATTGCTTAATCGTGTTGCGCTCAACCCCATTTATCAGATATTGCTGCTGTGTACCCGTAAATTGTTAATTCTCTTTGCATGTCTCGCTCGCTACACTTTGTGCGCCTTTTCCTGTGGCAATTTCTTTCTTTTCGGGGGAAGTTTCATTCAATTTAGATTCAATAAAGCTTTATGTTTGGTGCCAAGAGTGCCTCACGGAGCTTTTATATATCGATCCGTGTTGTTTCCGACACCGAAGCTGGTAATCTCGACTTGGCGAAATTAAATTTAACGCCGAAATAAGTAAAAGTCGGATCGAAACACGGATTTTCCCTTCAATGGAGACTTTCGAGCGTTCAGTCAACAAATCACTTAATTTCGTCATCGCAGGCGGTTAGCAGTAACGGTTTTGAGATATCTCAGTAATTCGCTTCCACTTCGGTGGTTTTCCACACTCCGATTCTTTAGATTTTCTTTGCGGAGTCGAAAATAATAGCAAAGCTTCAATGGAGCACGTTTGCTATTCTATTTGTATATGCAATTGCGAACACACTAATTGAATTCTACCGTTTTCTTGCACGTTTCGATTTCGCACAAGAATGAACTTCTTTGAGGCTTTTGCAGTTTTAATATAAATTTCTCAAGCTGAGAATGGAAAGACTGCAGTTTTCCAGAAGTTTTGTGTAGCGTTTTTTATTGTAGAAAACTGAACGATAAAAGATAAGATTGAAAGAAGCTATAGGGAAGATGTTGATGAGATTAAAAGCCTTTGAGCTTGGCAAAGAAGCAGCGTCAAAGACTTAAATTTGATCAAGATTAGGTTAAGTTAAAATGATGGAAACATTGGTTCAATCAGGGGTTCAAGAACAATAAGGTTCAAAATTTCATCAATTAAATTAGAAGTTCAAATTTTGAAAAGCTAGGTTCAAAATGTGAACAACTAGGTCCAAAAATATAAAGTTCAAATTCAGGTTCAGATCAGGTTTCAGTTAAGTTCAGTTTCTAAACAGGTTCAAAAGTATCGAATTCATTTCAAACTAGTTAAAAATATCAAAATCAATTCAAAACATGTAAATTTGATCAAAATAAGTTCAAACAGAATTGAACTTTCAACAAATGGATTAAATTTCATCTTAATCTACAAACTTTAGACTTCAACAAGAAATATTCCAAGAATGCAAACTGCAGCCGAGTATTGTTTTGTTCTCGCATCACACATTGGCATTTCTTTTCATTTCTTCGCCTTCCTTAAACAGCCATAATTGCTAATAATAGTTTCACATAACAAATTGCTACTTCATATGAAACAATCGTGGAACGTAATTTAGCGTATACGAGAATAAATCTCTTAACCGTGAAAAATGTGATTATTTTTAGATAAATTCCCGGTTTCACTTCTCGCTCGTAAGTCTTGCTGAAGCTTTGCATTGCCACACAAATCAATAATTACCAGTTCTCTTTCTTCGCTTGGAATTCTTGCCAATTCATGCTCCCTCAAACCGTAAACATAAACGTGTCAAGAAAGGAGATAGAGTGCAGAACAGGTTCCACATGTGCAGAGTTCAATGTTGAGCGAGAAAATTGCTTATTATTTTGACTCGGGAGATCATATCGTGGGCAAATGGGTCATGATCTAGATACGTCAGGTTTAGATAACGAACGAATTACGACCGATTTCGGAGTTATTAGCGTCAACTTTAAATTTGAGCCATGTTTGAACACTCTCGAAATTGGCGATGTCATGTTCCATTCGAGATCATCTTAAGTGAAGCCACGTCTGTCGTCTCAACTGGTTTATGTTCAAAATGCCACAGCTATTTTCTTTCTAATTTTTTGGCATTGATTCAAACGCTTTTCCGAAAATGACACAAAAACTGTGTCGCTCAAGCTTTGCGGAATGAAAACAAACGGACTGCATACACAAAAATTCCACTCTCGACGCGCTGATTGCGATAACATGTTCACGATCTGCTGGCTTGGCAACTTAATAAATCTTCATAGCAAGCGCGAGAACTGAAAATGTGCCGCAGGCATTTCCCTTTTAACTCTTCCACTAAAAAACAAACACGAAGCAAAAAGAAAATTGAATCGTTCACCGAGAGATAAATTAATGCGGTTTCGACCCGTAGATCTCTCCGCCAAAAAGCCTTCCACTCCGATAAAAACCAATTAATCTTGCAAATCCTTCGGACACAGAACGTGAATGCAAAAAGAAACAATTTTAAAAGCCTTCGGACTACAAACTCAAGAACGGAGATTTTTTTTGTTCAATAAAAGACCTTTAATCGGAAAGACAAGCCACAAAGTTCAGGAGCTATTAAATTGGTTCACCGCACACGTTCCGAGACATCCAACATCATTTCTGGTGCTTAATAATGCGAATAAAAGCCGGGAATCGTTTGGCAAGCGTCTTGAGATTAATTCTCTTCTGCTTTGTTGAAATTGTATGCAGAATCTCAGGTCTCACGATAATTTGAACATTCTTTTCGAGAGATTTTATTAAGTTTTAACTTGAAATTGTCATTTTGTGATACATTGTGCTGCAACATTTTAGCCATAAAAGGCTTTTTATGCCAGAAATGTTGAAAAAGTTGGATGTACAACCTTTTCGAGGACAATGTTCGTCTCCGAGCGAAAAATTGGAATTCCAATTGAAAGTGCTTAAAATGGTGACCATAAAGTTGAAAATTTAATTGGGACAATGTAAATTTGAGGTCAACTGTAAAAAGCGTTTAAACCTTTAGTTCTTAATTATTTTTCTTGCTTTGTCAAAGACGTGAGAAACATATTAAAAACTTAAACAACTTTTAGGTTAGCTCGTTCACAAATTAAGGTTGAAATCTCGCCGTCGTCTGACTGGCTTCCCGGACACTCAAATTTTATGCCAAAAAATAAATCACGATGCGCTGATTATTTAACCAGATAACTTTTTTGACATTTTTTATCCTTTGTAATAATTTTAATGCACACAAAGCTTTTAAAAGTCTCCCATTTCGTATGCAGAATGATTTCATTATATTTATGTCCAATAAATGCGTTTCTCGTTGATATTCCTGCAAGCACTTTGGGTGGACGAAATGAATTACGTGCCTTGAGACCAGTCTCAAGCAGAAAAAAATCGAACAAGTAATACAAAACACGACGGAATTTAAATTCATGGTCTGCCCTCCCATGGAATGTGCTCGCTCATCGCCACCGTTAATAAAAGAAAAAGAATTTTGCATTATAAATCCAGAAACGAGAAGCCCGAAATCTCATTTCATAAAGCAAATCGGATGTGAATGGCGTACTTGAAAGCCGTTCTTGATGAAGTCATGCCGAACGTTGTACAAAAGATAGCGAGCGACCTTTTCGCATTCCAAAATCCCAATCCCGAAAAATCAATGACGTTTGAGGCCGCTTTTACTTCTTTCAACTGCCTTAGAACTTTTCCATTGCTAACAGAATAAAGTTTTTTCTTTTCAAACTACAAAGTGGATGAAAAAAGGTTTAAACAGAGATTTGAGGCTAATTCTAAGATTTTCTATGTTACCCACGAGATGAAAAACTTTTTCCTGATTGCCATTGTCGTGTGCGGAAGAAAGGTGAAATTTTTCAAAGGTCCGCAGCATAAAACCCGGAAACATGTCTAAGTGTGGGTGGTAATTTGGGGTTGTGCGTGTGGATAGACGCGTTTTGGTTAGATTTGTGATTTCGTTTTAAGTTTTATGAATTCACAACAGTTTGTATAACAAAAACTGGTCAAAACAGTCAAAAAAATTATTATTATATAACTGACAGCTTGTTGAACTGGCAGCACTGGATTATTGGAACACTGACACCACAACCCATCTTGCCACTATTTTAAAACTTTAGAGTTCAGAAAAAATTGGAAAACTTACAGCACTAGAAAAATGACAGCATCAGAAGGTGATAAATGATAGATCACAAACTGATAAATGTATGTTCACAACATTTGCCAACTCTAGACTAAAGTACTTTTACTGAAACGCTGTTCACTAAAGCTTCGGAGCATGAAATTCCCCACAAAGCTGTTCCATTGCCGCAAAATTCCGCATTAAACCTACCAAATATGCAGCCATTCAGCTTATCGTTTGTATCGACTTTAACCCGACGTAACAATCGAGAATTTTGTCATCAGTTTCGGTCTGCCCAGAATCTCCAAAGAGTAAAAACTCGCAGAATCAAATTCATTGAAGCATGTAATCTGAGTGATCGAAAAACTCTCACAATTACGTTCACACCGGGATTACATGCTCGTTCTTTCTGTGAAGGAAAAAAGCTTGAGTGGAAAAAACGTTGACGAGCGAGATTAAAGACTTCGGAATTGTGTTTAATTTTGTGCTCGGCTGATCACAATACACAATGTTGTCTGTCCGTCGCTGTTTTTTCCGGGCAACATAAAGCAGAGAGTCATGCGACGAGAAGAAAAGAAATCAGAATTAAAACGGTAAACATGAAACAGAAGATAATTCGATTTATGTTTATGAAATGTCGTTTCTCTTATCGTCGTCGTTGATTTTTAAAAGACACGAATGAGATCGCATTGTCTTCATAAACTTCAATCAATTACGAATCTCTCGTCAGCTTCCTAAATCATGATTCGAGAATTAGGGAAACGAAGCCAAACAATGAGTCGGTAATTTGTAGTCGTAATGCCGCTACTTAGAGTATCATTAGCTTCTAGATTTTCAGAGATTCAATTAACCACGCACATTATGCTGTTTAAGTTTTATGTTTCAAATCAGCTCGGCTCAGCGAGAAAGCAAAGTTGCATTCATCATAAAGTAATGGTCGAGAACAATCGCAGTATTGTAATGATCGGGCTTTAAATTGTGTTAATGTGGTTCAATGAGCCAGAACAGTGGAAACGCGCGGGACAAACGCGCAAGTTTTTATGTTGATTTCCTGCTTTTATGCTGTTGGCTGTCGCCAGAGTTTATTCAACCGACTTGTCTGATGCTAAGCGTGTTTCTTCTTCCCCCAATTCGATTAATGCAACAAAGACGAATTATTGACATTAAAATCAAATCATTATGACGGCATTTCAGTCGAAAGCCCACAAGAAATGTTGATGCTTCTTTTCCACAATAAATCTCGTCAAGCAAACGCAAAGCAACAGCGTAAGCACGAGACTTAATCTAACGCCCACCTAAAAGCATTTCAAGCGTCTCGTATGTCGGGACGATAATCTTTCTCGTAGCAAAGTTCAATAAAACATCTCCAAACAGCCATAAATTCTCTACTCGTATCGTTTTTGAAGCTGAATAAGAAAAGGTTTTGTTTTCTGATGCTTTGTTTTTCGGGGAAACTTGAACTCTTTCTCGATATTGGATTACTTTGAGAGTTTCACAGTCAATCCAAAGGCTGCAGAGAATAACAAGAACAACAAACATGAAATCTTCTTTGACTATCATAAGAAAAAGCTTCCTTTTGAATAGCAGATTAATGATTAACTTTCCTTAGCTACGAAAGGCTTTATTTGAAAAGTTATGAAAGGGCTAATCACTCAGTACTAAAATAGAAATTTTTCATGCAAATTAAATCAAACTTTCTGACGTTCGGTTGAAACGTTTAATTAGGCACGCTTCGAAAACGTTTTGCTAGGAATAAAACTTGATCTAGTTTGAGTTCAATTTGTGAAATCAATTTAGATTAATTATTTGTGCTGTAGAAGTTACAGTCTAGTGCCTAAAGTGAACAAATTTGTCAAGAAAAGATTTTTGAAGAATTGATTATTAGAAGTTTTGAAAGCATGTGACAGTTTCAAGTGTGAACGTTGAAATACTTTTGCTGTACTTTATTAAATTATTGAAGAGAGATTTATTGAACGTACACTTCCATCATCGATGTTGCTGTTAACTCGATACTTTTCATTATGTGCTTTTGATCTGCAATTTAATAAAATTCCAAAAGTTTCAATTTCCAAAGCACTTTGGATTGAATTCACCTTCAAAGGTCGTCACTGTTGAATTAAGTTCACGCAACGTCCAACACGAAACAATAATTTCAACGAACTTCCAATCGAGAATTAAAGCTTGATTGGAAGTTTGCACAAAAAATCTTGAAATTTCTCTTCGTGAGCGTTTTATCTGTTATTGAGCGTAAAATTAATTGCGGAAGTTGAGCACGGTTTAGTTCCAATTTATTCGCCAGAATCTTATTTCATTGCCATTAAAGTTTTTTGTTTCGGGCGATTTTCTGCGATTTTCTGTTGCCACTTCACATGTGCTTCGATTACGCATTTTTCTTGTTTGCCTTCCTTCTCGCTTGATCTCGAGTTTCGCGCGAATTAAAATACCAATGAACCGAGAAATTTCATTCTTGTTTCGTAAGTTTTTCTCCCCCTTCTCGCGTTGCTTAAGTTTCCCTTAGACAACGCGCTTGCATCTGCGATTGAGAAAAAAGTTAAGAGAAACGAAAAAGCCGAAGAAGAAGTTTGACACGCTGCTGGGTCTTTTTGAAGAAAGTTTTCGAGCCTCTTTCATGCCAACGACCGGGTATCATTTGTCGTTGATTTTGTTTCTACACTTCGAGGCAACTAGTTTGACTAGAAATTGGTGTTGAATGAATGAACGGAGGGAAGAAGAAACGAAACAAAATCGTAAACAGAGAAAATCGATGAAGAGAAAGTGCATCGAAGGTACAACAACCAGTAGAGATGTAGTTACATTTACGAGAGACGACATGGCAACAAAACAATCAACCTGTTACACAGCAAACGTGGCATAAATGAATAAAATCGAGGCAAGCTTCTCCTTTCTTTCTTCTCCGCTTTCATCAATGAGGTTTGGCATCATTTATTCACTGCAGGTTAGAAGCACTTGACATGAAACTTTAATTGTATTCGCTTCTGGCCGCTATAATTGAATACTAGGTATTGGATTCATTGACGTAAGCACACTGAAATCTTCTTCTTTGTCCATTGTTCGACGAGATTGCCTTCACTCCTATCTTTATGAGCGAGACACACAACGATTCAATCTGGCACTTTCAAATTTATGAATGATTAAAGCATAGTGTCGTAGTCGCAACCATTAAATATGAACGTTCCTAAGAACATAATAACGAAGCATTGTGTAATTAATGAAGACACTGAAAAATGCTTGGTGTTGGTTGGTATTTAATAAAAAGCAGGTAAGTGTAGCCGTTTAACTTGTACCGAGAACAACCGGTGCATGCACAGATACGTAACAGAAGACGAAACAAACGTCCATCAGCTTGGATAATTAAAAAAAAAATCCAAAGCATTATTAAGGTAAACACAGACGGCAAGTAGAAATGATAAACTCGAAATGCGTCCTCAACATTTTTTCGAGATAATTCCGAGAATTTATCCAAGCACGTCGCTTGTGTAAAGAATTAAAGTATTTTTAACAGCCAAACAAGCGCTTATGAGTCAACCTCGTCTGATGAAATTCCAGGCGAACGGTTCGCTTTGTAATTTATCGCAAACATGGCTTGGATAAAAGAAATTCGAAACTATTTTGCCAGCATTTCAATGACTCATATGACAGTGGTGCAGCAAGAAAGGTTGAAAAATACGTGAAAATTATGTTTCCCAGCGACATTTTTTCCAAAATAACAAAAACGACTAGAAGCTGACAGTTTTGAGCCCATCCAAAAATTGCTGGAAACCTTAAAAGCTGGCAAAGTCAAATTTTCAAAAACTGCTGAATATCTGAGTATCAAGTCACGATCCTTTATTTGTCTAGCTTCTCAGACATCTATGATCTTAAATTTCTCTCCATTCAATATCACCACGCTACAATATCGGCATAAAATGCAATTTTCCAATTTCTTGTGCACTGTTTCCGATAATCGTTTATTTCTACTTCTTACTACTGCAGCCGTAACGTGTTGAGACAAATAAAGAAAACAAAATAAATCACATATCAAAAGCAGGCAACAAATTATCACATGACATTTGTTATCGTTTTTGATGAATCGTTTCAGTTGCTTTCGAAGTTAAGCGAAAGAAATGAAAACCTTCAATTTGAAGGCTGAGAAAAGTGATTCATTGACTGTATTTTTCAGGCTATCGTGGCAAAAAGGGAAAATTGAAAGTTTGCTGGCTCTAATTGAACAGCAATCTCGAGAAATATCTCTTCGTTTTCAATTAAGAAAACTTTTCGAGACCTGAGATACAAAGCCTTAGATACAAACTATAATTTCACGGCTTTGTGTAGAATTCACTACTTTTCTCCTTTCATTTTATTATTTGCTGCCCAGCAGCCCAATTATAAATATTATAAAATAAAGTTTGCAGCGAAGGCACTTTTCATTACGAAAATAATATGCTGACCATAAAAATTTCGCAGTTAAGCCAACTTTACGAGTTAAAAGGTTTATAAGAAAAGTTTTCGGGGTCGACCAGAAGAAATGTGAAAGAACAGTGGTCACTTCAGCGTGTGACCATCGAAAATTCGGCCACAAAATAGCTGAACTAGCAATTTCGCTGTTGCAACTGAATATTTTCATTCCAAAATTTTTGTTTTTCTGGTAGTTTGTGACAAACAGCTAACAATAAAGTATTCAAAACAAAAACTGTTCTCGCAAAAAAAACTGTAGCGCTTAAATGCGGTATTTGTATTAATAGTAAAACTTTTCTTATCTTGAAATTTAAATAACTTCTTACTGTGTTGCCTGATGTCTCGTTGCGAGCTTAAAACATATTTTTTCCGTGAAACAATTGTAGCAATTGGCCTTGTTTACCGATAACAATTTGTATTTTATTTTATTTTATTTTCGCAAACTCTTTTGTTGATAGTAATTCAAATTGAATGTTCCAAAAGAAATTGTTTTCCAACTTACGTCTTCGCTAGTTCTCTAGTTAAACTCGATTGCAATCATTGTTCGACTGTTGTTAAGCAATTTCTGTCTGCAGCCCTTTCAACTGCAGTGCATCTGAAAACAAAGAGAGAGAAAATGTTTATTTTAAGTAATTTCGCTTTCATTATCTCGGATCGAGCAGAAACCAAAACAATGATAAAAGGCAAGCATGTGCGGAATGATGAATTTCCCAATGCACCAAGGCATGAATTCAAGTCGAATTTCTTAATTTTCCTGAGAAAACTCGATCGAGACTAGCTGCAGCTTCATAAATTGTGTAGTCTCGCCGACTCTCGACGAAAGTGCAGTGCAGGCCTAGACAATTAGACGTTTGCGAAATCGCTTTTTGTCGAAACTGAAAGTAAAAGCATCTCGCGCGTCTAAACAATGGCAAAAGCCGATTGCAGACTAAAAAGCAAAACTGTTTTGGTCCGAAATTTTCTCGTCGATGAATAGAAAGCACACTCCAATCGATTATTAAACATCTTTGGCTGGAACGTGCTGCTTTATTTTTAATTTATTCGAAAGGAAAAACGCTCTGGCCAATTTTGAAGACTCATCCATTTGCAGCAGCTCGCCAGGCACCTTTTGTAGAAAAATATTTGAAGCATTTACCTCAAATCAGAGATTCGTGTGTTGTCTGTTCGGTCAGCAGCTTGATGGGAAGGAGAGAGGTTTTTTTGAGCTTTAACGCTGAGTCATTCGCACACCACTTAAGGCAACGGGTGAGTGCTCAAAGGTCATTAATATCTGATGGTGATTAATTTACAAGAGACTTCGACATTCCATTAAACCATGCTGCCGAGGCCACCGCATGTTACCCCATCAAATTCCAATCAATTTATTATTTCTTTCTTCTTCGAGTAATTAAAAGGCAGGAACTCATTATCGCCTAGTTAGCGACCAGTGTATATGTGATTTTGATCGATTAAAAGGCAAGTCCTGGCTTCTAAATGCAGTGTTCAAGCTTAGAAACGTTTGCTGCTCGTAAAACTACCGCTTTTCACTTCATCCTGACTTTTATGGCATGCGAGATGTTTAAGGTGTGTTCCTAGACAGTTTCTTGGACGTACTAATTCATCATGTAGCACACAATGTTTGAACCGTCGAAACTGGCATTGTTGAGGCTTGGCTGAGTGTAAAAAGATCTCTCGTGTGAGTAAAAATATTTATTTATGCTGCCATGACATTGCGAGACATGAATTATTCATGGTCTTAAATGGCTAGAAAAATCATTTAAACATTTTCCACGTCGGAAAGAAATTGGAAGACAAGCGTACATTATCATTTTCCGTTGGCAGTCTTTGTTGCGGTTTTGCTTTCGCTTTTGTTAGAGTGAATTAGTTGCCAAAAGAAGCAAAAACCGAGTCACGTTACAAAGCCTTATATCTTTAAGGTAGTTTTGATAGTCATTTATGGGTGACACCAGTGATGACTTTTTAGCTAGACTGCTAAGAGGTTTACTATCAAAACTTGAAGCCAAATTTTTGTATCTCATCTTTTGCTTAGAAAAGCTTCGCAATTAAAGTTTTTGTGTTTAAATAAGCTTGGCGACAAAACTTCATGACGACTTCAAACTTAAAGTCTAGTTTTACAGTCATCCCTGTCTAGAGAAATCTTAAATCATCACCTCGTTGGTTTAAAACTCGTAAATTTCATCTTCCATTGTCTAAACGAACTGTAAACAATAAAAAAAATTGACAAAGTTCCCGACCAAATATAATTGAATGGTCCCAAAAAATGGTTGTAAAAAAAACATTGTAAACAAGCGTAAATCATGTCAGCATCATCAATTGAGCCAACGCAGCAAATTAACATGTCGGCCATTAATTACCGGGGCTGGTGCTTTCTTCTGGCATCCCAAAAACTCCATGCAGCGAACAAATTAATTAAAATCTCATATCTGCGCCCACACGCGGGTGTTCATACGCAGAATAAATAACGCAACCGCTACTCTATTGTTTGTTTATTTTGTGGGCTCATCACAATTGCAGCGGTCACGGCTCTCGTAAGCGATTCCCGCTCTTTGAATACACTTCTTCACTAATGAGCAAAAACATCATGAAAAGAAAAGTTTTTATTTTTAGAAAAACGAGGTTTTCCCACGCAAATCTGAAGCGAAAGCGTTTTTATCTTCTTGCCAAAGAACGCCACGCTATTTTGAAACTTCTACTTGTTATGTTTGTGGTTTTTTGCATACAAACGGAAGATCCGTGAATTTTAGACTCGGGGTCTATTGACACAATTTTCCTTGCCAAACATTCATTTCGATTTGCTTCCTTTCGTTTTTATTCGAAATGAGATTTTTGTGCAAAGTGAAATTTAAACGGAAGATGAACTCGACAGATTTTCAAATTAACTTTTTTTTCAACTGGTCTTCAACATCGTTTACTTCCCTACACGTTAAGCAACAAACTACAACCTGGGGAAATCGACAATAAAATTGCAAGCAAAAGGAAAAAAGTTTTAATTTTATGTGCATCCTAGCTGCCATCAGTGTTCCATGGCTTCTGTTTCCTTCCTGCTGAGTTTCAAAAGAACAAGACAAAGCTTCGAGAAGTGTGCATGGAAATGGAAAATTATCTAACGAGAAGCATCAGTCGACGGGAAGGCAGCAAACAATTGACTCCGAGTCTAACTTTAAGTCTCATTATGATAATTTGAAAGTAAAATTTGTAAATTAGCGATTAAAATCAGTTTTTTCTACCCCAGCGCACGCTTTACGGGTGAGAAGCTTTTCCCACACTGTCTTCTGCATGAAATTAGGTTTGACGGCGAGAAACAGAAGGTGACAGGTTCAGCATTTAATTCAAACACAATTAATGGTTTGCTGGTTGTTAGCTCAAAATTAAGCAATCAGTATCGTCACGCTGTTTCCCGAGAAGAGACTTTGTAATTTGTCAGAACATCTCATGTCATCATCAATGCCAAGTGATTTCGACAATTTTCGGGGCTTTTTAGATAGTGAAGGAGATGTTTGGACGGTCACACGTTGAATTTGAATTTATTGCTGTTGGTGATCTATAAAACTTCGGCCTTATCTTTAATCATGTGAAACAAGTTGATTTCAATAGCTAATTTGAAGTGTCATGCATTGATTGGCGCACGCGTCTTGCATTCAATAACTCAACTTAGAACTTTTCTTATCAAGGTTAACGCCCAAATGCTTAATCCACAGTGTTACACCCGAATTGATGCAAGTGCCTTGAACTTTGTTTTACTTTTCTACCAATTATACTTGAGAATTCTTAACGTACAGTGTCGTACATTTATCAACGCGCGTTTTTTGCCAAGTTAGAAAACAATTGACAGTTTGAATAACTGATATTACACTTCAGCAAAAGGTAAACCACTAAAACTGCACTTAATCATTACACTCTCTCGCCGCACACAGCTCATCTATCTCCCGATGTTCAAAAACTCTAACCAGACTTTCCAAACACTATGAAAAAACTTTTACGAATATTTTTCTGATGGTTTCGGGGCCAACATCATAAGCACATCGTTTCAAGACGTTCTCGAAAGGGTCAGACTCGCATCTCAGTCTTGTCACAGCAGCAACATAAGTACCTCATTTGCATTGGAAAACAGTTAACCACCAAGCATAAAATTAAACAAGTTTTTCCGCTCGCTTGTAAGCGTCTTGTAAATATTCATCAGATTTTTTGGGATTCAAGAAGTTCATCTTTAGCGCATGTAGCCAAGTTATTATTAAAAGTTGATGATGACGATGCCGGGAATGATGAGAGAAGCGATCGAGTGAACGTCTTTCCGCTTCGAAATTTGTGTTTAATTCAATAAATTTCCAGCGAGAAATTCAATCGACCGCGTTAGGGAGCTCGCAACAGTGATCAATAACATGAAGAAATGAGAAAGAAACGTCTTTGTAAGTTGTATTCATGACTTTAATGGCCCTTTATAGGCCTACTCCAACACGCCAAACATGGGTTTCTCAGTCTTACACACAACAAGTGGAACATGTAAATCACCGCAGATGAGAATCGATTCCGAAAATAGTGCACGTGGGCCACAAGAGATTTAAGATCGCTTAAAGTTTAAATCTTCAAAAAAACTGTTTTCTTCTTCGCCGTCTTGCCGTCAGTCTCGCATGTGTGAAAGTATATCTCGGCTCCATCAACAAATATGTTCACGGGTGATTGAGTAATAAATTATGAATTCTAACTGTTCTCTTTATTTTTACGAACGAAATTCGCTGAAAAAATTATGCTGAAGCGATTTGAAAGGCATTTTGTATCTGATTTTTATATTGTTTGCTTGAAGTTCACTTATTGTGAACCTGTACCTCTAAAAACTGTGCAGATACGTGAGAGAAACAAACATTAACTACATCCAATAATATTGCGAAAAAAATCCAGCCGTTTAGCTGCAAAACAATGTCATGAGAACTCTGCAACTTAGCGAAAGGAAAGAAATAACTTGAAAACCTGTAAATGCAAAATACTTGTGAAGTCATTAATGGATGTATATGCATCGTTGCGACACACCAGCAAATCGTAATGTCATGCTGGGAAAATGGTTAGCGATTGCCGAGCGCTAGAGTGACTAACTGTGCGTCTTTTAATGACGTGGATGTTCACTTTATTAAATCATAAGCGCTCGACATCATAAATCATCTTAACGTCTTGAAAGTTTCATAAAAACAATCTATTTGAGTAAGGAGGTCCGTCGATTGAGAAAGCATAATTTAAGAAAAACATTGAGCGTTCAAACGCGTATTGTTGGTTTTTAAATTACTTAAATGGAACTGCGGATGCATTCATCTGTTGACCTGATGATTCAAAGTTTTGACAGACGGAAATCGTTTTGGAAAGTGAAATATTAGTTGGAGTTGAGGTTTTGCCTGATATTTTTGTACTTGCAAATTTAAACTGTCAAAGTTATTATTAATTCGAATCCTACAAATTTATGATGCAGCGGCAACACGACCGTATTTGAAAAAATTTGAAATTTTTGTATGGGATAAAGACTGCTTAAGACTGTTAAACCATACAAAACTGTTCAATTCTCCAAATACAGTCGTGTTGTCCGCTGCATCAAATTTATAACACTGATTCTGTATTCTTTTTGAAACTCATAATGCACTCGGCTTAATTCCTAGTGTATAAATACCAAAGCATAAGCTTTTATGCAGCAAGCAATAAATTTAATCTTGGGAATTGCATTCCGTTCTGCTCAAAGAATGCTGTTTTAGAAGTTTTAGAAGAGATTGAAATTAAATGTACGGATGGAAGAATCAGTGAAAGACTTTAAATCTCTTTCATCTCTGCCAATCAAGCTTCTTACAATAAAGCAAAGCTATGAAAACAGCATTAAATGGAAATAAAAAGATTTCATCTTTTGAACGATTCTTGGTGAATTAACGTTCGTCGTTCGTTATGAAGGCAATTTTATGTAGTGATAATGCATATTTAATCTTTTTTGGAAGCATAATTACAGCATCAATAAAAAACTTGGTTAAGATCGAGATGAGTTGGAACTTATTCGCTTTTCCTTCAAGTTCAAGACGTGCTGCGGTGATGTAACGTTTGCCACGGCTCAGCGGACGGTGGAAGCGGCAAATCGTGTGGTAGTGGCCATGACTCTTCGTGTGCACCTTAAAAAGTTGAGTTTAAAATTATGCGCTCCAGAGTTTTATTGCCGGCCAATTTGTCAACCGTTTACAAAATCCAACAAGACCGAGTGGAATTAATGGCCTTTCAAAGACCTGTATCGGGGAAACTATGTCAGCGTTTCAGCGAAGTCATAAAGCATAATTTAATTATTTCAATCAGCATGAGAACAATTTTCAAAGCACAGTGGAGCACAGTGGACTTGCAAAGCTGCCGGGATAATTTATCGAGTCGTTGCATTTGCAAAAGTTTTTCAGTTTTACGAAAGCGCATTCCTGCATGAGAACATTCCAATTATAACTCTGCACCATGCATTTGCTGACCCCTTCCTCCTGGTACAGAATTCTCAAGAGTGAACGGAATGCAACATTGTACTGCAACAATGGCTCTGGTGGATAAATATTTAAACAGCAAACATAATTGAAAAGATTTTCTAGTTTTCGAAACTATTTTGAGAGATGAAAAATGGTTTCGAACAGAAATGAAAATTGTGAAATGGGAAGCCACAAAGGAATGGGGACGAAGCGACAAAAACCCTTCCATTTCGATAAATTCCAATTTCACAATAGTTTTCTCCACGATTTTGCAGCTTCCTTTCATTTCCATCCGAAATTAAAAGCTATTGTTCAAGGATCATTGTCGTCAAAGTTTTTTAAAGGCTTTTTTTGGGACTTTTTAGTCATCCTCGGGGTTCACCACAGTTGGTTTCCGTTCAATTAAGTTGCACTTAACTTTATCTGCAGGAAATTTGAAGATTGATTTTTATGAACGATTGTCAGTTTTTCAGTGTGAGTGAATCTCGTAGGGACGAAAATGAAGGCAAAGTTTGAAGTTGGGAATACAGAAGCACAAGTTTAATCCTACCAAAGTTAAAGCTAACAAGTAAAGTTTAAAAGGCTTTCTATGAAACACACCCTATGAAAGTTTGTTCTATTTCTTGTGCAAACTTGAAGTTTCACTTTCCATTTATTACAGCCACACATAAGAATAAGATAAAATTTTATACCAAGCTAAAATAAGGTGAGTAAAAAGCTGTCAGGTTCAACTAAGCTTTAAAATTTTGTTAGCGATTACTTTAAAATTAACTTTAAGAATTACAACCCAATGCCTTAAAATTTGCATAATCGGTTCTTAAATTGGACACAACTACTTAGCAGTGACACATGTTTCACACGACGTCTTAAAAGGAGAATTAGTTGAAGTCACGAAGTATCCGAAATGACGCATATCGCTTGGCATTAGCATATGTACGATGCCGTAAAAAGAGTGTGACGATGATAGTGATGGCATTTCAATAGTTTTTCTTTTTGTTTGAGTGAAATATCCAAAATGCGATAATATGTTGAATAGGATTGTCAAACTAAAGAAAGAAAGCGATTCGCGGATCAATTGAAAAATCTTTTCGATGGATATTTGAATACAATGACGACGATAATTCATATGATAGACAATTATCATTCGTTGTGTGATCGTTTCAAGCGAATCTTAGCACACGAGAGATCAGGTTTTCGGTTGGAAGACTTAAATCTCCGTCTCAGATTGCACAAACCATGCAAGTTGATACTCCAATTTCACGGACTAGTCTTTTCTCGTGTTTTTCGGCGGTCAACGTAGCCTTTTCATTCGAACCTGCTTTGGCACAAACGGAAATCTTATCTCTTTGCCGTGTTCTTTTCGACGTTGCAACGTTTTCGGATTACATTTCTTTTTTGCAAGTCTATGCTCGAATAAGAACTTGAATTACTCCCCATCAGTACGATCCGGTTTTGTAAAGTGTCTTTTCCTGTTTCGTGTGGTTGTGCAACAAACAGCAACGCTACACACCGACAAAACAGGTGCCACATGCTCAATTGAGTCACAACATATTCATTTAAATATCTTTCTACTCTCGCAAACATTTCTGGGTTGAAATAATAACGGGAAATTCGATCTTTAAAACCACATCGTGCCTTGATGCCATGCTGAATGAGCTTAGCCAAAGGTTTTTCTTCTTCTATCTGCGGCGAATATTTTATCTACTCTCTCAAAATTCTCCGAGTCAGGTGAAACTTAATCGCATTTAAAGGTTTTAGTCTTTCACGGCGCAATTAAATTTAATAACTCGTGGAAGATCATTTGAGCAAGTTACAGGGACAAATGTAGGGAAAGACGTATTGATGCTGATTAAGAATGAAAGTTTGTGAAGTTTTCTTGCAAACTGAACTGCATTAACGTTCGAGTCTAGCAAACAAGTTGCTTGTGGCAAGGTTACGGGAAATAATTGATTTTAATCAGTGATTATAGTTATAAAAACGACTTTTCAAGCTACAACTTGTTGCTTTGTCTGTTCTCCAACAAATGAAGTCACCGCCAGAACTTCTTGGCATGAAACGTTCACCTTTACCGTGACTCGAATTTGATTAAAGTCAAAATGGGTGACGGCGACCAATTTCCCTCACGAAATTATGTCATCACTTAAAAATGTCGCGATCTACTTCAATTTAATTTCGAAATAAGTCGAAAGAAAGAAGAAAAAACATTTTTCTTGAGTAATTTTTGTGAAAGTGGTGACGAATTTCGTAAAAGCTAATTAATGTTGACACCCAGTGACTGTGATTTCTCACAAAAACATTTTCGCATTGTTCTGCTAAACGATGTAGCGCGTCACGTTTATCGTGAATCGAGGTGAAAAACGTCTAATTGAATTAACAATTCGAAGAAAGAATCACAAAAACTTCTCTAAAACGCTTTTCTTGTTGGACATGTTGTGAGTCAATTCTAAGAAGAAGACGATCGTCGTCCCAAAGAGAAGGTTAATCGCCCTCGGAGCCCAAAAATGGACGGAAAACAGAGAACGAAGAACCGAAAACGGTTACATCCTGATGCACACAGTAGAACAAACCCTCGTCGTGTGAAACCTAAACACAAAATGTCCATTTCTAGGCCGGTGCGTTCTCCTACAAAGTCGAAAAAGGGGGAAAAGGAACAAAACAAGACGAGAGATAAAGTGAAACGGCTTACACAACAACGATGATGGGCATTAATGAATTACCTGTTTACCTGTTTTCTTCGCTTCTACGATCTTTCAACCCGTCAGGTTGTTCTTTTCAATTGAATTTCCATTTTTAATGCATCGGAGTTCTTTTTACATCATCCATGCATACACATTTACAGACACCAACAACTTTATCATCACCAGATCCACTGCGATGGGTCGTAAACGTATTGAGAGAAAAACAACATTGTCGTCAGGGAATGAATAAAAAAGCGGTCACGCTTACTTAAGCACTGTGAGAAATTATCCAAAATTGCCGGTGTGTTTTATTCAATTCGCTTTTTTGGGCAAATTACTGACTCTCTTTGCATGTTTCCAGCATTTCTGCTATCGTGCCATCTGATGTGCGCTTGAACTTTTAATTTCAAAACCGCGCGCTTGTTGGCCAAACAACAATGCACTGTGTTCACGTACACATGATGATAAAAAAAAGTTTTTTGTATATTTCTGGGTTCGGCGAAGGTTGGAATGTCCAAACAAGAGAAGGAAAACATCATTTGGCGCACATTATTTCTGCTGACGATTCGAAACGACTTCACTGAACATTGAACTGACAAGTCGAATCTCATTTCGGGTCCATCGACCCAATAACAGTTTGCACACGTCCAGGAACATCTTTATGGTGGATGAGAGTGTTTGGATTTGCAATTTTTCACATTTTGATGTTTTTTGATTGAAGAATTTCAACGAAAACTGATTGAAAACTATCAAAGCACAATTAATTTCAATGCAGTCTTGCCTTAAAGTTATTCCTGACAATAAAAGAAGAATGAAAACCAAAGCCCTGTTGTGCAAATTGCACAATTTAATCGCGATTTTTCTCTTCGTTTGCCTGATGCCCCGACTCCAATGTTTACCATCCCGCAATGCATTGCTTTGTGATTTAAATTTCAGCTGCGATGCTTCTTTCAAAACAAAATCCCGAAGAACGCGCACGGTTTAAGAAGAAATCCCTCCAAAAACGGTTAAGAAACTCACATGAAGTGGAATGAAGAAATAAGAAACCCAAACTGGAACCAGTTTTTGACTTTTTTCGACGCTTTTTATTTCGTAAAATTATGATTCATAAAATCTTTTTTTCCTTTCGGTATTTAAAGCAGTGCGATTAAATTGGATGGAGAATGTGATACAGATGGAATGGAGTGAGAAAAGAAGAAGTTACCTGTTGATCATCGATCTCTTGCGCCGAGTGTGTCGCTTATTCCTTTGCGCTTGGCTTTAACCTTGAAACACTCTTTCTTCTCTATCCCGGAATGTTCTTCTCTTCTTTCACTATTTCTGCTTTATTTAAATTTCTTTTGATTTCGACGTGTTTTCTTTTTCCACCAATTCGATTCTTATTTTTTGCAGATCGGGGAAAATTAATTTAACAACTTCAATAAACACGTTTCAAAGCAAATTTCATTTTTATTTCGCTTCTTTTGCTTTCTGCCACACATTCAGTTTCACTCTGAGGCTCGGAGATGTGCCTGAGATGTCGTCATCAAGAATGGTCATTTATTTTCTCCTCAACGGTCGTTTTTATGCCGAGTAAATCCTATTGGATACTTCACTTCACTTTTGAGGCACCCTTTCAAGTGTTAAAGTCCCGCTTTCTTGACGTTTTAATTCGATTTTCTGGGAACTTTCAACGAAATCGCTCTAAAGATCGATCACTCTTCGACTTTACGATTTTTCCAATCCGATTTTTCATACTTCACAACACTTTTCATTGAAAACCACTTCGAGAGTAGAACGCGATACGTCTGATCAGTCCGAGAAACAAACAGCGAGTGAGAATGCGAAGCGAGAGAGAAAAGCAACACGATCGAGCAACAAACTACCTGTTGCTTTGCTTAGTGTTTGAGTCCACACAACATGCAAGACGGGGATCGGTTGTATGAATGGAACAGGCCAAGTTGCTGAGATTTTTCTGCGAGATTCTGCAAGGGTTGATAGCTCAGAGGCAATAAAATTTTAATAAAAGATAAGAATTGAAGCAGAAGTGCAATGACGTTGGAAGCAGTCTTTGTATTTTTTGTGAGGGTGGAATTGATACACAATTAAACATCAGAAATCTAATGCAGAAATTAATGTCGAATTTATTTTATCGAGATTGCAGTTTAAATCGCTTCCACTTTTGATATAAATTCACACAAAACAGAGAAAAAAAAATCAAGAGAAAACCGCACTGCACAATTATCTACTTATCACTTTCGAACACTTTTTGGACTTGATTCCGTTAACTTAATAGTCACTGATCGTTTAAAAGCTGCGATCAAGCTTGAAATTCTTATCAAACGCGTTTTAATCATGGAAAGTAGAGGTCACATAAAAATTCTGTTTGTTTGCTTTGGAAACACTTGCCGCAGCCCGATGGCTGAGGCAGTTTTCAAAAACTTATTAAAGAAGCAAAATTTTGAAGACAAGTTTGAAGTTGATTCTGCTGGACTTGGTAAAGTTTTAAGCTTTGAAATGTCTTCAATTATTTTTTTCAGAAATATATACTAATCATTTTCCTTTGAAGGTCAAAGAGTTTTGGGCCAAGAACCGACTGAATTTGTCAAAACAATTTTAAAGAGAAACAAAATTCCTATCGAACATAGCGCTAAGCGAGTCAAAGCTGCGGATTACTTGACATATGATTACATGTTTGGCATGGATAACAGCAACATGAATCAGCTGAATGACGAACACAGTTCATTTCACGAAGAAAACAATCTCAAAATAATGTTCTTGGGAGAATTCAACCCTGACCCTAGCCAAAAGATAATCAAAGACCCTTATTTTAATCAAAACATCGAAGACTACGAGAGATGTTATATTCAAATCACCGAAAGTTGCACTGGACTGTTGAAACACTTCACAGGCATAGAAGCAGATAACACTGAAAAAGCTGGAAATTGACAAAACGGCATTTAATGAGTGGAACATCTCAGGGCTAATGAATGCAATCAACTGAAAATTGTCAAGAAAATTTCTTTAGAACTTGCATTTATAAAATAAAACTGCAAGATCGAAAACACTGAAAAATCGTTTCTGATTTTTTAAGAATCAGATTGTGATAAAAATGGAAGCCACAAAGTAATTTGCAGAAACTGAAAACATACCTACGTTATGATTCACGAAAACTTTTTGTTTCTCGACATTTTCACCCCAAACCGTTGGCACATGTTGTTTGTTCAAAAAATTCTCTTGCATTACGAAAATTTCCGCACTGAACGAACTTTTGTGTCGCAAATCAAACTCTTTCATCTCAATATAGCTGTGAAATAGTTTTCTGTGATATTCGTAATTAAATCTCCAGCCATGAAAAGTGACGGTCTTGTTACGTGCAAAGTACTTTTCGTTTGTTACGGAAACACTTGCAGAAGCCCGATGGCTGAGGCAGTCTTCAAAAATCTTTTAAAACAGCAAAATCTTGAGCACAAATTCGAAGTGGATTCAGCGGGAATAAGTGAGAGTCTTGAGCACATTGATGACTCATTTTTGACCTCATTTCTATCACAGGTGGATGGCAAACTGACCAAGAACCAAATGATTTCGTGAAAACGATTATGAAAAGGTGCAAAATCCCGATTGAACACCGAGCTCGCCACATCACAGTCAGCGACTTCTCAAACTTCGATTATTTAGTCGGCATGGACAACTACAACATTCGCGAACTCAACCGGTGCATGGATTCGGTGAAAAGTGAAGCAAATGTGGTGTTGCTAGGTGATTTCAACCCAGACACGAGTGATAAGATCATCATGGACCCGTACTTTGACAACAGAGAAGAAGATTTCCAGAAATGTTACACTCAAATTAGAGAAAGTTGTGTTGCACTTTTAAAGCACTTAATAACGTAAACATTTAATAACGTGAATCAATAAGTTAAAAACTGATTTTATAAACCAAACTCTCAAAAACTTCTTCAAATCGCTGAATAAAACATTTTCCATAGAAATTTCTACATTTTCTATAAAAACCTCAAAACCGATGTTCGGAATTCAAATATTTTTTTAACCCAAGCTTAATCGCGATCTCAGCAAATTATAAACAATTTCGTTCATGAAACGCGCTTCGAACGATAATAGTATCAAACCACCATGAACACAACCACCATGGACAAAACCACCAGAAATTTGTGTAAATCGATGAAACACCAAGTTCAAAATCGAAGAAAACCGTTAAAATTTATTTTTATGACACGTCGTCTTTTTCCAGCATAAGCATGAAATTGTTTCCATGTTTACACCTTATTCATAAGCATGAAATCATGTTTCATGTTTACACCTTATTTAAAGCGGAAACAACGTCAAATATGTTCCAGCCTCATGGTTTATTCCAAGACAAAATTAAAATCGTTTATTTCCCTAATTTACATACTGGTAAGAGATGGTGTTGTTGTTGTTTATTTTGGGCGCGTGAATTTCCATGTGTATTTTTATAAAATTTAACGGTTTCTCCGATTTTTAATCTTGGTGGTTTTGTTCTTGGTGGTTATGTTCTTGGTGGTTATGTTCTTGGTGGTTATGTTCATGGTGGTTTAATACTATTCCCGCTTCGAAGTCGAGAGTTGAAATTAAATTGTGAAAGATGTCTGAGAAGAAGGGAATTTTGATGATCTGCCTGGGCAACATCTGTCGCAGCCCGATCGCTGAGGCTGTGATGATTGACGTCGTCAAGAAACAGAATTTGAGTGAAAAGTTCCACATTGACTCAGCCGCTATCGGTAAATTATGCTGACTTAGGTTGAATTTGCGACGTAGTCTGAACTTTTGATTGTAGGTCCGTGGCATGTCGGCAAAAAACCGGAGCGCCGTGCACAGGAAACGATGAAAAAGTACAACTTGGAGTACGACAACAAAGCGAGAATGATCAGCCAAGCTGATTTCAAGAAGTTCGATTACATCTTTGGCATGGACAATGAGAACATTTGGGACTTGAAGGAACTAAACAAAGACGGAAGTGCGAAGATTTTACTGCTCGGCGACTTTGACCCCGCAGGCGAGAAGATTATTCGTGACCCATATTACGATTCGGACTCGGCGGGCTTCGAAAAAGCTTACGTGCAAAGCGTGCGATGCTGCGAAGCTTTCTTGCAAAAAGTTCTGGCCGGCGAAGTTTAAGAAATGTGATTGAGAGAGAATAAAAAGTTTTTGAATTCAAGTTTTGGGTTTTTAAATTTTGACGGTCGGGAAATTTTGTTGCTCTTTTAAAAATTGTTTCAGATTAAAGCGAATTGCGAAAACGGAAATCAGTTGGCACATTATCAACTAGAGACTGTGATCAACTTTCTTTAGTTTTCTTGTGTTGTTAAAAGTGGAACTTCAAATTGTTCAATCTAAGTCCAATTAGAAATTTTGGTCGAACGTAATTTTTAACGTGAAATCAGATTTTATATCGATTTGAAGCTGTTTTCAGATCACGGGCAGTTCAATGCACATTTCTATAATTTATTGAACTTCAATGCACATCAAAGCACAGTTTTCTGAATAAATAAACATCGCAAAGTCAATCAAAATTTGAGAATTAATTTTAATACGAATCATCTTTGAATGGATTCCCAACAAAAAACCCGACAAACTTTCTTCCCTGCCAAATATTTTTAACCAACGTCTGCAAAAAACTTTCCCACTTAACAAAGCTTTCTCAGAATCTGTCGCTTTTAATGAATCTTGAATTCCCAGAGTCAAAACAATCAAATCCAGTTCTGACTCGGATTTCTCGACTTTTAAGGCTAGTGATCAAGATTGCGAGACTAAGTTGAAACTTCAAAAGTTTTTCATAGTAATTTTAACCTTTACAGGTCAATCACGAGTGAAATGACGATCGCAAACTCCCACCCATCTTCTCTCACCCAGTCAATCAAGATGACACAATGATTGCCTGCTTCACGGGAACGTAGAAACCGGTAGAAAGTACTTCTGGACTGGTTATCAGTCTCTGGAAATGCATTATGCAACGTGCAAACACTCGACAACATACAATTGTTCCGATCACATCGAATTTCAACGTTTAAACATACGCCGCGTGTTCTTGTTTCGCTTGATCTAAAATTGAAAAATCAAAGAAGTGATAAAAAAGCGATCAAGCTGCGACTTAGCGGCGGCTAAACAACAATTAATTCCAGTAGCGTTTGACCTTGACTTTACCTGCTTGATTTGAATTCTCTTTTCTGCAATGTTGATTGGTACTCAACACCAAGCGTGTACAGTCAAGGTCTTTTCCGAATCGCCAACCCCCTCTCAAGCCATGCTGCGTTCTTGCAGACATTATATTCCTATCGGTTCTGACATGATTCAAACTCATGATACAGTTTTTATCGCTTTGCATAAGTTGTCGTGGTGTTTTGGCTTCGTAGTGTGTTAGACAATGAAACGGAAGCTTACAAAGCTCGAAGCACCACTGCAAAACACATTTCGCGCCGACAAGCTGCTTGTGTCTTGAGTCTTCTTTCTTTGCAAGGCGGTGTTAGTTCGAGTATAAAAGCGTTTGCGAACTGACAGAGCGAATTTAGTCGTTGATTTTATTTTACGGCAGCAGTCAAGAGTCCGCAGCCGCGTCGCGCGCCCAAAGAAAGTCAAGTGCATTTAAAAAGTTCCCTTCCGATCAACGGCGAAAGGAAAAACGTGAAAAAGTAGCGAGTTCGGTTTGACGAGCGGAGAGAAATTGACGTGAATTGAATCAAATAATTTTCATTGCAATTATTTGACAATTTTATGATCAAACGTGTGTGCAAAAAAGATTTCCTAATAAATAATGCCAGGTAACGAAACTGAAGTTCAACAACAGCAGCCATCGCCGCAAATCATGACGGAGAACATTTTTGACGATCACAGTAGTGGCAGTTCGAGCGGCGTCTCAGAAGATGAAGAACACGAGTTCAGTCCGGTGAAGAAAATTGCAAACCTAAAAATGCCCGATGCAAGTGAAAAATATTTGTCGTTGCCGAATCGAAGCCACGAAAAGTTCTTGCGAACGTTGTTTGACAATGTCTTGAACAACGCAGTGTTCGACGGCACCAGACGTGAGAACAAGGTCTTGGAATGGAGAGACCCAGAGGAATTGTCGAAGATCTTCGAAATGTCACTGAAGGACGAGCCCGACACTGACGACGAGCTTTTGAAGTTGGCAAACGACACCATCAAGTATTCTGTGAAAACCGGACATCCGTACTTTGTGAACCAACTGTTTTCCTGCGTGGATCCGTACGGCTTCGCAGGCCAGGTCATCACCGATGCCTTGAATCCGAGCGTTTACACCTACGAGGTCTCGCCGTGCTTCATTTTGATGGAAGAAGTCGTGTTGAAGGAAATGCGTAGCATTGTCGGCTATCCCAACGGCGATGGCGACGGCATCTTCTGTCCCGGTGGATCGGTAGCCAACGGTTACGCCATTTCTTGTGCGCGTTACAATGCCTGTCCGGATATTAAGGTAAAGGAAAATTGCCAAAAGCGAGTTTTTGCCAAAACAAAAGCGAGAGTAATGAATTGGATTGCTTTGAACGTGTGCACGGCTTAGACAACTGAATTAATTGGTTCGGGTGCCAAACATTCAGGCACACGATAGCGAAATTTAATTAAAAGAATTTCTAGAAAAATCTTTTCCAACGATTGTCTCTTCTCAATTTTTGGTGCGGGAACCGGGAAATCACGGAAAAGATCGTGACGTGGCCTTGACGCGGATTCTGGGCCAACTGCTGATTTATTGGTTGAAATTATCAGCTAATATTGCGTCAACTTTCAACATGAGATTGATTGCGATCATTACGCCAGATTTAACTGGAACTGAGAGATTGAAGTGCAGCGAGAACTTTTTCCCATGAATCACTTATAATCATCGTGACATTCAACAGCTACTTAACTAGCAACTCAAGCATAACTCAAGCAAATTCATAACAATTTCCAAACCGATTGATTGACACTGATTTACAACTGTTTCTTATGCTTGCAGACCAAAGGCATGCAATGCCTGCCAAGACTCGTTTTGTTCACATCAGCTGATGCACATTACTCTGTTAAGAAATTGGCCTCATTTATGGGCATAGGAACAGATAATGTTTACTTGATCAACACCGACGACGTCGGAAAGATGGACGCTGATCACTTAGGTAACGTGTTTTTGGGTCGTTAGTCTTCGGATGGATTTGATAATATTTTTGACCCCCAGAAAGTGAAATTTGTCGTGCGAAAACTGAAGGCGCTTTGCCGTTCATGGTTTCGGCCACTGCTGGTAATGAAAATGAACCTGAATTTGATGGTTTTCGATTTTTAACCGTAAATTTTATGTTTCACCAGGCACGACCGTGTTGGGGGCCTTTGATCCGCTCGAAAAGATCGCCGACTTGTGCGAGAAATACAAAATGTGGATGCACGTCGATGCTGCTTGGGGCGGTGGTGCCTTGGTGTCACAAAAGTACAAAAAACTATTGAAGGGAATCGAAAGGTAAGCAATCAAACGAGTTCAAAAGCCGCATAAGAGCGAAACTACCGCTTCGACTTCAAGGACAATCAATCATCAACATCTGTTTCTCATTTGTAAACACTTGGCACACACTTGAATCACATTTTTCTTTGATTCCGGTTTCGTTGACTTGCGCGATTAGCTGGTGTGATCGTAAACGTCTTTAATTTCCTATTTTCTGTCTCCGAATAGGTCCGACTCGGTCACATGGAACCCGCACAAGATGCTGGCGTGTCCACAGCAATGTTCAACATTCCTTTGCCGCCACGAAGGTATTTTGTCGTCGTGTCACTCGTCGAACGCCGCTTACCTATTCCAGAAAGACAAGTTTTACGACACCAAGTACGACACCGGCGACAAGCACATCCAATGCGGTCGTCGCGCTGACGTCTACAAGTTTTGGTACATGTGGCGTGCTAAGGGAACAAAAGGCCTCGAGAAGCACGTTGACGCGATCTTCGAGCACTCAGAACACTTCACTTCGCTGGTCAATAGCCGCGAAGGTTTTGAACTCGTGTCTGAACCGGAGTGCACTAACATTTGCTTCTGGTACATCCCCAAGAAACTTAGAAACCTACCACGCGACGAAAACTTCAACGCACAGTTGCACAAAGTGGCGCCAGCAATCAAAGAAAAAATGATGAAAGAGGGAACAATGATGATCACATACCAGCCGCTGAAGACAAAGCCGAACTTCTTCCGACTTGTGCTTCAAGATTCTTCGCTCAACAAAGACGACATGGTGCATTTCATCGATACCATCGAGAAATACGGCGAAGAACTTTAAGTTTGCCTTTACACAATTAATCTACACATTAAATTTAAATTTCAAAAGCGAAGGAAAGAGAGAACGAGGAAGAAAACATTAAACTCAATGGCAACAAGAATCGTTCAAGTTTTTTTTGCTTCTTTATGTCGGTTCGGGCGTGTTATGTGAAGGTAAATTTGAACTTGAAAAATGAAAACTGGCAAATGCAACAATCGCCTCGTAGTTAATTTATTTCCGTAATCAACAATTTGTAAAATTTATTGTAAGTACTGAAATAAAATGAGATTTTATGATAACTTAAAGTTTGTGTCGGAAATATTAAGTCTTTCAATCAAATTCAAGCTTATAAGTGTTGATCCAAGCTGAAAAATCAAAATTCAACCAAAAAAAAATGCGAAAACAATTTATTTTTGAAAACTTGAATCTTCAATCCAGTTTATTGGCTTCTTCAATGGAACAGTAATCGAATTCATGAAATATGTTTGCTTGTGAAAAAGACAAATCGTTATGGCTCCAACGTCGACAATTTCTCTTTCTCGTCGGTCATCTGAATTCAAGTTCAATCTCACTAGAGGGGGGAATTTCGGGAGTTTTGGGGCTCAGGACTTATTTTCTTGGGGAAATGTCAGCGTTGGCTTGAAGAGTAAAACTAATTTCACTGAGAAATCACTTAAATTGTCTTTTGTGATGAAGAATTCAAGTAGTTTTTGTGAATTTTTTGTTTTTTTCTTTTTAGCATACTTGAAATCATAAAAAAATAACTTAAAACGCGAACATTTTCTTTTCACACATCTTTCCTCTGCTCAATTTTCTTTTGACGATGTCATCTTTTTGCGATTACTTGTGCTAAGCTACTGACAAACGCCTTCTCAAAATTCGGCATCATCGAAATGTTTGTTGATGGAAGATTAAAATAACTTTTATTATCTCCCCAATCGGTGCGCAACGATGTCGTGGTGCAAACTAAACTTTCTACACTGATAACGACGCGCTATTTCCGAAATCGCTCGACTTGCGGTGCTTCCGATGTCTATCACAGATTTGAGTTCATTTGAACAAGTTCCTGGGTACGCGTGCGAGTTTGTCAGCACTTAGCACCGATCTTGCTTCCGTAGCTTTGTTTTGCTTATTCAACTGTCTTTCAAAACTTTTCTTTCTCCTGCTTGCACTTTTAGAGTTCAACTTTTGTTTCGCATTTTTACAGCGCCGCGAGGGCACTCATGCTCGTTTTGCAATCAATATTCTGCTTATCTGTCGCTTGAAACACTACACCCAACGATGCCAACCATTCCACACACTTTCCAATGTCAACAAACGCCAATGTATCTTTAACAAACTGACTGCTTATGCTCGGACGGTAGCTATTGATAACGAGATTCAAAAGATTAAAATTAAGAAAGAAAAAAAGGAGGCAATGGAAATGGATTAGAGAAAGGGGGAAGTTGCCATGCATCATCCGGTCAGTCCTGCGTCCTGCTGTCTCCAGACCTAAACCCATCACCACAAATCAACTTTGCTACGGAATCTAGAAATAATACTTAAACATCCTCCACATACACTTTGATGATCCAATTCTTGAGGGCGAGTTTCCGCTCGCGTTCGATGAACCAATCCATGATGTAGCCGGCCATTTTGGGAGACTTCTTGTACAATCGGAAGAAGCGGCTGTAGTTGTTGAGAGCCCATGCCGAACGCAACTTTAGGGCATGAGAAATGCACTCGTCAGCTCGCTCATCACTGGATAGAGACTTAAGAATTGATGACATATCTAAAAATGTGCGAATTGTTATTTAAACGTGCTGAGGGGTGGAAGAGATTGAACAAACCTAAGGTATTCTTGGTGAAAATGTAGTAAAGAATCCTGTACGCCAAAAACTCCAATTGATTCTCACCACCAACTTCTGAATAGAGCATTTTGAGTTGAGTCTGACATTGATTGAATTCCTCATGGTCGCCCTTTTCCATCGCAATTCTGAGAGAATAGGCAGATTTAAAAGATTTAACTCAAGATTTCAATCAAAATTCTTTCAAGCATCAACTCACCTAGCATGGGTCTCGTAAACCTTAATGGTAAACGCGTCTCTGACTCCCTGTACAGTTAAGTCTTGCCGGATGGATTTCAGCTGGTCGCAGGCGTAGTAGTAATCTTGTTTGTCGAGCCATTTGTTCTTGACGTTTTGCAATGAGAAGACGAGAACATCAACGGGTCGGACTTCGGAAGCTTCTGGTGCTTTAGTCAGTCGCAAGAATTGCTTTTCTAAATCTCTGCAGGTTCCTGTGATGTGGAAGTTGAGTAAATCCAATCCGCCGTCCTCGCAGTCGTCGATGATCGGGTTGAAAGGAGTTGGCATGGTGAGTCGTTTGCGAGCAGACAGCGAAGTGACTGAAGCGCTGGGCGTCGACTTGGCCGACGATTTGTTGAAGCGATCCGCTCGTTTCTTTAACCGTTCTGAATCAGCTGAGTCTACAAATCCACCCATGCCAGCTGCTCCGTTCTTTGTGTAAAAAGCTGACTTCTGAGCCATTTTCTCCTTCTTGGTCTTTTTCTTAGTGTTGGCCTTGTTGGATAATGGAAATGTCGACTTGTTGTTGAAGAAGCGTCCGTTGTCATCATCAGAGCTTCGCCGCTTTCTGGGCGGACTTGAGCTTCGACTGCGTGATCGCGAGCAAGTGGATCGTGACGATGACCGAAGACTTCGTTTCTTTGTAACTGGCGTTTTACCCAAGCGAGCTCCAAGAGGCGATGAAATTCCTTTCTTGCCCGAAGACTGTCCAACGTTCTGGAATTGAGCAAGGTGTCCACTGACGATCGGCTTATTCTTATTAAAAATATTGTTTTGCGGTGGTTTCGTGGGAGACTGCTGTTGTTGTTGGACGCGATCGCTGTGGAGAATCGGCATCGGCTCGTTAGCCCAATCTTTCGTGAACAATTCATCACGATTCGCGGCCATCGTGATTTTCCCTTTTAAAGTTATTTCACACATGTCCTTGTCAAGAGGCGTCGTACATTTCATGTAGCAACGGGCAACGTAGTTATATAAGCTCTCGGGCCACTCCATTGCTGGATTGGCAGCCCCGTCGGCCGATTTCTTAGAGGCATCGGCCATGTCGATATCCTTGGATTCTGAGATGGAAGAAATCCCTGGTGCAAGCTTATTCATGAACGAGTTGGACTGAGCGTTCGGAGACGCAAATGGAGGCGGAGGTTTGTTAAAGTCGTTTTGCATTGGCGGCAATGGCGGGCTGAAGCCGAATCCATCGTTATCACTTTCTTTAAACGAGCCGTTCAGATTTTTCTTGTTCTTGTTTTTCTTATTCTTACGTTTCTTAGCGTTGCCTTGGAAGTTCATCATTTGGTGGTTGCCGTTGGGCATTTGAGAAAAGTTTGGGTTCTGATTACGCATGACTGGGTTCACTTTCATGCCCTGCTTGTTAATGTTAAAAGGGCTGAACTTAATGGGCTGGTTGAACAAGCTCGGAGCTTGGTTCGACTGCTGATGATTGAAAAACGGCGGACTCTGATGGCAGAAGTCATTCGAACCCATTTGTTGGAGACGATTTTGAGCGTATTGTTGGACGTGTGAAAAGTATGTGTTCTGATAAAGAGCCGAGTTACTGTTATTATTGCCACCATTTCCGAAGTTTTGGGGCGGATGAGAGAAATTCGCTGGCGACGGAGGAGCCTCGCTCGATTGAGCACGATCTGGATCCATTCTTTCCAGATTACCGTTTACAAACTTACCTAAAACGAGAGTTTGAAAACGGGTTTAGCGGTTTTGCAAAAGCTTGCTGGATGTCTGTGGAATCCATTTGGTGACGTCACGGAAAAATCTCTTCGTTTTCATTCTATTTTAATCTTTTCCTAACTTCTAGATCTTTTCTCACCTATTCCGATGAAATTTGAAGAGATTCGAGGGCTGTGACGGTACTTGCGATGTTTAAATTGCTTGAAGAGCGTTTTAAGGTGATTATTGTGATTAAATTTTTTACTCGCTCGCTTTAGAGAAAATTTCTTTAAAAGATGCGAAGAATGACGCGAAGAGTGACGAGGGGAGAGACAAGCCGAGGGGCCGGGAAACGTTGGAGACGAATATCAAAACAAGAATAAAGGCGCGAGAACCACTAAATCAAATTCAAGCAGAATGAGCTCAGGCCGACTCCAAGTGAATTACGAGAACCGTTCTTCAGGCTTCTACCGAAAAGACCAGGAGTTCATGAAGCAGTTCTGTCACATCTACGCTGCCAGGCTCCAGAAACTCGGCGCTGAACTCTTGAAAGAAAAAGCGCAAAAGAAATTCGGTAAGCGAAAATCCTTCCAAAGCGATGGTTGGATAACAACATTTCCGTCCAGGCAAGAAGCATCCTTTCAAGAACATTTCGGAACTCAATGAAGACTCACCGGAGACTTGCATCATCATCGGGACATTGTTCAAAGACCAAGTCATGAAGCCGAGCATTCTCAAAGAAATCTCTGAGGACAACCAGCTTGTTCCATTGCCGGCTCGCTCCAACTACAACGACGAGAACGACTTCATGATTCTCGAAGACGAGTTGCAGCGAATTAAACTTGAAGGAAAAATCAATGCGCCGGAGCTAATCACCGGAGTGATCGCCGCTGTTCTTGGTGAGTTTTGCTCGTTAACTCTGTTGATGACTTTTAATTAATAAATCTCGTCTTTTGCCAACCAACAAGGCTGTGATCGTAAGTCCCCAGTGCAATTTATTTACACACAGTGTTTTATCTCATTTCACAACCTTAACTCAGTGTGTGGTTTACTGATGTTTTACACTCACACTCACAAAACTCATTTCATCTAGATAAGCATGAACTGCTATACTTAAGTGTAGCAAGTTCTTGAGATAAGCCTTTAAATTAACTCGAGTTTGCACAATTGTAGGATACATTGGAGGTGCAGGTACGTTCGTTGTGGAAGAATGCTTGTTCTACGAATGTGGACCGGAGATTCCATTGAAGCCAATCCAGGCATCACCCTTGGTCGTGTTCATCAGTGGATTGGACTTGAACAACACCGACAATGCAGCGTTGTCGTTGGACGTCTTTCAACAGTGGATTTTTGGAAACTTGGAGATATCTGAAGAGTTTGACCCGTCGAATGTCGTTCGTGTGGTCATTGCAGGCAATTCAGTTCAAGCAACTCCGCCAAAGCAACACAAGAACATGAGCTCGTTGACGTTGAGAACTTTCGACACCAAAGACATGTTTACAAGTCTAAAGCTTCTCGACGAAGTAATCTCGAATTTGGCTCAGTCTGTAGACGTCGATTTAATGCCAGGCGAGTTTGACCCATCGAATCACATGCTGCCTCAACAGCCGTTCCATCACTGTATGTTCCCAAAGAGCTCAGTAAATCGCGCCTTTAGCGGAGTTCCAAATCCTTATCAGTTTGAGATCGAGGGCCGCTTGATTCTGGGAACTTCGGGTCAGAATATCGACGATATCAGAAAATACACAACGGTCGATAATCCGATCGAGTGCATGAAAAACACTCTGAAATGGTCTCATATTGCACCAACATGTCCAGACACTCTGTCTTGCTATCCTTATTATGAACAAGACCCATTCATCATCAGCCAGTGCCCACACGTTTATTTCTGCGCTCAAAACGACGGCAATTTCAAGACAGAAATCTTCACAAGTAAGAATTGGACATGAAAAAGTTTTGAAATTTATTGACACAAGATTTTTCCACAGATTCGAATGGACAGAAGACGAGACTGTTCACAGTTCCATCGTTTCAGAAGTCGCAAACCATCGTCATTCTCGATCTCAAGACGCTCGAATGCAAAACTATGTGCTTCGCCACCGATCTAAGTGTTGTTGAAGAGTAAATTAAATTTGAATAAAAAGTTTTTTTCTAAAAATTTAACGGTTTTTGACTTTTTGAGTCAAAAAGAATTCTCAGTAAAAGTAAAGAGCGAGACCCGAACTTCATTCGCTGAAAGAAGCTTTCAGAGAGTGAAGACGTGTAACGGCAGTGGCAAAATAATTCAAATAAAATTGAACAATAAAAAGCGCTGAAAAGCCTAATAAACGATCAGAAAAATCTGAATTAAGACGAAGGTAAGTGAAATCCAAAGCATTCTGCGCAGTTTCCTTCAATTTTGTGCATCAAACCCAATTTGAAGGTTAAAAAATGGCAGGACGAGGACGTGGATTCTCTTTGAAATCGTTTAAAATCAAAGACAAAGAAGAAAGTGATACACAATCGGTGACTTCCACATCGTCAACAGCCTTGCTGCTGCAGGGACGAGGTCGTGGCCTCGCCGCATTCCCACCGAAGGCCAAACCTTGGGAAACACGTGCTGTTCCCGAGAAGCCACATCCAAATCAGTTCAGAAATGACAGCGACGAGGAAAAAGTACCAGGCAGTCGCCCATCTTCTGCTAAGATCCCTAGTGTTGCCTCCGGATCGGAATTCTCAGACCAGAAGAGCGAAATCGTCAGTGGCTCGGTGCTCACCTCATTCACTTTGGGACGAGGACGTGGATTTTTCGCTAACCCAATGAAGCCGACCTCAAACAAACCCGTTCCGTCGCCAGTCTCATCACAAACCAAGTCGAAGGAACCACTAAGCTCCAGCGGTATCGACAAGGGACAAACCACGCCTTGTGATACTTCGCAGAAAGCTTCGCAAGCGACGAGCTCTGGCGCTCAGAAGAACATTGGACAAACATCTGATGATGTTTCAACAGGAACAGGAAGAGTTCCGGTCCTGAAGCACGGCAAGACAGGACAACTGATCACCGCTTGCACAAATGCAATCCCGCTGCACTGCGATCCAGAATCTGGCGTCTTCGAATACGAAGTTCGATTCACACCGTTTGTCGATTCCATGAAATTCCGTGGACGATACTTGATGCAGCACAAGGAGCTTATTGGAAACGCAAAGACATTCGACGGTGTCGTATTGTTTTTGCCACACAAACTGCCGGAAGACATTACACACCTTGTCTCGAAGAGTCAGGACGAAGAATCAGAAATCAATGTCCAAATCATCTTCAAACGTCGCAAGCGCCTTGGCGACAGTCTCCAGCTCTACAACATCCTCTTCGATAAGGTCTACAAGGTGCTCAACTACTTACGTGTCAACCGAAAGTTCTACGATCCCACTGCACCGCAATTGCTGCCCAGCAAGAGACTCGAAGTCTGGCCGGGCTACGTTAAAGCTGTCGACGAATTGGAAGGTGGACTAATGCTGACATTGGACGTGTCGCACCGAGTTCTTGCTACACGAACTGTGCTGGAAAACATGACAGAGTGCTATCAATCTGACCGCGAACGCTTCCAAGAAAATATCAAGCGAGACTTGATTGGTGAGTTAATCATGAGATTGGATTACTAAAGTTTAATAACGTCTTTCTCCTTCAACAGGCAAGATCGTCCTCACCCGCTACAACAACAAGACATACCGCGTCGATGACATCACCTTCGAACAGACGCCAAAGGACACGTTCATGCAAGGCGACAAAGAGATCTCATACGCCGAGTATTACAAGCAGCAGTACAACATCGAGATCAAAGACATGAACCAGCGCTTGCTGATCAGCCGAAAAGAGCTGCGTATCTCCGGTGAACGTGAAAAGAAAGAGTTCCTCTTCTGTCTGATACCGGAACTCTGCTATCTGACTGGTTTGTCTGATGCAATGAAGAAAAACTTCACCGTTCTCAAGGAGCTGGCCACTTACACGAAGCTGTCTCCCTACGTGCGTCTCGGAGCTTACAAGAAGTTCTTGGAGAATGTGGAGAATACACCAAATGCCAAAGAAATTCTCTCAGATTGGGGACTCTCTCTCGACAAAGACCCGATCAAAGTGACAGCTCGAGTGTTAGACGAAGAAAAGATCATCTTCGGTCATGGAAAGACTGGTGGAGCTGGTGATCGCGCCGACTTTTCGAAGCACGCCACCAACAACGAAGTGCTCGAAGTCGTTGACTTCCACGACTGGCTCCTTGTCTACACAATCAAGGATCGCAGTACTGCCGACTGTTTCGAATCGACTATGATGAAAGTTTGCGGTCCAACAGGCATCCGTGTGGCCAAGTCACGCCGCATCGAGCTGGAGAATGACCGCACCGAGACGTTCGTCAACAAAACTCGTGAAGCATTGAAGGGCGGAAATACGCAAATCGTCGTGATCGTAGGTCAAACGAGTTTTTGTTATTACATTTTCTAAAACTCTACTCGTAGATCTTCCCGTCCGCTCGTGATGACCGTTATGCAGCAATCAAACGAACTCTATGCGTTGATGTTCCAGTGCCGTCGCAGGTGATCAACGCTAGAACGTTGAAGAACGAGGCAAAGAATCGCTCGGTTGTCCAGAAGATCATTCTGCAAATGAACTGCAAGCTTGGCGGAACATTGTGGGGCGTAAAGATCCCATTGAAGGAGACAATGATCTGCGGCATCGATACTTTCCATGAGGCTGGATTGAAGGGAATGACTGTTGCTGGATTCGTCGCAACGTACAATCCCGAGTTTACGAAATGGTTTAGCCGCCCGACAATTCAAGAGAAGCGCGAGGAACTCGTCAATGGACTCGTGGCGTCAATGGAATCGGCAATCGCAAAGTACTACGATTACAACAAGAACTATCCGCAGAGCATCGTGATTTACCGCGACGGTGTTTCAGACGGTCAGCTGGAGTTTGTCAAGACCTATGAGATTCAGCAGTTCAAGGCAGCATTCAAACGCGTTAAGGAAGACTACCGCCCAAAATTGACCTTCATCGTCGTCAAGAAGCGCATCGACATGAAATACTTCCGCTATCTCGAAGGCAAGCCAACCGGCAGTGCCTACTGCAACGCTCCACCTGGCACAGTCGTTGACAGCATCGTTACCACCAAATATATGTATGACTTCTACATAGTGTCTCAGTACATTCGCGAGGGAACATCAACTCCATCGCACTACATCGTTCTGGAAGACGAGAAAGACTTCGATCCAGACATCCTCCAACGAATGACCTACAAGCTCTGCTACTTATACTACAACTGGCCGGGAACGGTCCGCGTTCCAGCTCCATGCCAATACGCCCATAAGCTGGCTGACTTGATTGGCATGAGCGTCAAGAAGCAAGTCAGCGAGAAGCTGGCTGACAAGCTTTACTTCTTGTAAGACGCCAATGAAATGTTGATATCTTTAATTAACAGATAAAAACATTTTTGTAACAAGGAAGACCAAAACATTATGTATAGTTGACTAAATAAAAGTAGATGACCAGCATAAGAAGTTAAGTTTCTTGTGGTGTAATAGCTTTGTTGTGCAGTTTTCCTTCAAATCTGTAACAAGTTTTCATGTAAATCTAAAGTCATAACACGAAAACACTCAATTTTCTTAATAAAATGTCTTTTATTATGATCTGCACAGCAGACTCTCGTTTTGGTTTCGTTTTAGTAAGGAACACTTGTGTTTTAGCCAAGTTAAGTCAGTCTTGAGTTGCTTTAGTCATGTTGTTACATGAAAGTCACCGCCAGTAGCCTCTGCAATGATACGATAAAAAGATTAGAAACCGTGCAAGGAAAAGCCTGTCAAGGGAATTAATCGAGATAGAGAGACAAGATGAATTATCAAGATTCCTGTCGTTCAACACATCGAACGACGACCAGAAATGTCACGAAAACTCAAAACTCTTCAACCAGTCTCGAGACGAGACAAACCATCGCCAGAAACAAACAACTCTAAGTTTATGATACGCAAAATGTGTGTCAAAGCATGATTGCAGTTACTTCCTAATTAAGTTATGATTCAATTGTTCAATTCAACATCAACTTACCGCATCAATGCGCTTTCGATTCATAAATTCATTCGCAACCGCTAAACGTATTTTTTATGGAACGTCTTTGTGTTCATTTTCGGGATCGCTTCGCTTTGAGAGGTCAAGGTTTCGTTCGATCCTCAAGATTTTCCGCTTCGTTTTCACAATGCAATACCGCAATTTTCATCTTCAAGCAAAAGTCTGAAGTTTTCAGATGTTCGAAGAGGTTTTTACGATTTTTTTTCGTTTATTTTATGGGACTTGTGATGTCCGATGTGGTCACTTTCCGTTCGTAAGATTCTTATTGAAACGAATTAAATGTCAAATTCCCGGAAGGAATTTCCAATGTTTTACACATTTTCCGCACAATTTATTGTGATTTTCACTTTTTATCTGGCGACGTCTCCGCGACGATCCTTTCAACGTCAATTCATCCGTCAATTCAACGTGACTTCTTCGATTTGATGAAGTTGATGACGCAAAACCTCAAGTTAAGGTCTATGATGTCGATTTCAACGTGATGTTGGCATATTTTGTAGACTTTTCCGCACAATTTGAACAATTTCCGCAAATTGAGATGACTCAGGCTGGGCCTGACGTGTACCTAAGGGATTTTCAACGATTTTTCTTTGGAATTTTCCAAAAATGCAATCTCAAAGCAAGTTATTTTCAGAATATTTATATTTTCTCGGTGATTTTACAGTTCAACAAAGTTTTTTGTTTGTATTCTCGTTAACATAGTTGTCAAATTAAGCGCAAAACTCAAGATAATGAATACGCAATGTGTGAGGAATCGGTTAAGTGCAAAAATTGTTTTAAGTCGGGGAAAATTGTTTCTTAAACAGTTCTAAAGACCCAAATCAAAAAAAAAACCGTTCGGCAATGTCTACATGTTCTCGAAAATATATATCAGCTTACGACCTAAGTGGGTTCTTCAAGTTCTACGCTTCGAGTTAAAATTCTAACGCAATCTTGAGTCATCGTCTTCCGACCTCAAACCGCTTTTATGATGATGGCTTAAAGTCTAGAGAATATTTTTTCTTTTCTTATCCGCAAAACGTGATTTTGAGTCGCTTCGCAAGCGCTCCGAAGATGAAGACGGTTGATGACAGCGACAATTTGTCAATCAACGCAGCTTAGAATCGACGGTTTTGATTCATGAAGCCACCACCGCGTTGTGGACCTTGATTGCTATAAAAGAATTTATGAAGTTTATGTAAGAATTCATTCGTTAGTTTCAGTCAAGAAGCGCCGCAAACATTTTCGCAAATTGAATACTCTTCCAGTGTCGCCATCGCACTTCAGATCGACACTGCTTCGATATTCAAAACGCAACGTTAATGGACCGCAAGAGATCATTATAAAATATTTTACGCATTGTTAACGTAGAAGTACAAAGCGTCAACGGCTTCAAACCGAATGCCAACTTATTCCCGGTGATATTTTGGGCAACAAACACAGACGGACACTCACGGGACTTGAAAAAAGTGGACACTTACCGGTTCATGCCCTGGTTGCCGCCGAAATTACCACCAAAGCTCTGGTTGTCGCTGTCGCTTCCGAAGTTCTGGTTTCTAGGTCCACCGCCACCACCGGCGCTTTGTCCTCGTCGGCTGAACATATCATTGCCGGAGTTTCCCAAATTGCCGGAGCTGCTACCGCCTGAGCTAGCGCCCATGTTCTGCTGGGGGAAGTTGTTTTTGCGCTCGAAGCTGTTGTTCATGCTTCCACCGTTGCCTTGATTGTTGTTGCGGAACTGCTGAGGTGGGCCTACGAGTTTATACAATCAGTACATGTCAGCAAGTGTCGCCAGTCAACTCACCATTGTTACGACGTCCCATTCCGTTGTTGCTCTGTCGGTCGTTTTGCACAAAATTGTTCTGGCCCATTTCATTTGGGAAGGATGGCAGTGCAAAGCCGCGTCGGTCTTCTCCGAACCCGCTGAAGTTGTTGTCGTCAAAGTTATTTCCGCGGTTGAAGTTTGCGTTGTTCGACGACATGCCGTTGTCGAAGTTGTTGGAGCTTCCCATCGACTGACGATCCATCATGTTATTGCCACCTCCGAAGCGGCCCATGTTTGATCCTTGGTTGGATCCCATTTGCTGGCCGTTGTCGTTGTTTCGTCGCTGAAAGTTTCCACGGTTAGCTCCACCGCCGTTGTTTTGCTGCTGGTTTTTGTTCTGATATGGCGCGTTGCGGTTTTGCTGACGATCGTTTTGTCGGTTCTGACGCATTGGTCCGGGTCCGCCTGGATTCATGTTGTTCTGGGGCATGTTTCCGCCTCCTTGCATGTTTGCAGCAGCCATTCCCTGGTTACCTGGATTCATGGCTCCTTGGTTCATGCCTCCTTGGCCGCCCATCTTATTGCCTGAAGAGAAGACACGTTAGATAGACTAACTCAACGATTAGGTGCTGATCAATCTTACCTCTAAAGCCACCACCGCCTTGGTTGTTCATCTGACGATTCATTGGACGGTTAGGACCGCCTTGATTCATGCTGTTGTTATTGTTGTTCATCCTTCCAGCGCCGTTGTTACCCCCTTGTGGACCATTGCCATTTCCTTGTTGACCCTGGCCAGGCTTGCGTTCTTTCATCCGTCCACGCTCAACAACGATGTTGGCTCCGTTGAATAGCGAGTTGTTCAGGTTCTTGATGGCATTGTCGGCCATCTCCTGTGTTTGCATGTGAACGAATCCACAACGATTCATGATATCGCACTCAGTCACCTGTCCGTACTTCTCGAAGAGTCTGCGGAGATCTTCGGGCTTCGAGCCTGGTGCCAGTGAGCCGACGAAAACTTTTGTTCGCTAAAATAAGAAATATATTTCAACTATTAGTCACCAATGGTGGATGTTGATCGAGTCAAAGCAAATGGCTTGTTGATCGTTTTCCCGGCATTTTAATTTGACGAAGTGTTTGTTTAAGCCGAACAATTAATTTTCTGAATCAAACAACAACAAAATAGAGCGTCCATTATGAAAAGTCGCAGGCAGCTTTCTTTCCCGCACTTCATTCGCGATTTTAACCCGGATTTTCACTCGATTCGCGGACGGCGCGGGTTGATGTAGGATCCAGAGCACGGAAATATTGGTTTAACTTACGGGGATCATGATTAATCGAACTTCTAACTTTTTCAAACACGGTTTCGGAACTCGAAAACTCGGGGAGAATGCTACACGAGCGTTTGTAAGTTTCTCACCTCGACCGACAGAGTTCGCTCCAAAACTTCGCCAGTCGCAGCTATATAGTCCGAGCGAAGAATTTGGGTTCTGCAATTTCAAATAGAGTTCAGAAGCTTAAACAAATCAAAATTACCAAAATAAACCGCGGAAATTCATCACGTGATCATCGGGATTGTCCGTCGCGTGAAAATTCGTCGAGTAATGCGGTGCAGATAGAGTTATCTTGCATTGCGTATTCCACACTTTGTGAATTGTGAAAACATCCGTGAAACCATCATCCAGACATGGATGAGAACAAGGATTTTCTGAAGGAAGACGGATACCTGGCCGTGGAGTGCTCCGACATCCACAAAATAATTTTTCATCCAAATTTGAACGTAATCCTGATTTTCACCAAGTCTGTCATTTTGACTCTCGATGTCAACTCGGGGGTTGTTCTGCAGCGTGTGTCAACGTCAGGTGAGTGTTTATCGTCGATCGTGGATCAATCCAGTCACCTTTTATGCGTCGATTCATTAGAATCAGTTTCGCGAAAATCTTGACCTAACCAAAAAAGGCAAATTTTCATTGGAAAATTTCGATTTTCCCCGACTCTCTCACGGCACGTTGCGTTTATCTTGCGACACTTTAGTGCTTTGTCAATCTGATTTCAATGTGAAGCCATTAAAAAGTTATGATTAGAACATTATCGGCAGTTTTCTCCTGTGCTCCGTGATTGCATCGCGAAGAACAAGAAGAAAAAACAAGAATCCTAATTCCAATGTATTGAGTAACACGAAAACGCTCCAGCTGTCGATAAAAATAAATCTATTCGATCTACGAGTGTGTTGCTATCAACAATGTGACTTCATTTTCGCAATCTTTTCCGTAGAATGCAACAACAAAGCCACCAAAGGCAAATACTTAGCCGAGCATGACAAAATTCTCTTCTGGGATAACTCGAATCTGGGCTTGCGGAGCGACTACAGCGGCGTTCTACTGCTGGACACGATCCTACAGGCACCACTCACCAACACTGACAATGTCATAAAAATCGAGTTACTTCTGTCCGAGGCGGTTCTCTTGCACCAAAGTCTGGCTTTGCTTGAGCAACAAGGCGTCGAGAACTCCGCCGATGTCATCAACGAGCTTGTGTTGAAGATTGGAGAGGCACAGCAGCGCACGAAGAAGGGAATCAAAGCACAGAAATGGGAAACAATCTGTCTTGAGCTGCCTCACTCGAGCTTAAAAGTTGTGGCTAGCACGATGGTGATGGAGCTGAAGAGCCTGCAACGACACATCCCTGCCTTGGCCATCGCTTCAGCAGTCAACGAACGCCTCACCGACCTGATTGTGGGCGGAAGAGTCGTCGAGAACGATCAAATTCAAAGATTCCACATGTATTCAGAGTCCGCTCGCCGCAGAACATTCGATTCATGGCCGTAAGTCACAAGCTTGACCAAAAATTTTGCATTTTTAATAAACTTTTTTGTCTTTTCAGCCACTTGGACTACAAATGGGCGCTTCCAGATCAAATGGCTCAAGCTGGCTTTTATCATCAGTCAAGTGAGAGCGGAGACGACCGAGCCATGTGCTTCACCTGCTCAGTGTGCCTGGTATGCTGGGAGAAAACCGACGAGCCTTGGAGTGAACACGAACGGCACTCCCCAGATTGCCCGTTTCTGAAAGGCGAATACACGCAAAACGTTCCTTTGTCAGTGACACACGCCACAAGCCCAGCAACAACAACTGACGGCTTCGAGATTATTTCGTCCGGCGACAATGGCGCAATTACGTGCGTGGGAAACATTGCCACTGGTGATATTACAGTGTGGAATGTCGAGAGACAGCTGAAAAAGTGCAGTTCGTTCAACGTCAAGACTTGTGAGAAGGGAATTCTCAAGAAGCACGACGTCGAAGACGACTTGAACACGAAGCTCACGGCACTGTGCACGTTCAGAAAGCAAAATGTGTTCAAAGTCAAAGACTCCGGCATAGAGAAGACGAAAATCGGTGTCAACGGAACACGAATTATCGCCGGCGTCAAATGCAAGTGGAGTGACAACGACAAAGAAAAGCTGCAAGCATTCGAGACTGAGAAGAAAGTCGACTCGAGCAAGGAGTTCTTGATCCTCTACGCTGTGACTGAGCCACCAAAAAATTCGTCAAAAGCGATCGCAAGCACCGCCAACGGCACCGTCAGTGACGACGCTTTGAACTCTTACGCAAGCTCAAAGAATGGATCATCGCTCCTGCTTACTATCTTGGAGTCATCGCACGAAGAGCGCCTGGACGGTTTCGATGACTTGCTCAAGTTCATCGACAACAAGGAAGTACCAAAGCCGGCAAATGTCAACGAATCACTTATGCTCGTCCCTTCGAACTCCATCGCCAATAGCAACGACAAGTGGATGTTCATTCACCCGGAAAAAAGCGAGACGAGTGAAATGGATTCTGCAAAAGCACTGCCGATGAATGGGCCTTCAACAGGTGGAACTTCCATTGCGCAAAAAGCAATCGCCGCATCGAAATCGAAGAGTGATAATGAAGTTATCTGCTTTCCCATTCAGACCATTCAGATCCCCACGTACTTGTTCGACGATTATGAAATCACGGAAATCCTGCCATCGTTTGACAATCGCTACCTGCTAATCGTCTTGAAGCGATCTCAAGAAAAGTCGCAAGATGAAATCGTGTTCATGGAGACGGATCAGAACGACGCTTACAGCCCCGAGGAGTTTCCGTTCGTTCATCTGCTGCTCTACGGCATCGACGACAACGGATTAATCAAAGAAGTTCCTTTGTGCCAGCGGCTTCTGGGACCCAAAGACACTCCACTTGAGATTTGCATGCTACCAAAGTTTGACACGAACGGTCGATTGTTCAGTGGATCTCCACCGACCGACTCCGGTGCTTTTGTGATGACGTGTGTGGACGGCTCAATTAAAGTCTTGTCGATCACTACGTTGAAGACGATCTCCGAAGCGAAGGTCGAGGGACAGAAATTCATCTCGACGGTGTATTGCAAGAACCTCGAGCGCCTCTGCGGATGCACAGACAAAGGAATGCTACACTTTTATTCGTTCTATGACCTTGACATTGACTCGAGTGATGAGATCGATGAAGAATCAGTCATGGTAACGAACGAAATGGGTGCATCCAGTGATAGCAAACAAAGTTACTACGACAACGCAATTCCGTCAACTTCAACGGCGCCGCCCGCGCCTGATGATAAGAGAATGAATCCGGAACTCATTGCGCATCGAATAGATTTGAGCTTAAGTGACTTGAAAGTTCTCTACTCGCTGACGCTGTTTGATGAAATGCTCACGCCGTACTCGGCTGAAGTGCCGGGATGTTGGACCGAGCTGGTGCAAGCGCAGAAGCAACGTCGTCATCCGCAGCATCTAAGCCCGGGTGAAGACACGCATTTGACCAGAACGTGGCGATTGCACAACGATGCTACGACCTGGGATGAACATTTAATCGAACTGAGCCTTCCTAAGACGACGTCACTCGGTCACATCGATTTCAAGTTTGCCATTCTCCAGCCGTGCTCGAATCCACCTGCGATACAAGTCACGTTGCTGAAGCAGAAGTCAATCGGATTGTGTTGTCGTAGGAAACCAGGGAGTAAGAATCCTTTGTCATCGAGATCGTTCGACGTTGACGACAACATCAATTTCAATCTAAACTCCGGCTCGTCAACTTCGGCTGCGTTCAGCTCCGTGGAAAATCCGGTTCTCAGCGAAGAATATCTGCAAGCACGCAACGCCGAGATCCTCGCCGGTCCAATCGAGCTTTCATCTTGCATGGACTTGAATGAACAAGGCGGGACAGTGACTCTTGTCAGCCCCAAGCTGCTGAAATCAAAGGCACGCAACTATTTGCTCCACATCAAGACCATGGCAGATGTGTCTAAGGAAGGCCACGCGAAAATGCGAGGTGAGTATCGATGAAAAGTGGCGAAAAGTCATAACTCCATGTGGAGTATTATAAATGAAGGACTTGCAAAGTCAGTTCACATTTACAAAACTCCTTTTAATCGTTCATTGTCACTGAAAAACTCCATCTGCACTCAAAATTAAAATTCATCAATTCCTTGAGCAAGAAAATTTCCCCAAAAACTAAAAACTAGAAAATCGTTTGAAACCCAAAAACTTGTCGCTCTCACCCACAGTTCCGGTGCGTAAAAAAGGAATTACAAGCGTATTGCTTTCATCGTTTGCAAATAAAGACAACAGCAAAATCGAGCGCGTCACTTTCGATTCAATCTCTCGTGCTAAATCGAACGCGAATAATGAGTTTTACATAGGTAAAGTGGCTGCATTACTCTCTAAACACATTTTTAACTGACTAGCGGAAACTTTTGTACTTTTCCTTATTTTATGATTATCCGTGCCAGTCTCGAGCACTCATTTTGTGATTTGGACATTTCATTTGCATGATTCATCTTCTCGGTGCGCTTGGTTGTGCAATTTTAATTTAATTTTGCTCATTTCCGTCTTTAGGCTGTGATTGGCTTCATGAAATCTCCATCACGGTGCGTGCTACTCGCGAAGTCTCGAACATTACTAACGAAAGGCTTCAGCGTCTGGCGATGCTTGAATCAAACGCCTTGCTGAAAAATCTTCTTGTAATAGCTACCAACATGAACCAACCGCTCCAGCAGAGCCTTGCAATGGACATTCTCATCTGGATTCTCACGATCAGACTCGCGCGGTACCGTTGCCCCAGAACCCACGCATCAGTCGACGTCAACGCACAGCAAAGCTATTGCGTCAACATCGTCGAGCAGCACTTAAACGAGCTTATCAGCAAATGCATTCTCTTGAACAATCGAAGTGTTGCGCACAAGTGTGTGAAGATGGTGATCGCCACACTCCACGGTGCCCTAAATATCGTCGACCAAATTCAGTGCTTCAACTTTGAGATGGCCTTGAAAAATGCGATTCTCGCTGCCGTCCCCAACATCATCAAAACATCTCATGCCGGCGCTGTTCGCTGGTTCACAATGCTCATATCAGCGACGTCTAACGCTGAATCACAGGCTGCCATCTCTACTGCGCTCATGAAGCTTCTCATCGAAGTTTTGGAAGAAATCGCCAATCGCCCGAATCAAATGAACTCGATTTTGCAATCAAGATTTGGTCTCTACGGAATGCCTTTTGAGTCTGAACTTTTCGACTCTGAGCTGCCTTCGGTGGGACGAAACACAAGCGCATCGTACTGCAATGTATTTTACACCAAAACTGGAGCTACCACCACAACAGGTCAGCAACAGCAGCAACAACAGAACCAATTTAGTGATTTGAAGAACTTTTGTTCGTCTGACGGTTCGGAGCTGCGCATTCCAATCCAGCTCCGCCGCAAAAGCATCAGCAACCACATCAAAGGGCTGCTCGAAGTTGAACCGCTTCACTACACGTGTTGCTCAACGTCCGAAGCCACCAGAATTGAGAACATGGACTCGCTGTCGATTCAAGCTACGAACATCATCGATGACATCGTAATCGACACGCCGCCGATCATTGGATCATCCAAGCTCGGTCAAACCGTCGTTCAACACAACAACACGAATTTCATCAAACTGCCCAACGAAAAGTTCGTTGTCCACAACGAGACAGAGTTGGAAAAGATGGAATCGGGATTACAAAACAGCGCCAAGGTGCTTGTTGATAAAATCTTCTACAATCAAATGAAGAAGCACAAGTACAAGGACACCACGAAGTCGAGTTCAAAATTCTTAGACACTTCACTGAGCGACGTAACAATCTTCACCGGTGACGAAGAGCTCATGATGATACAGCAAAACGAAGAAAAATCTATAGCAATGGAGGCCGAAGCCGGTCGTCAGAGCGGATCGAGCGTCTACAGCAGCAAAGTCAAGGATTTCATCGAAGAGAAGAACCGCGAGGATTCCTCGAACATAATCTTGCCATGGCATAAGCTGCTGAGCACTCCACCTAAGCAGATGATTGTCGTCGACCGGATGCACTCTGGTGCACGTCGTCAAGTGACGCTCGACTTTGGATACCCGATTCTACTCACAGACGTCGTCATTCCAGCTTGCAGTGACTTGGCTTCTTTGACAATCGACGTTTGGTGCTTCGAAGAAGATGGCGACAGCGTTCGCTTGGCTGTTTCACAAGATATCGGAATCAAAGCATTGATTTTAAGCGATCTCCAGCCACCGCCAGTGTGCCGATACCTCAAAATCACCTTCATGGGTCGGTACGGCATGTCAGCAACCAGATGCAAGCTGCCGATGGGATCGTTTTATGGACACGTCGTCATTCTCGACAAGGACTCTTACGCAGACCCAGTGATGAAGTTCGTGAAGAACAAGGACAGCCACATCAAGACTCAGTTGAAGGTTCTCAACGCGCTTTACGAAGACACGCACTGTCGTTACTGCTTGTCAAGCAGCAAATTAGCCGAGCTTTTGCAACCGCTACTGAAGAGCGAAAACTCGAACATGTCGCACATGCAAAGCTACTTGAACCGTATCAAAGAAGCGGAGGAGCAAAACCCCGAGTTCAACAAGATTTCGTCGGTGTACGAAGAGTGCATCGCGTTCCAAAACCAACTGAACATCGTCAAAAATGTGATAAAGCGACTGGAGACTGCTTTGGCCGGCGATCAGCAACAACCAGTTTCAGAAAGTGCATTGAAAGCAATCTGCACAGACAAACTACGAGTTCTCAGTGAATGTCTGGTTGAATCGCTGTTGCATTTCATCATCACCTACGGACCGAAGACAGTCTCTGCCTTGCACAACTTCTTCGATCTTCCGACCTGCAATTTGATGTTCCGAACACTCGTGATCAACGGTGACTCGCACATCAGACTGGCGACCTGCTCGCTTCTCGTCAGAATGTGTTCGTTCACGTTTAAGCCTTGGTGGGGCGATTTCTTCTCAAACACCTTCACGTCACTGTTCTCGTCGCAAAATGTCGAAGTTTTCCCACAAGATCGGTTAGTTTGATTATAATTATGATGTCAAAGTGATTTAAATAACTTTTTTTTTCTCCCTTCCAGAGTCTTCATACTTCTGACTTATCTCGGACGCAAAAGCATTTACCAAGGCGCCTGTCGATCCATTGTCATCGATGCAGTCTTGAAAACTATCGCAAATCTTCTCGCGCCTTTGTCGATCTACGAAAACCGCGTTGGCGTCTGGCGTAACACTGATCTGGTACTTTTGAGCTGGCTGTTGCTGTTCCTCTCCGTCTGTCTCGACGACAACAGCGAAAAGAAAGAAAACTCCAGCCCGCGATGGGACTTTATGTCCGGTGATATGGTCAAAGCCCGTCTCTCGATGTCAAACAGCAACTCGCGGTCGTTCTCGAGATCGTTCAAGAAGAGATTCATGCAAAGCAAACAAAGCAGCACGAGTCAAAACATCGCCGAGAAAGTGTACATGATGTCCGAGCAGATTGCAAACGTTCCCAAAATGGTCATTGGTGGCAACATCGACCTTAAGTCGCAAGAAAACGCAATGAAAAAGCTTTTGCCGCTTAGCGACTACCTGTTCAGCAAAAGCTTGTTGAAAAAGTCAAGTTCAGATTCTTCGAGCAACTCAGCGCCGATTTCCAACCTGGCTGAAGCTTCGTCGTCCGCTACATCACTAAAAACAGACTTTGCAATCGACGGCGAAAATGCATTCGACAAAGGTCTGAAGGCAATCAAACAGCAGAACATGCTGGTTGTGATTCGCGGCTTGATCGGCCTTCTTCTCAACATGGACTTCACTTGCAACATGGATTTGTTCCTGTTGACCTGCAAAATAATTGCACGCCTTGTGAACGCCTGCAAAATGTCAATTCAACTCAGCTCGATCATGACCACAAAGCAATTGCTTCAGCTCGCCAGAATCGCCGTTTGGGAGAACCAGCAGCACCCGTGGGCAGTCCACGCTATCACTTGCTTGCTGCAAGACATCTTAGAAGCTGACAGAAGTTACAAAGCATCAAGTCCGATGGATGACAACGATCAAATGGACGTCGACGGCGCTATCAACCGCGATCTTGATTTAATGGAGTCGATTGAACTCGGTCACAACTTCCCGGGAACTTCCAGTCAAAGTTCGTCGCAGGCTAAAGATTATCTCAGCTACGACGTGTTTAAAAACGAAGCTACAAAGTATCAACTACCGTCACTCATGGAATGCGATGACACAGACGGGATTGAAGATATTCTCGATGACATCTTGGAACAGTCGAAGAAGCTGACAGCGGCCGGCATTGGAAAGAAAGATGGAATTCCGCCCACACCGCCAGCGAGAAACGGAGCTTACACGCTTCTCTACCGCAGCAAAGTCTCGTCAACCATGGACGCTCGGCTGGAATACGGTTTGGACACCAACACCGAGATATTCCTGCGTCGATTGACGATGAAGTCTTCTCAGAACTTGTTCACGAACCTTCCGCAACAAGACGGCAAGGAAATTCCAGTGATTCTTCAGAATGAAATGCCGCCATGGCCAGAAGCTACGATCAACGCATGGAGCAGCGCTGACTACCTACAACAAATCGACACGAACATCATGTTAATGGAAGTCTTCGAAACGATCTTCTCGGATCTTCATCTCGAAGATTCGTGGCTGAACCTCGAGCAAGTTCTTCAACTTTGGTTGACTCTGAACGGTGACATCAGTGACTCACACAAGTTCACAGTCAGCAGCGGGCAGTCAAAGATTCCATTCGGTGAGAAGGCAGTTCAAGGACTTCTTAAAGCTTTAGCATCGCATCCCAACTTGAAGATTCGCGGCTGGTGTCTCGGCTTCCAGTGCTTGATTTACTCAATCTCCAGCAAAACAAATGTCGACCCTGAAACTGAACTCGTCCAGGCAATGTACGGAACACCAGAAAACTACATGAAGAAAGCTGGCTTGCAGATCATTCAGAACGAGAACTTCGAGAAAATGCTGCTGCGATTCTTCAGCGGAATTTTCAAAAACAATTCCCTGCAGACAAGTCGCTACGCTGGACCGACAATGTGTCGTCTGATGCTCGAGATGTTCACCTGCCTTCAAAACAAATGCCATCTGAAAGAGAAGCTCAAGGAAATCCTTCTTCGCATCGTTCTAAACCTGATTCAACAAGACGGCGCAATTTGCAAGCAGCACGGACCGATCGACGCCCAAAGTCAGCTTATTAAAGAACTGCTGAACTATCAATATCAAAAGAGTGACTTGTGCGTCGCGATGAGTATCATCGAAAGCGTCGCCAACCTTGTTCACCAGCACATCACGAACGTCGAGAAAATCCAGTGTCAGAAGAGTTCGGACGTCAACTCGAACTCAAACAATGTTTTCGGCAGTCTTTTCGCCACCGTTCTCGGCTCTGAAAGCGCTCAAAGCAAGACCGTTACCGACACGACGATTCTCATGAACCTTCTCAAGCTCTCATCGATTCTCATCAGAACCAAAGTTCCACCTTTGGTTGCAGCCGATGATATGGCAATGGCCAGTGGACCATCTCAAAGTGAAACTGATGAACGAAAAGTTGAACAACAGCAGTCGCAAACTCAGTCTCCGCCAGTTCGACCAACTCCAACGTTCACAGACACCGTTTTGCAGCACTTCCCGTCGATGAATAAGCTTCTCGGCGCACTGTCGCATTGTACAACTTCATCGGCAGCCTTGTTAGTCATTTGTTCAATGTACTCGCCGATGTACAACGAGTCAAAGAACACGTTCAGTGATCCGCAGAACGTCGAAGACGCTCTGTTCCAGCTTCTGAGCTACATGAACAAACTCGCATCGGAATCAGTTCTGATCATCAAACCGCTTTTCGACTACTTGAACTACGTGTCCAACATTCGCCACGCAATGCCGAAGATTCAGCTTTCCGAACCGTTCCTTTGGTTCGTTCTGAAGATCCTCGAGACGCCGTCAGCACTTGAAGTCTTCTGTGAGATGGGCGGCATCAAAATCCTTGCTGAAAACCTCGTGAGAAGCAACAAAACAATGCTGAACATGCAACCGAACCTGGTGACAATGATCATGCAACATCTTTCGAAAGCGCAAAGCCTGCAGTCAATCACCAACCAAGTGACCAAAAAATCGACGTCAAGTGCGTTCAAATACGAAGAAGGTTTGATCAACTTCGCCCCTTACTGCACGATAACTTCAGAAAATCCATCAGCGCAACCTGCAGACGTGCTTATTCAAGGACCAATCGCATCAAACCGGCGTGCTAGGGCACCAGCTTGGAGTTACCTGTTCTACCCCAATGAATCGCATGTTGACCTCACCATGACCATGCCAACAGCTGTCCTGCTGCATCAAATACAACTTCAGCCACATCTATCAACGCTCGCTTCGTGTCCATCCGCAGTTGCTATCGAAATCACTCGGGACGGAAACTTCAGCCCAATCCCCATCACGCAACCAATTTCAACAACCGGGATGACTTGCATCAGATTGAAGTTCTCGCAACCAGAAATCGCAACTCAAGTTGTCATTCGACTTTACCGACCGAAAGACAGCGCAAGTATTGGGTTGACACAGATCTCTGTGCTTGGAACGACGATCTTCAGCGATGCCAGCAACAACAAAGGTTCGTCGTCGTCAAGTTCCAGCAGTACAAGTGACTTTGCAGCTGACGAAGAATCGCAGTCCGAGACCAGCTTCGGATGGCTTCGAATTCTTGCGCAGTGCTTCAACGTCGCCACCTTCAATCCTGATAACAACTTGTCCAACATGGTGATCTCATCCGCTGCTGAAGTCAATGGATTCTTAGAAGCTTGCTGTTCGTTACTCAACATCGCACCATCGATGACAAACTTCTTGCTGCAAAACCTTGAAACGGTGTTGCTTAAACTTGGACTCCACAACCGCGACTTGAGCTTAAAGTTGATTGACATCCTGCTGAACGAAAGTGTTCCACAAATCTTTAAATTGTGCAACGAGTCTGTTTCCGACTTGCTTTACCAGCTTTGCACGACTTCAGACGTCTACGCTCGTGACCGCATTCAAATGATGATCACGTGGCTCGTCAACCTTCAGGAAAGCGATCACCGCAACAGCGTCAACCCCAGCAGCGGCTACATCAAGTGTCTCGCATCGATCCTGTGGCAAGCTTACGCAACCAACCTCGTCCTCGACTTAGGAAACATGATCGCACCTGAACTCTTCGAGTCGTTGTGCATCTGGCTGCAAGTGGTTCCCGAAGAAAGCCCAATGAAGCTCTCGATCGACTCAATGATGTGTTCGATCTGCTGCATCCGTCCAGAATTCTTCAACCTCCTGCTGAGGAAGATGAACGTGTTAGTGAAGAACCGAAACGCTTCGGGATCGATTAGTGATGACCGAAAGGACAACGAAAGCATGACAGACGACAACAAGCAGCACGAGTACAACACCGAGGAGTGGTATTGTCACTACAGTATTGAAAATCTATCGAACCTGACGCTGACCACACCGGAACTGCAAACAATCGCGATGGCTTGCCAGTCGCCGCTCGCAATCTATCAACTCATCGACTCGGGGCTGCCAAATCTCTTTACATCTGCAATCCTTGAGTTTTGCCATCGCATGTCGAACGCTCAAACGACAAACAGAGAGTCGATGACTGATTCAGACAAGGCTGGTGGTTACCCAATGGTGAACGTCGTGAAAATCACTGAGATTCTGGATTTCATGGCAGAAATCTGTTCTGAAGGACACATGAGGGACTGGCTCGGATCTTACGAAGGTTCGGTGTTCTGGGGTCCCTTGCTGACGCTTTTGTGCAACAACAAGCTTCAGAGCTCGTATCTCAACGACGACTCTAACAACCAGCCGTACCTGGAGCTGGAAGAAACTGTGATAAAGTTCCTGTCGAATGTCACGTCGTGTCATCCGAAGAACCAAGACACGCTGACCACGAATCTGATATCGGTGATCAGAACGACTGAAAGGAACAACTACAACATCAGCCATCAAAACGCTGCATCTTCGAGCAGTCGATCGACCTTCAGCCCGATCAGCATGAAATATTCCATCTCCGGATTTACGCGACGACTTGTCTTGCAGATTCTCCTTGAAAGCGAGAAAATCGTGGTGAGTGTCAGAAGCGAACTTCCACTGCTTCGCAAGTACGACTCGAACATGGTGTACATCAGCAATCACCCGTCGAAGAAACCAAACTCGCATCACTTGCTCTTCTACACAAGTATCAACTCGAAGTGTCAAGAAATACTCGAAAGCAGTATTTCAGTCTTCAACAACTTGATGCCGTCAATGAGCGGAGTCGGCGACACAGCAAGCGCAGGAAATCGATCGACGGCTGCTGAATTCCCACCTGCAAGCGACGGTCGCACCGAGAAGAAGGATTTGTGGGACCTCGGCATGCAAATGAACTTTGGAATGGAGTTCCTGAGCGTTGCCGCCGGTGTCACAGCCAAAGACAAGCGGCTGAAGGAGTTGAAGAACCAAGAAAACGCTCAGCGAACGAAAGATTTCTTCAACGTGTTCAAAATGAAGCCCGACGAAATGAAAGGCTTGGGAAGCATGCCGGAATCCATTCAGCTCGTTCACACAACGTGCCCAGAAGTCGTCATCACCAGCGACACGACGATTTCGCAAATCTTAACCATGCTGAAGTCATCCGGCGTTTCACTGTCGACGCCCTGCATTTGCCTGAACTTGGTTCAATCGAAGAACACCAACGAAGACGTGAACTGTGATACAAACATGAAGGCATCGGACTTCAACCCACTTTCGTCGCCGCTCCAGATCTTCTCGAGTCGCGGTGGTTTGTCGCTCCTGGCGCATTACCTGCCGACAGTCTACCCAGAACAACCGAAAACATCGCAAAAGCTTGGCGAAAAGGACAAAAACCTTCAAGGCGAGTGGGTGAAGGGCGAATGGATCAAAATCGAGCCTAACGAAGAGATCTACGAAGACGTCGACGATTCACTCCTGGAGTCATCGTCAAAGATTCCGGTGATCTCGTCAGTTCCGCAACATTCTCTAGCTGCATTCGGGCTGTTCCTGAAGTTGCCCGCTTATTCGGAAGTGCTGCTTCGTGATAAGGTCCGAGCGCAGTGTCTCTTACGACTAATTCTGGGCGTGACAGGTGACGGCGAAGGAAGTAAGTAGAATTATGATGTTGAAATGAATGACATTTGATTATTTAATTCCATTTAACAGACGACATTTACAGCCTGGCTTTGTCTTCATCTTTGCCAACTCTTCCGTTCGAAGTTCTTCGTCAACTTTTGGACTCGTCGCCACTCACAACCGACGACGGAGTTCTTTTGCGTCGCATGATCGTCGAGGTCGGTGCCATCCATCTCGTTCTGAACTGTCTCAGTATTTTCACCCACCACAACTCGAACATCGCTCCGGGACCTGAACTGATCAAGCCTGCAGTTAAAACGCCAGCAGTGGCAGTGACTGAAGAACAAGTCACGTCGGACGACAAGAGTCACGTTTACTGGGCCAAGGGAACTGGTTTTGGAACTGGATCGACACAGCAAAGCTGGAATGTTGAGCAAGCATTGATGCGACAGAAAAGCGAGGAAGAACATGTGACAGTTCTGCTTCAGGTAAAAAGTTGCAAAAATAGTTTTTAGATCTGAGAAATAAATTAAATTTACTCACCAGGTCTTATCAAGCTACGTCAATCCCGGCGATATTGTGCCGAACGCTGAGACTTGTGATCCCGAAAGCATCAACTACCGAGAAGGCAGCGAAGTTTGTGATTTACCGCCGCTTTTCCTTGACCTGCTCCAGCAATCTTGCCTTATCCCAGCGCTTTGTTCGTACCTTAGAAATGACTCAGGTATGTCTAAATTCATTAAATAAGCAATTGAAATTAATTTTCTGTTAATTTCACTAGTTCTGGACATCACGCGGCACATTCCACTCTACCGAGCCATTCTCCAGCTTCTCCGCGCGCTCTCAATATCATCACAGCTGATGCAATTGCTCATAGCAAGACAAGACAACGACTCGAAGACTTCAATCGCCAGTCTTCTGTACAACATGAAATCCTGTGTTGACACCTACGCCAGTCGTTTGAAGTGAGTTTTGTCAAAATATTTGTAGAATCAGTTTTTAATTTATATTTCCCAAACAGAATCAACAAGAAATCAAATCTCAAAGGGCAGACACAAAAGATCTCGATCAGCCTAGACGAAAGCGACGACGAGGGACTGGCATTGCTTATTCCAGACATCCAAGAGACGGCGGTGCTTGTTCAATCAGCCACTTACTCCGAGAGCAGAGATGACCAAGAACAGTCAGTGAGCAGCCTTGAGTATCCACTCGGCAGCTCCATTGAACAGAAATACTTGGAAGTGATTAAAAAACTTCAGTTCGGTGAGTTGATAAAAATCAAAATCATAAAGCAACTTCTTAAATGCCAAATTTCTCCTCAAACAGACACATACGAGATGATCGTAGAATCAGAGAACGGCTACCGCTTTACTATCTCGCACCACTTCGAATCAAACGTCCGAATGAGCGGCGACCGCGGCCATCCAGCAAGAGTCAAGCGATTGGCTCAAGAAACAGTGACGTTATCGACGAGTCTTCCTTTGTCATTCAGCAGCTCCGTCTTCGTCCGTTGCGACACTGACCGACTGGACATCATGAAAGTGCTGATCACTGGTCCCGCCGACACACCGTACGCCAACGGCTGCTTCGAATTCGACGTTTACTTCCCAGCTGACTATCCGAACTCGCCGATGATGATCAATTTGGAGACAACCGGCCGACACTCAGTGAGATTCAACCCAAACCTGTACAACGACGGAAAAGTCTGCTTGTCAGTGCTGAACACCTGGCACGGACGACCTGAAGAGAAGTGGAACGCGCAAACGTCAAGCTTCCTTCAAGTTCTCGTCTCGATTCAATCCCTGATTCTCGTTTCTGAACCGTACTTCAACGAGCCTGGCTTTGAGCGATCTCGTGGAACTCCCAGTGGAAACCACAGCAGCCGAGAGTACAATAGCAACATTTACCAAGCATGCGTCAAATGGGCGATGCTTGAGCAGCTGAAAAACCCGTGCCCGTGCTTTAAAGACGTCATCTACACTCACTTCTGGCTGAAACGGAACGAAATCTGCCAACAAATCGAGACCTGGATAGCAGAACTAAGCAGACCGCAATACAGCGACCGTAGTGGCCGTGCCATTTCATTCAACTCGATGGTTCTCCGACGACAATACCGACAAATCAGAGAAGAACTTGCAAAACTCCCAGTGCCTGAAGGTCTCGAGAACTTTGAGAATCCGTTCAGCGCCAATCCACCATCAAACTCAGCCGCAAATGTGCCCACGACATCCGCTTCAATGTCGACTTCAGCAATTCCCAAGACAAGCAAGGAAGCTAAAGATCAAGTCTTGATGGAGATTTTCAACTCAATCGAAGACAAAGAAGCTTCAAACATCGAGAACGACGAGCAAGCAAGCAACAGCAACCTGGAGAAGATTGAACACCTTCTCAACTTTAGTGACTCGTCGCTCGACTTACTCGACAAAGCCACCAAAACCATGAAGGACATCGAGAAGATGCTAACCGATGACTTCGCCAGCGACTAAACGCGAACATTTCACTAAAAATATTTAAATTCACGAAAACCAAGAGAAAGTGTCATTCGATCATATTTTTTAAGCTGCTGATCTATTTATGTAAACCAGTTTAGGTCAAAATTACGAGGACATAAATGAGAAGAATATTGAATAAATTAGATGAAAAATGAAATAAAAAGTGAAAATTTAATTATGTCTTAATTTGAATTTTTAACGGACTTGAGATTCAAAAATAGAGCTTGAAAGTTTTGTCGTCGTTGTCGCCACAAGCGTTTTCTTCCAATACTCTGGCATCAAACAAATTGAACTTATTAGCTTAAACTCCATTGCTAACCCGCCCTAGTACCAGTTTCAGTAGATTTCACTGTTTAGAAGATCGATTTTTCAACCTTGTTGTTTTGTTCGACTTTTACAAAATATAACCTTCCAGAGCTAAACAATGCTGCAACCCAAGGTTTTCAAGCTGAACAGCAAACAAGTTTACGAAGAGCAGCTCAAAATGGTGGAGAAAGAGCTAGAGATGCTAAAAAGCCTTAAGCAATTGAAGTTAGCTAAGCAAGAACCATCGACGATCGAAGAAAGTTTGATTAAGCTGCGGCAGTTCCGTCATTTCAAGCGATCAATCCAACTTTCCCCAAGCAAACGCAGCCAGACAGTCTTAGCAAGGATCACTTACATTGACGAGCAGATTAACGTGCAAACAGTGTTCTCATTTATCCCTATTGACAAAGAAGAAGAAGCAGAAGCTTACAAACAGCGCTTGCAAGAGGTTTACTCAGGAGAGAACCTGCTGGAGATCTCACAAGACGACATCCAAAAGTTTCGAGAGCATATCGTGATGGCTAAAATCATGAACAAATGGTTTCGCTCTCAAATTTTGACGTATGTTCACGACAATGGGCTCATAGGAATCGAAGACATCGATTCGGGAGTTCAAGCCATCCAGAACTTGGCTCAACACACTTTCAAGGTGCCAAGAACTGATGATATGATGCAGCCAGCATTCGCCTCTAAAGTTATACTCGACAGCATGCCTGAAGGTTCGATCGCTCCAGGAGACTGCATAGAAATTCGAATGACGCACATCGACCCTTACGGGGTCTACTTCGCTGAAGCCGAGCTGGAAGACGTATCTGAAGACTTTGGGTCAACGCAAGAAGTGGAAGGTAACAACTCGTCCAGCAACTTGATCGAACCAGAAAAGTTTGAAACAATCAGCACTCCAGAACCACCAGCTGAACGCTGGGAACTCAGCCCACCAGTAGACTTGGTGGAGCAGAAGCTTGAACTTGACCAGCCAGATTGGGAAGAAGAAAACAATGTTGTAGTCAGCAAGCCTCAGAAACGCGGCGATTCCAGCCAAGTTCCTTCGTCGAAGTACTACAAGCGAAACAAGCGACACATCAGCGAAGTCAAATACGTGAAATCGTTCACAATAAAGGACATTCAGATGAAAGAGATTCCTTGTGGACTCAAAGTGAAGCTTTTCTTCGTTGACGGAAGCGAAATCGAGAAGGGCCGCATTCACGTGAGTGGAACTCCAAAGAATGACTGGACGTTTGACAGCGGTTACGATTTCCGCCGAATGGAACAGGAAATTGTAGAACACATCAACACAATGAGCCTTGGAGGCCACAGTCCAGAGTAAGTTTGCAAATAACTAGAATTTAAAACTGTCTTGAAACTTAATTTTTTTAGTCTCAACGAGCTCTGCCTGGCCAAGAACAACAATGGCTATTATCGCGCTGTTTGTGTCAATGTGAAGTTGTCTGCTGCCGTCATGAAGTTCATCGACTACGGATTCGTTGCCACTGTAGAATTTGCTGATCTGGTGAAGTTCCCGTTGTTTGCGATCCATCCTTGCTTCGCACACACTGTTGAATTCAGCCTCAATTCTTGTCTCCGAGTTTCAACTATCGACGCTGGAAAATCACGAAAGCTGCTGGCACAGAAAGCCGAAATCACAGCAGAAGTGAGAAAACATCCGAAACAGCCTAGAAAGTACACGATCATCTTGGACGACTCATACTTTGTCTTCTAAGTCAAATGATAAAAGAAAATTTAAACTTTTAAAGGCAGGTTTCACTCAATAAAAATGTTTACAAAACTATATCTGGCATTGTGTAACTTTTGTACTCGATCGTTACAGATTTAATCAGTTATGATGAAGAATTGTGCATGATTTAAACCAAGGGTGACAACTTTACCAAAATGCTTTGCAACAAACGTTCAACCCGATAAAAACCGATTCAACTTCTATGTCATTTCCACTTTAACATTAAACTTGATTCACGTCGTCTGCTTGCGTTAATGAAACCCTCGTGTGGCTTGATCAACACATAAAATCAATTTGTTTGCTGGTGATATTAAGATAACCAACAAGATGGACAAGAAGTTCAAAACAGTAAGCAAACAAATTTGGAGACAATTCGCGAAATTGTCAAAACATACTTAATTTTAGAAAGAAGAGATTGCAAAGCAGTTCGACAACCTTCCAGAGCGGAAAAGTAAGATCGCCACCATACTGAAAGGGTATCACGGAGACTGCATTGGAATAACTGAGAAGGAATCGAAGGCCATCAAAAAGTATTACTTCGACCGTGAAGGTGATCCTTCTCAGAGAACGGTGGTGAAGGGAGCCACTACGCAATCAGCTCCGTCGTCGACTGTGACGAAGGAGAAAGACTTGCTCAAAAAGAAGAAAGAGAAAAGTGAATCTCGATGTGGTCATTGCGATGGCTGTCGCTCGAGGGCGATGGGCAAGAAAGGCAAGTGCGAGAAACGACTGAGCTCGTACCAACTAAAGAAAAAGGAAAAGAAGATCAAGGAAGGACGCATTAAGAAGCGTAAGCGATCGATGTCGCCTGAAATCTTCATAAACCCTGCCCTGGAAGGCCAGAGGCACTGCTACGGTACGGGATGTCGCAACACAGCACGGCCGCAATCTAAGTACTGCTCCGACGAATGCGGCATCAAGCTCGGTTCAGCGCGAATCTTCCAGTTTCTACCGGCCCGAATGCAAGAATGGAACTGCTCGTCGAGTGTCGCAACTGATCAGAACAAGAAAGGGCTCGAGAAGAACAGAGCCAAGCAGCAGATTGTCCGAGCAACTCTTTTGGAACTTGACAAACGTCACAAAGAACTCGATATTCTGGTAGAGCTGAGTAAAATGTGCCCAATCGACGAGAAATTCAAGGAAAACATCGACATCGAAGACGAAAGCTCGATGTATTGCGTGACTTGCGGTCACGAAATCCACACCCGAACCGCTATTCGTCACATGGAGCGGTGTTTCAACAAATACGAGTCTCAAGCGAGCTTCGGGAGCATTTTCAAGACCCGAATCGAGGGCGGTGACCTGATTTTCTGTGACTTCTACAATCCAATCAGCCAGACCTACTGCAAACGGCTACGAGTTCTCTGCCCAGAACACTCGAAGGACCCAAAAGTCAACGACGAAGACGTGTGTGGCAGCCCAATGACCAAGAACGTCTTCGAGTTGACTGGCGAGTTCTGCCGAGCACCGAAGAAGTCTTGCTTCAAGCACTACTGCTGGGAGAAGATCCGTCGCGCTGAAATCGACATGGAACGGGTCCGGCAGTGGATGAAGATGGACGAACTGATCCTCGAAGAACAACAGATCAAGAAAGCGATGTCATCGCGCTCGGGACTGCTTGGACTCTTGCTCAACAGCACTTTCGATCATCAGTTTGCAACGCGGATGGAACTGGCCAAGCAGAAAGCACAAGAAGGAAAGCAGTGATGACTTGGCAGTGGTCATTCGATAATTAGAAGCTTACAGATAGAAATAAAACGATTAAATCTAGGTTTAACAGATTTTCAGTTCAAATTCAACAAAAACCGCTGGCTTTGTTGTTTTAAAACCGATTCGCTAGTCGTCACTCAGAAAATATCAATTCACTTCATAGTAACATTTCGACAGCAGACAAAGCAAAATGAAGATTTTGCTCACCATTTTTTGTGCTTTTATAATAGGTGAGTGTGTGGCTGTGGTCGGTGCAATCGATTTCGACCGGGAAGCTGATCAACGTTGATAACAATTCTGAGGCGTAGATTTTGTTTACGAAATCGACTTTCAATTTATTTTCTTCCATTTCTTATCTTCGCTTTCGCAGGAGCTTCATCTTCGGCCATTCTGGGAAGAGAGAAGTGTACTTATGGACCTAGCTACTGGTGTAGCTCTCTGCCGTAAGTGTTTTAAATGCAATCAATGCACCCGCATTACAAAAACAATCGTATCGGATCCCTTCTCGCGAGATACACCCTCTAACACTCTTTTAATGAGCCTCGGTCGTGATCAGATGACTGAATTATGTGTCATCTGATAGGTCGTCTGATTGTTTTTATTAAACTCCGCGACTCATAAGATTATGTTGAGTGAAATTACGGAAGCAATTGACGCTAATTTTATTAAATGCAAAGGACTTGAGTGACTCACGCCGTGTGGAAGGTCAACGAGATCAACTTCCACTATCACCCGCTCGCAATTGGCAACAAGAATATAGAGCGAAGAGCGAGTCACCGGGTTATCTGCTGTTTCAAACAATTTTCGTTGTTTTGTCTCAACTTAAATTGTCTTTGTTTACAAAATTGGCGAGAAGGGAAATCGTTGACTGGCGATTCTGCGTCACACGAAATCCAATTTTAACCTTTTGTCGTCTTTAAATACTCCACAGCAATGCAAAATCGTGCGGCGCAGTCAAACATTGTATCAAAGCGGTGTGGGAAAAACAAACCGTACCTGTAGACACCGATTCCATCTGTAAAATATGTTTGGACATGGTTGGACAAGCACGCGACCAGCTCGAGAGCAACGAGACACAAGAAGAGATCAAGGAAGTGTTCGACGGGTCGTGCGATTTAATTCCGCTGAAGATTGTCAAGAACGAATGCAAAAACCTCGCCAACGATTTCATTCCCGAACTCATCGAAGCTCTTGCGTCACAGATGAATCCACAAGTAAGTCGGTGTCAACATGATAACAAACTTTTTATTGACGGAGCATCTCGGTGTTTTACATTAACAGGTCGTTTGCTCGACTGCCGGACTTTGCAACAACGCGTTGATTGATAAAATGCTCGAGGAATACGAGTCGACGAAGAAATCCAACCAGCTGAGCTGCGGGCAGTGCAACAACATCGGAAATGTAATTTCACACAAATTTCACACCTCAAACCGTGATCAAGTCCTCGATGGCTTCCTGGGAATGTGCGGTCGCCTGTCGTCGTTTTCCGACGCTTGCTCAAGCATAATTCTGTCGTATTTCGATGAAATCTACGGCGAACTTTCCCAGAATTTGAACGCAGAAAACATTTGCCACGTGAGCGGAGTGTGCGCCATGAATTTCCACCAGCATGAAGATGACTCAGCCGTGGAAATTAAAACCAAATCGAACGTTGGATTCTTGAAGAACAAACAAGCTGGCGATGACATTCCATGCGAGTTGTGTGAACAGCTTATCAAGCATTTGCGCGACATTCTTGTGGCCAACACCACTGAGCTGGAGTTCAAGTCAGTGCTCGAAGGATTGTGCAAGCAGACAAAAGCTTCGTTCAAAGCAGAGTGCGTCAGCCTCGTTGATCAATACTACCCGATCATCTATGAATCTCTCGTCAACAACCTCGACGCAAACGGCGCTTGCTTCATGGTTGGAGTTTGTCCGAAAAGAAACAACTCACCAATGATCGCCCCGGCACTCCCGATGCTGCCTCAGAACCAGAAGTACCCGAAACGCAAGCTTGGAGTGAACGAGATGCCAATCCACTTAATGCCATTGCCAATTGACCGCTTGATGGGCCAGATAATCACGCCTGATCTGGTTGACAGCGGCGAATGGTGCACCGTGTGCCAGTATTTCTTGCACTTCCTTCAGGAAGAACTCAGCGATGCTAAGAACGAAGACGAAATTAAAGAAGCCGTTGGACGAACATGCGACAAGTTCCCGTCGTCACTCCGCGGTAACTGCCACAACTTTATCAATCTCTATGGAGACGCAGTCATCGCCTTGCTTGTACAAGAAGTCGATCCACGAGAAGTTTGCCCACAACTGAGATTGTGCCCTACCAGCGTTGAAGACGCAGAAATCTTCTCACCAATGATGGACGTCGAAATCAACGTTGAAGCCAAGCCGACCTGCCCGTTGTGTGTGTTGGTGGTGAAGGAAGCCGAAGACTACATCAAGAACGGAAGAACCAAAGACTCCGTTAAGAAAGCTTTGGACAAAGTCTGCTCGAGATTGCCGCCAAAGCCGCAATTGCAGTGCACCGACTTCGTTGAAACTTACTACGACGAACTTCTCGATAAACTCGTAAGCGACTTTGATGCAAAGGACATTTGCACCGACCTGAAATTGTGCCCGGCACTGATTGGGCACATGGACGACAGCATTTTCAAAGTTGGAATTGAAAAGGTCGACAAGATTCCATACATCCGAAATGGCGACATCGACACAAACGAAATTCCAGACTTCACCGTCAATGGAAACGTCGTTGATGTGCAAGAGACAGTTCAGTCTGGCGAATGCGTGCTTTGCGTTGAGGTCATCGGAGGGAGTGAAAGCAAGATCACTGCAAACATGAAAAAGAAACAGGTCGAAGACATTCTTCTCCGCGAGTGCTCGAAATTCCGTGCATACGAAAATATTTGTGACAACTTTGTGACGAAGAACACTGATAAGATCATTGAGTTGCTGGCACAAGACTTGTCGCCGAAACAGATTTGCCATCAGCTTTCACTTTGCGCTCTGAAGCCGCAAGACTTGGAAATCGACGAAGCAATCATCGTCAACGTCGTCGCTGTGCCAGCTTTCCCTCAGACTTTGTCGCGTGTGCCATTGACCAACTCCAACCCAGCGCCAGTCTCCGACGATCCACAATGCGTCGTCTGCGAATTCGTCATGACAAAACTCGAAGATGAGTTAAAAGACAAGAAGACCCGTGACGAGATCAGAGAGGCGGTTGAAAGCATCTGCACCAAGATGCCCAAATCGATCTCAAAGCAATGCTCGAAATTCGTTGAGCAATACGCTGACTTAATCATTACACTCGTGGACACAATGCCTCCAAAGCAGATCTGTTCAGAGATGGGCTTGTGCCCAGCTCAGAAGAAAGAAGTTCACTTGTTGGGAGCTTCTGAATGCACGTGGGGGCCGAGTCACTTCTGCAGCGACCACAAAATCGCTGAAATGTGCAAGGTAAGGTCGCCGATTGCAACGATCTGAACTAGAAACTCAAGAATTTCTTTCAATTACAGGCCACCAAGTACTGCACTGACCGCAAATTGGGCAAATTTGCATAAGCAGACGGCTCGCTGCCGTGTCTCGAATGATTCACAAGTGCTGAGATAGAAAGAAACAAAAAATTATTCTCAATTATTAATCTCCGCTTATCGCTAATCGAGTTTTCTATTTTCCTACTTCTCTCGAACTTTGCTGACAGATCTTGAAACTGTTTGTATTTGAATGATTTAATTAGAGTTTATTCTGAAATTGGAGTTTATTTGCAACCAGTAAAAGTTTTTGATCAAATAACGAAGATTGTTTTATTTCTGCACGAGTCTCTAAAATAAGCTAAACACCCTATGGTCTAAATGCCAGTAGTGGATCCTTTGGGGCTGTCCTCCATCTTCTTCAACTGGGCCATCATCTCGTTATCGTGCTTCTCTCGCATGTCTCGAATGGTTTTCTGCCGGAAGATTATAGTGGTCAGAAATTCTAGGGTTTTAATAAGTTTTGAGACTCACCTCAATCTCAGATCGATGGCTCTTGCTGTCTGGTGGGTACATCACTCGCTTTTGGTCTGTTACCTGGAGACGAGAGAGAATAAATGTCGAATCAAGTCATTTTGAAGGATTTCATCGAAATCTCACCCATTTCTCGAAGTATTCTGGTTGATTGAAGTAGTGGAACATGCCCACGGGGAACGCCATGTACATAGCCATCTTCGCCACCTCCAAATGCCATCCACCCATGGTTACCGACGCTGTAGAAATATTTTTCACGGGTAAAAAGAATTTGACGGACTTTGTTTTGATTGAACCGGAAGATTTGAATCTATGAAATCCGTTAATTTGAATCGGTTGAAGAAGATTGGACAATTGGAGGGAAAATTATTTTTTGTAAAAAGAATTTTTAAATTGAATTCTACAATTTTTAATTCGCGTCTTGTTCTCGATGAACATAATTTTAATGTTCTTTGAACTTAAAAGTAAGGGTTTTTTCAGTTGATTTTTGTCTACCAAATCTATGGTTATTTCGCCACCAAGAAGCTTACCAGTGACACCGTCAAACCGTTGACCAATTATTTGGAGAAATGCGGAGAAATGACAATTGCATTGTATTGAAGCCGACGGTTCCACTGAAGTGCAATTCTTCATAAACTGTTTTTTCAACAAACCTCAATCCAGTTAGCTCAATGTTTGGTCTTAAAACGTTCCAGAACACGTCGTAAAACGTTCAAGTTCCTTATAAAATTCACTGCTTGGCAATTCTTCCCAATCGGCTGTGCTCTGAACGATCTGCCCGAATAGAATTTATGCTTATAAGCTCGCAGTAGTTGCATGTAAGTTATTTCAGTTTGGTTTGCACAGCGTGCACCAGTGACGACGCTTAAGACAGAAACATTATTAATCTTGAATCACATAAAATATCTTAAACTCCGGGTCTTAACGCCATCACGTTCACATGGAAAAAGGCATTATTACTTTACTTAAATGAAGTAAATTAGGCTTTAAATGTGAGACACTGCGAGACGATCGGCGATGGATGGATTTTTTCCAGCGGAAAACTCTTGGAACTCTGAGATTTACTACCTACAACGTTCTCTGGATGGATCAAAGACATTCAAGCATTTGTTCACATGGCCCAAATGGACTGAAACCAGGCTTTAATTAATTATAAAACAATTATTACTTCCACCGAACTCGTATTCACTATACGGAGTGTTTTATACGCGACTTTGGAGCTTTTGGATCTCATAGAAAGTATATTTTATTACTTTCTCAAGTGTTCTTGTTTCCGTTGAGAGTTGTGTGCTGACGAATCCATAGTTGTTAGCGGAAACAGTGCCTGGAAATTTCTTATCAGCTTCATTCGCGATAAAAAGTCATTGCAAGCTTACCTTTTAATTCATTTTTCTTGTCAAGAGCCAAGCGATGCAACACGTTGGCTTCAGAAATTCCGTGCAGAAAATCTGAAAAACTGAAGATGATGCAAATTTTAAAGTACAAGCACCTCAATTTCATTTTAAACTTTATTTTGAACAGTTTTGAAAAAATTAATATATCAAAACAAGGATTTCGTGATATTTTGCGAAGTTTTGGTGATGCGGTGTTTGCTATGCATTGTGAATGTTCAGACTGTACGAAGTATTGAACTTTTTCGGACATTTATCGCATTCGTAGCCACTTAAGAAAACAACGTTGAGAAAACCCATCCCTTACACGAAATCAAAGTAAATTTAAGGAAAGAAAAACTTTTATTCTCAACTCTTGAAAGCTCTGATCAACATAAACAGCACAAAATTACAAGTTACCGCGCGTTTCCTGGTCCAACTCGATGGCTTCGAAAAGAGCTTTGAAGTTGCCCGCACCAAATCCCTAAAAATAAAATTAATCTCAATCTTTCAACTTCAAGTTTCATTCCAAGAACTTACACTGAAATTGCGACGCTGAATAACTTCGCAGAACAGCGTCGGGCGATCCTGCATGTTCTTGGTGAAGATCTGCAACAAGTAACCGTTCTCGTCGTAGTCAATCAAGATCTTGAGTTTACGCAGCACTTCGATGTCTTCTTTGATCTGGAAGTTGTCGGTTTTCAAGCGCTTCTTCAGCATTTCGTAGTAAGTGTCTGGTACTTGAAGAAATTCCATTCCGCGGAGTTTCAGTTGGTTGATTGCCAAAATGATGTCACTTGTGTTGAGTGCGATGTGCTGCACACCAGCACCACCGTAGTAATCGACGTATTCTTGGATCTGCGACTTTCTTTTGCCGTTGGCCGGTTCATTAATCGGCATTTTCACGGTTTCTTCGTAGTTGGTGACGACAATCGAACGCAAAGCAGAGTATTCAGTGTGAATCTGTGAGTCATCAACTGACCAAAAGCGATGGAACTGCAAGCACTTGACATACCATTCAGCGGCAGCTTCCATTTCGAGGTCCGGTTGGTTACCGACGCAGTGATCGATGAAGTCCAAGTTGATTTTCGGCAAAAGCTTCAAAAGTGCATCGTCTTTGTTGTAATGCATCTTGTATCCGGGCAAGAAAAGCCCTTTGTAGCCTTTGCGGTCGACAAAAGTGTGAGTTGTGTCGCCATACTAAGAATGTTACCGTTAAAATGTTGTTTTAATGGAAAGATTTATTTTCTCACCGTTTTCACTGTTGCGAACCTGGCAGTTCCGAACTCGTCGCTTTCTTCCCAAATGTCGCGAACGATGTCAGCGCCGCGTTCACGGGCGACCTTCATGATCGCTTCCAGATCTTCAACATCGAACGCGATGTCTTTGACGCCATCTCCGTGTTTGATCAGATGTTGCCCGAACTCTTGGTTGTCGGTGTCATATGGCGAAACAAAAACGAAAATGATCTTCAAACGCGAACGAAACGTGGAGTAGAGCCATTAAGAGGTTCACATGTCATTAGCATAAATTTACCTTGTTTTGCTTCACAACGTGTTTGGCGTATTTTCTATTGCCGGTCTCTAAGCCTTGATAAGCGAGAGGCTCGAATCCCATTCGGGTGATGTAGAATGATGCGGCCTGCTTCGCATTGCTGACGTAGAAGGTCAAATGATCGAAGGAAAGGAATTTTCCGCCTTCGGGCTGGAAGTTAAAAATTATTATTATTATTAAAAAGACAAATGTTAAGAATTTGTGATCAGATTTAATTTAATTTCACTCACTTTGGGTCCTTTGTCGGTGTAAGTTGTCTGAAAAGACAAGAATTTATCACTCCACACTTTCACTGGTGGCACCAACAACTTACCATCCTGTTCTGTTCCACTCGTCGCCGTCAAATTTAAATCGAAACTGATCCCGCGTTGCTATAGCGCAGTCTTATTTATCATAAAATTCTTCGACGTAAATGTTTTAATTAATCGTGGAGTTGAAAAACTCGTTTTTGTTGGATCCGCAGAGAAGCGTTTGTGATTTTTCTTGAATTAATTTGAATTTTATTGCAACGTGCCGGTTTTCACTTCGATGTTAGGAGTAAACAACATCGAAGTCTGGCGTTCGATCGGTGACGATTTTTTGGAGGTGTGTCACGCCATCTACGAATGCTTTATATCAAGATTTTGTCAAGAATTTTGTTTACAAAATTGTGGAAATATTCTCAAAGACCTTGAAACCAGATCTGGCATGTGAATCTGACTTTTAAATGATTTATTCACTGGATATCACAAAAATTCGAATAGATTATTTGTTTCCTGGAAGGAATTTCAGGTGGCATCTGCAGAATTTCCCTTGATTGACGCTCTTTTCCTGGAGATTCTCTTCACACTTCAGAGTGAAGTGTGCCGACTTCAGAGTCTCTTCTGAAACATTCTTTTCCTTGAAGTTTCCTTCTTCACCGTCGAAGAAGTCTTCGAGGTCTTCCGATTCTTCGTCGCTGCTGTCCGGTGCTTTGTAACTAGCGTAAACTTGCAGCAACGCGTGTGATGGATGAAAGCTTGGCGATTCATTGAGTGGCATTCCATCACATACGAGATCCCGAGAACATCCAGTGTATATCGAACAGTCAGAGCCTCGGCTGCAAGTTTTACAAGTCGAGCAAGTCGAAACTGTTTCCGATTGGTCTTGGGATTGAAGAATGTTTAGAGACGCAGAACTGCTACTTCCACTGTTGATCATCACAAAATTTCCTTGCAAGTCTTGACCGTTGTTTGCTTCACGAGCCGACATTTCAGCTGAGAAATTTTCCACTGGAAATTTAGCAAAGCAGATTTTCACCCAAAATAAGTCGAAAGAAGTCAATGGTTGCTGGAAATTGATTTTGATACTTTATTCGAGTAACTTCCAAGTCGTTCCAAATAATTTAAAGTTGAGACAGCTAAGCTGAGAAAGTAAATACTCAGATGGCGGTGAGACCTTGATAGAAAGAAGCGCAGAAGAAAGGTTCAAAGTAGTAAAATGTCTTCTTTGGTTTATAATCTTATTCTAAATGAGCTGGAATGAACAACAGTTTGATTAGAAACGATTCAAATTGCGTTGCTGCTGTGAACTCACTTGGTAAAGTCCGAACTCTTGTCAATAACGTGTTCAAACTCAGCAAAACTCAGACTTCCGTCGTCGTCTAAATCGGCTTCGTCTAGAATGTTTTGAATCAGCTGCTCCATGTCGAGGTCGGTGAACTGGTTGTTGAACCCAATCAATCTTTGGGTCACTTGTTTCAAGTCGTTTTTACTCAACATGTCGTCGCCTGGTTAACATTTTAAGGAATATAAGCTTGAATGAAGGGAAATTGCTTGAATGACTCACCATCGAAATCGAAGATTCTGAATGCGTGTTCCGACTTGACGGACTTCGGGGCTTGGTCTGAGAACACTGACATCATATCTAAGAAATCCTCGAAGGTGCAATCTCCAGTGGAGTCACCAGCTGAGCTAAAGACCTGGCAGATTCTATCTGCAAACGGGTTGCAAGCCAGCTCCGCGATTCCACTGACCATTTTATTCATAGAAAGCTTGGCATTCTTGTTGTGGTTCACTTTCTCGGGGCTGATTGACTTGAACTTCTTATGTGCTCTGAAATTGTGCAATAAATCACTGGATCACTGGATGTTGTTCAATGTGGAGACTGGCACTGACTGTGTCTAAATGACTTATTGAAGGTGTTTGAAACGTTCAGAATGAGCGGAACACCAATTTTCACAATTTATAATTGCCCAATTTTCAGTTTTACTTTAACACTTACAATATGATTTCTTTTCGACTGAAATACGTGAGGTCCTGATAATCTCGAAGTTCATCTTCACTAAACTGACTTTGTTGGCTGCCCATTTTGTGACTTAGAGGCCAATGAAAACTTTGTTATTATTGGATAAAAAAAAACTTTGAAGTACCATACGGATCAGCTGTTCGTTCGGAGTAGACCAAAGTCGAGGGGAAGCTGGCGAGACCAAAACAAGACTTGCAAAAGTTTCATCTCTAAATTCATTTTCCTTTGTTGTACACGAAGAATTCGGTTATAAAATGGAAGCGGCGACAAACATCGCACGCAACACCATCCTGGAGTCGCTGAGCCTTCAACCGCCGACGTCAACCAGCAGCGAAACCGCTGAAATCGTTCTCAACTGCATGTTTTGCGATCACACTGAGAAACAAGTAGTGAATAAGGAAAACAAAACGATTCTACAGCACATGTACAGTGAACATCGATTGGTCATCTCTGACGTGAAGGAAGTCGCTGATCTCTCCGAGTATCTGAGTTTCTGGAAGAAAGAGTTCAAAGGTTAGCAAATAATTTTGCAAAACCATGTAAACTCTAACTTTATTCTCTGTTTTAGGCTTCCAGCCCGAGGAATACTGCACAACAATGTTGTGGAAGCAGAAACCTGACGGCACAAAAACCGAGGAAGACGAGAAATATTACCTGCTGAGCGACGTTCTTCCAAAAGACAAGCAACTTCGTGACGAGCTGCAAAAGAAGTCAATCGAGAAGGTTCTTGCGAGACACCAGTTCGAGCGAACTGACGAGAACTTCACTCGAGGTTGTCTCTACTGCCGCAGCACCGAGGTCCAACCCACGAGATATCAATTCGTTGAACATCTTTATTCAAAGCACTTTCTTCAACTCGGCAAACCTGATAATCTGGTGTTTATCGACGAGCTTATCGACTTCATAGAGGAGAAACTGACCAGCCTCGTCTGCATTTACTGTGAAAAAGTGTTCAAAGACCGGTCGACCTTGAAGGAACACATGCGGAAGAAGGGACACAAGAGAATCAACCCCGAGAACAAAATCTACGACAAATTTTTCATGTGCAATTACAAAATGAAAGAAGCGCAGCCGAAGGCATCCGAGAGGAAGTTCTTCAACATCAAAGAGAACAGCCGTAGCCATCAGAATCAGCGGCATTCCGAGGAACCGACGTTGTTCAACAGCGACGACAGTGACTGGTCTGATTGGGAAGACAGGAACCAGGAGATCGAAATCATTTGCCTCTTCTGCTCACACAAGGAAAGCGACTTCGCAGCTCTCACCAGTCACATGAACAGCAAACACCAGTTCAGCTTCGATAAAGAGACGGCCAGTTTGACTTTTTACCAGAAAGTGAAGTTCGTCAACTTTGTGCGCCGGAAAATCCACCTCAAACAGTGTCTCCAATGCGATATTAGCTGCGATAGTCTAGAAAACCTCATGAAACACATGCAAACGTCCAATCACCTCAGGTGCAGTCAAGTCGACTTCGAGAAATCAGAATTTTTCTTCCCGACCTTCGAAGATGACTCGTTCCTGTGCCACTTGGACAACTTCAACGAAAACGAAGATGACATTAGCGACGACTCTGGTGCAGTTGTGATTTCAGAGGATCGGATATCGGTCGCCAACGAAGCTGCTGAGATGCTGTCAAGAGAAAAGTTCATCGATATTTAAAATTTGTTGAATGAAATGAACAAGATCTTCAATAAAACTGGGAGAATTTTAATGAAAATTTAAAAAAATGTTGATGAAAACCTTGTTTTTTATCTTTCAATTGGTAAACATGGGAAAAACGCGGGAAAACATTTTCCGTAGAAAATGTCACTGCGCACGATCATGTTTCAAAAAGGAAAGCACACAAAGTCTCCGAAGCTGTTGAAAACGGGAAAACTCTTATCACAACTCTCCCCCATTCTCTGTCATTTTTCTATCGCGTGTGAGTCATTTTTTGTTGTTGTGAATTTTCATCTTGGAAATATTGAGAAGAAAATTATAAAAATTAAGTTTTCCGGTAGAGTTATCAAAGAAAAATTCATTGCAGGTGATAACTGCGTACGTCAGAAAGTAGGACAAGTGATTACGGCCGTAAAATTCGACGGAAATTCCGTCCACTTGTAACTCAACCCCTAAAATCTTTTTTATTGGATTAATCAATGTATCGATAGCCTTAATGCTTTGAGTCCCCTTTGAACATCTTTTTATCGATATTGGGAGAATCAATTTTATATTAAAAGTGCACAACATGTAGAATCACTTTCAATTTATGCGTTGAACATGCACAATCGAAGGGAGAATTTTATTAAAACTCATTCATTGTCTTTAATCACAGACGTTCATCACTTTCGTGCACGGTTCTCCCCTCTGTAAACAAAATTTACACGAATTTCCCTCCCCTGCGATTGCATTTTCATTGTCACACGTGATTCTTTGATGGATTTTCTGATTTTGCGAGTCCCTTTTTAGTTCGCTTCTCTTATGCAAAGTGGAAAGCGGAGAACACGAGACAAAAATAAAAAACGCGAAAAATTAAAGCGTGTGCGACGACAACTTTTAATTTCTGTTCAGTTCTTTTCTCAGCTTGATAATCAACAGCAGTCTTGAAACGACCGGCATTGTGTTCACTTCACGAGAAAAGTGTTGTCAGATAATTCTGCAAATTAAATTCAAATTCATTCCGTTCAAAGCCAAAAAAAATAAGTTTGCATCAAACGCGAACCAAATGAAGTGAAGACGAGAATTTAATTAATTAATTAAACGGTGATCAAGAAGTTCCAAGGCAGTGAAACAAGAAACCTAAGTTAACATGGATGGCAGGAACTATCAGAAGGGATATCATTTCGGACGCATTTCGCGTGGCGTGAAAGAAAAACCTTGGAGTCATGATGACCTCAACGTTTTGCAGTTAGATTTGTTCGACAGAACCGTCGTTAAAATTGCAGGTGAGTGAGCAAACGACAACCGCAATGTGGATTACATCGCTAGAAAGAAAGTTTCACGTCGCGCAATTCGAGGTTGCATGACAAATTTTGACAAATTTTTAAGCGCAAAGGTCATCACTACGTGATAACCCCAATTAAGACTTCTTCTCACTGTGTCAACTCGCGCACTTTCATCAAGCCGTGGAGTGCCTTAAAAATAGATGAATCGCAATCTACCAATTGAATCTCCAAAAATACATCCAAATCGTCTCTGCAAACAATCAAGAATTATACCGAGCGGGTAAAACGACGCGAAGAAGAACAGTTTGTTGTGCAAATGAAGCCCGAATTAGATTTTGGAATGCTTTTCTTCTTTGCGTATGCTTCAAGACTCTAAATTTAATTCAAATTTCAACAATTTTGTCTTGCGTGCGAAGTCAAACACGTTTGTCTAAGGTTCCCCTAAGGCAGACGAAGGATCGCTTTGTTTCGTTACCCTTTAGCATTTGATCGCATTTTCCCTGCGAAGATGTTGATCCAGTTCCATCAGGCGCTGGCCTTGAAAAATGATCTCTGCTGTGCTGCGTCTTTGTTTTTATTAAGCTGCGTAACATCTTCGCATAGCTTTTGCTGGTCAATGAAAATGAAGCGCGACAAGCGACAAAAATCATTAAATTCAATCAAACGTTCCATTATCGTTCCTGCCTCAGTAAAACGTGCACGCTGGAAATTCTCAAAGGCGTTTTTTATTGTTTCATTCGCGCGCTTCGTTCATTCAGAGAAGTGTCAAATAGTTTTTGACTTATGGCGACTTTTAGGCCAGTGAAGATGAACAACGCTTGACGAAGCAGCGAAGTCAACAAAAGAATTGTGAAATCGTTCAAGCCTATCGATAGGTGGCCAGCGTGAACATGAATCATTGTCAGTTTATTGTCACAATCTTTCGATCCCATCAATTCCCATTCGCCACGCAAGAATTTTTGCCACATTTAGCATTCAAATTCGTTTGAACTCTGCAGTCAATTGACCTAATTACGAATTCAATCTTTGATGGCCCCAGATGCGACAGTTCTTAGGAACTCACTTTGTTGGTGAAGAATTTGAACTTACGCGACATTTTGGGGTGTCGGTAAAGCTTTATGATGTTCGCTGCCCAAGCAATAAAAACTTCATTAGTAAATGGTTGTTAATAAATTCGTGAAATGTTTGAGCGCGCGCGTCAATTTAGCCAACCCCGTGTCACGACAGAGCATTGTGGCTTTAAATTGTCAGCGATTTATATGCATCGCTTCAGAAACATGCGGGTCTGAATCAGAATTAATGTTTCAATAATCTTGGCTGCGTGCAATTAACGGACCAATCAGCCATGAAAAAACAAGCTGAACAAGCTTATGAAATTATGATATTAAAGATACGAAAGCTTTCAAGCAACAGTGGAAAATTCTTTTGTGGGAATGTTTGTAGGTGACAACAAGCTAAAGTCTGTAAGCTTGTGATGCTTTGAAAAACTTGACAAACAAAATTTTCAAGTCAAAATAATGTTTTCCAAGTCAAAATCTGGTTTTAAATCCTAAAATGTCTCCAAACATCACTGCCGCACGCCCCTCAACTCAATTTAGATCCGACATAAAGCGATAAAGTAAGCAACAAATTGGACGACGCGTTGTGCATTTCGCAGGCACTCAAAAGCAAAAGTTGATACTTTTATCCGACGCTTGACTTTATGTCTGACTTGTCATTGCACTCGAAGACCAACCTATTTGCATAACAGCGGCGATCAAATTAAAATTGAATGGACTTGAGTGTTTGCTTGTGAATTCACGGTCGATGGGGAAAATTTCAGATTCATTAGCATCGAGGTCTTTTCTGATTTCTTTTGTTTTTATTTCCATCCACATTATCTAACACACATCGAACAGTTTTTTTCTATCAATTAACAAACATTAAGAAAAGTTTAAGAAAATTGGTTGCGCAATCACGGCTGTGCCAGATTCATCGTGATTTTTGGTATCGGTTCTTCTTCGTTCGAGTACTTTTTACGGAGAATATTCTTCATGGCTTTGGCGAGTATGAGTTTCTTCTTGTCCGCTGTCTCTTCAGCTGACAGCGAAATGGCTCGGTGCTGCGTGTTTGTCGGTGGTTTCTGCACTTCCAAAACTTTCTTCCACTTGTTCAGCTTGTTTGAAGCGTTTACGGAATCTTTGATCTTGTCTTCCATCAATCGCATAATTTTCTTGCGTTCTTCGGTTCTTTCCTTGTGCAACTGCTGCTTGAGATCCTGATTGGCCATGCGTAGTGCCCCAGTCAGTGAAATCAGATAGTAAATAAACAAAATCAGCAGCAAAAGCAGTGGAATTATGGCGGCAGGGCTGACGATGTATTCCAAGAACCTGTGAGTTGGATTTGGCATGATCCGCTTCAAAGTGTTCGTGAACAAGAAATACATTCGCTCGTTGCCAGAAAACGGACCGCAATGTAGTGACGGTTCAAGCCAAACAATCGCGTACGAAACTGGCAAGACGCACAAGAAAAGCATCGTCAACAATAGTGTCAAGTAAAAATTGTTGGAACGCGACGCTCTGGAAATAAAATCGTGTTAAATTTGATCCTTGAAATTATTCAAGCAAGTCCACGTACCTGAAGACGACCTCGTGTGGAACATTACAAGTCAGAACGGCCCACGATCGAAGGTAGAGAATCAGAACGAGTTTAATCACGTTCAAAATCGCTAATCCCGGCGAGAAGAACATCCCCATCCAAACCATGCCTTGATTGTTCACCAAATGAAGGATATTTTCTGCAATTTTGAAGTCTCCGTACTGCAAGAAGAATTTTTTATTTGAAATTCAGCTCATCATTCAGCTTTTGTTACCTTCGGGAATCGCTTTTCCAAGTCCCAACACCAGCACGAATTCATGTAGCGAACGAAAAGCGCGCGAAAGAAATCCATCATAAGGCACTGAAAAACTGTCAGCAGCTGGAAATGTTTAAACAAAATTAAATTCTTCACAAGAAGTTAAACCAAATTTCTAGATTTACCAAGTCCATAACTGTTAATTTCACTAATTCCTGCCCGAACATTGTTTCCCAGCATAGTTTCCTCATCTCAAGTTTCGTTGACGAGTTCAAGTTGTCCATAAAGACGGGCGAAATCTGTTCGTGCTCAATTAAACTGTATTTCGCCTGTTCGTATGCGGATAAAATCGGTTCAACGTAAGTAAAGTTGAAAGCTGGGTTGTTGAAGCCTGCGCCAGTGAAATTCGACGAGTTCAAAGTGTAAGAGCCGATGAGATTTGAGAGGTTGAAGTTTGAGTTCTCGAACAGATCGCCGTTGTCGCCTGAAAAATCGGTTTCGTTCGCAGGGTCAATGTAGAAAAAATCCGTGAAGTTGTCGGCCATTGAACTTGTGAAATTGTAAATCGATTCAGTAAAGCCTGAAAACGGGCTGGCAGAAGACGGTTCCATAGTCGTTGACGAACTTTTGTCCAATTCATCCGTCTCGAAGTAGTTTGGGTTGTCGTAGTCGTAGCTTTCCGTGGGTTCGGTTGGGTAATCAGTCGTCGATGAAAGGTTCAGGACTTCGGTGATTCTCGAGAAGACGCTTTCAGTGATGGAATCGATCGTTGATGATGGCAGTTTTGTGGTTACTGAAGGTTGGGTTGCAGGTGGCATGGTGGATGACAAAGGAATTGTTTCGGTGTCATTAACCTCTTGCGATTTCTTAATCTCCGTTAACCGAACAGTCATCCCGTCAATCTTGCCAAACAGCGCCCAAATCAACGAGTACAAATTCAGCAAGTTCAATATCATAATCCTGGCCAGCTGTAGCCTTAACTGCCTGCGCGGGTGGTAATACTCCATCAACCCAAGGATTTCAAACAACATCGGGAAAACGAACGAGATCATTGACATCACGACTGTTATTTCATTGCGACGCCACCACGAAGTCGCTGTTGTGTCACTCGATCGTTCCACCACCCAAATTACAGCGTACGCTGACACGCACAGCAGAAATAAAACACTCAAGTTGGCAATTATCCGGAGACAAATCACTTTCCAGCTGTTGAAGACAATTTTCAAGTGAAAAGCAATTAATTTTGACAAGTTTTCTCACTTTTTCTTGTCCTTTTGCTTTTCGGCTTCTTCCAGCAAAGCTTCTTTGAACCCCATAACGACAGAAGCCACACGGTTCGCTGACGTTTCGGAATGTCCAATCATAAAGTCCCAGCCTGTAAATAGTTTCCACGAGAACACGCTTTCGTCTTCTTTACTGCCCAGCTTCGAATTTCGAGAGTTTTCAGCCATTCTGTGGACGTTAAAATTAATAAACTTCGAATACTGGAGGTTGGGCTGCGATTTCTTACTTTCGCAGGGTGGCGAAAAAGCTGTAAACGTAGACCACAAGGCCGGCTAGAAAGTATGCGATGGGAAGATCGTAGCCCC
>JPYR01000023.1:206112-259427 GCA_000775305.1 Belgica antarctica
AAAAATGAGTCAATAAATGAACGAAAAATCAAAATCAATCAATTTATTTAACAAACGAATGATGGTGTTTCAATGTTTAAGAGACTAAAGCGAATTGATTAGAGCTGTGAATATCTCGGACGTTTGACAGTTTGCAGCGCATTATAAAAAAACTCCCAGCAAGCAGTTTAGTTGTTTCCATGCAATTAATAGCAGATTTGAGACTCGTTGTGACAGTGCTCCTGAAGCTTTTGTTTAGGTTTTTAGCTGTGCAATCGTCTTTCAATAACGCTCGTGCAATGAATCCGAGTTTGATGAAAAAGATTTCGCTAGCCAGCGATGGGTTTGATTGATAGTCGAGTTTTAGTCTTTTTAATCGGTTTGCGGAGCTGTTCACCGCCTTTTGTTTTAATGACCACGGTCTTTTCGACAGTCTCATCACTCCATTTAGACACTTTGAAGCCGCTCATTACGTCCAGCTGATCTTTTCCTAGAAAGCTTCGCATTTTGGTTGAAAGACGATTAGATGACCAACTCAGCCCTAAGCTTTTCGATTTCTTTCTGTTGTTTCTCCACTTTGTCAAGCAGCTCTTTCCGGACAGGATTTTTGTATGAGTTTGTCGAAAACTCTTCTGATTCTTGAACGAGCTAAAATTACAAACATTTCGAAATAAAATACATTTCAACGTGTCCAATAAGTTTACCTCTCGTTTGAAGACATCAAAACACTAACACTAATGCACTTTTCTGCTAAACTCGCGGGTGGTCAGTCCAATTTTTAAAAGCACGAGGTTTTTCTTGTTTTTAGTTTTTTGCAGTAGATTGGTTAGTGCATGAATTAAAATCAAAGAAATGCTTTATTTCAATGACATGAACAATATTTTCAGCTCACAAACGTTCTCGAATCAAAATTAAAGAACATATATTTTCGTTCATTGAAAACTCGGATTGTCTTATTTCAAATATTTAGCACGACATTAGCACGCTTTTATTATTCAAAAATTTCAAAAATTTCAAATACGGTGGTGTTGTCGCCAGCATGGGTCACAAATTCTCAAATGGGGGACTGATCCTACTTGTTCCGGGCAATTTTTTTTAATTCTAAGACATTCTCGATATCTCCAGTCTTTGCAAAGCAATCTTAAACTTTGCGGTCACAGAAACGTTCAAAAGACATTTAAAGTTACCTTTTCTCAAGCAATTCTCCATCAAAGACGTATCGCGAAGATCTCAAAGAACGGTTTCGATTACAAATTATGGGCAGAGAAACGAAAAAACATAACAAAACAAATCGTATGTCAATAACCAGCGTCGTGGCCATGATTGATGACAACACAAAACTACAATTAGTTCTCTCATAGTTATTTTTCGAAATTTTTGTTTCATTTTGAAAACTTTTTATCAGCTAACACATTCGGTGGGCTTGTCGAGTCTTTAATTGCTAGCCAGAGTACAAAAATGAAAGACATTAAACGTTGCTGAACAAGTGAGAAAGTGAAAATGTCAGCCAACCACTCGTACTTGAAAGATCGGCTGGGATTCGATCCCGATGATTTCTCGAACGAAGTCGACGAGCTGTTCAACATGAGTCCGGAAGAAGACGATTTCGTGACTCCATCACACAAAAAGTTTAAAGCCTTCACACCTTCGCCGTCATCGTCGGTGTCGTCGGTTAAAGACTACGAGAATGCATTGAACAACATTAAAGGTAAAGAAGTGGTGACGAAAGGTGGAAGTTACCGGTGATGAAAGTGTGTTTTGGGCAAGAACGTGCCCATCATAATTGCATAATTGTTTGTGGGCGAAACCGCGGGAAATTTCGCGGAGTGTGTTCGTGTGAAAAGTCACGCAGGGCCTCGGCAATCAGTTCGCCGGACATGGTAAATGTAAATAGAGTTATGATTTAGTCAACACGACCGAATTAATTAATTAGTTTTATTCGTCTTCGCGGCTATCCGCGCACAAAAACTTTTCAAGGCCAGCCCAAAGCGTGAAACTCTTCTGTATTGTCTTCGCTCCTTTCTTTGTTTGTTGATTTCTACTTCTTCGCCGTCGATTCTCGTAACTTTACAAGAAAACTATGATTCAGCTGATGAGTCCACATGATTTGAGTTGTCGTAATGCTTCCTAAAATAAACATTGCTTAATGCGTCTCTCCATAAATTTCTCTGCAGATGAACGTGATGCGATTCAAAAGAAGACATTTACGAAATGGATTAACAATCACCTTCGGAAAGCGGGCGGTAAAGTGATGGACTTGTTCCAGGACTTGCGCGATGGCCAAAGTCTGTTGACTTTACTGGAGCTGCTTTCCAACGAACGACTCGTGAGTTACCGAAACAACCGACTTACATGTTGAATTTACCCATTTCCACCCACAGCCGCGCGAAAAAGGCAAAATGCGTTTCCACATGCTTCAAAACGTAGACACTGCATTGAGCTTTCTGCGGCGAAAGAAAGTTAAGCTGGTCAACATCCGACCTGATGACATCACCGACGGGAATCCAAAACTCACTTTAGGATTAATTTGGACAATAATTTTACACTTCCAAGTGAGTATGCATAGTGTTGTTGTCGCTTCGCTAATTTATTGCTGAAGTCATTTCTTATTTGAAATGCGGCAAATCATCATTGGACTGTGAATTGATGAACATTTTAGCTGTCAAAAGAAAGTCATTCGCGATTGTTGAATTTTTATCAAGATAATGGCATCGAACAGCTGGGAATTTGGCTGAAGTTTAGGTTGTGGGGGTGAAAATTTAATGAAATTTTAGAGTTGTTGAAATGGATCTTCGGAACTGTGTACTAAATGTTCGGAGTTGCGTGCTAAATTCCCGGAATTGTGTGCTAAATTCTCCGAATTGTGTGATAAACTCTTGGAATTTCGTGTTTAATGCGTGTCTAGTCCGTGTTTAATCAACTACCTTCTTAACACTCTCGTTCACAACACTTTAGCCACAATTCTGAATTTATTTTCCTGCCCAAAACTATCAAAACCATACTTCGATTAATTTGAATACAAAAGGCGACCCGAGAAGAGATTGCGCCAATGTGCAACATCATCACATTTGTAACACAATAGAAAGAATTAAAAAGCGACAGCTTTTATTTGTTTAGAGATTTGCCATGGCAAATAAAGCAAATGTCTCTAAATGAGCAGTCGCCGTTTGACGTGCTTGTCATGTTGAACCATGAAATGACAATTCATTTTCATATCTCCATCGCGAATCCATTTTGGACTTTATTGCTTCATCTGCGAGAGTCTCGATAGATTCAAATTGAAATAGAGAACGCTATTCATTTTAATTGATTCGCTGTCAAATACAGAAAACGCACCATGCATGCAGCGTTACAAAGAAAATGTTTAATAACAAATTAAACGTTCTGAGACCAATTAAGCGGGTAAAAAGTTGGAATTGAACAAACGGGGTGCCGCCATGCAATTGGTCCCGATTAGAGGCAACAACTGCAACTCTAGTGTTGTCTAAGCAGTAAATTGCAATGTTTATTGAAACTAGTTCAGGCAATTGCAGTGGAGTTTCAAGTTTTCTTATTTATTGAGGAAGTCGCTGCCAATCTTTCCATCAAAAGATCATTTGTTTTCATCACGAATATCGGGTTACTTTAACTACGGTCGCCCCCGCACCAATCATTTGTAACGATCCGTTCCAATCTCTGTGCGTCAACTGCACTAAGCGGTGTCCAAGATTTGCTAGACAAACAGCCATGTCTGAACGTACAACCGTGCAAATCAATTATCCTAATTTATATTGGAAATCATTAGCATCGGCCTGAGTTACGAATAAATACATTAAAAAATGTGACTCAAAATTAATTTTCGCGGTTATTCGGAGGCTGGTTTGGTGGAAGAGATGTTCCGAATAAAAACAAACATTTGGAAGACTACTCGCTTTGCATATTTGATCGAGATGAAGATTTGTGCCCACCGATTCCGTCACCGGACTGGAAAAGTGCGAAAGCGAAGCATTGCTGTGCCCACTGCCTTTTCTGTGTGATAAAATGAACCTTAACCGTCCAAGTACGGACATAACGATATTATAATTCAGACGAAATAAAAATATATTGAAACTTACATATTGGTAACACCGACACCATCACCATCTCCGAGGCTTGCTTTCAATCACCGTCTATATTTTATTCAACAGTTTCAATTGTTGATCGAATTTCTGTGGAGACGGTTCAGTTTTACATCGCTCGCGTTCGCGTCAGTTACATTCAAGTTTCGCTTCTCACTTGGTCGCACTAAAATTGTCACTTATCTGAGTAAATATTTGGATTGGAATTTTGATAAAGTTCAATCTAGTGGCCGCCGCTCAATTAGCACTTGATGGACTATTAATTAACTTCAAACACGGAGTGTACAAAACCCCCGGGGGACAAATTTGTGAAACATGTTTAAATTGAACGATAAAAAGCACCGAAAGCGGGCGCTTATGAAGTTACAGTGCGCGCCTGGTTGCGGCAAGAATGGTGACAAAGATGACTTCTATGAAGCATCCACCCAGCACAAGACCATCGATAAGACGACCGAAATCGCCGTTCAGTACAATCTGGACGAGGTGCCCAGCCATTTGGTGCGAAAAACGATGAAATTTCACGAAGTCCGTCGCCAAAGCAACGGCAGCGGGTTCGACGAGGTCGATCGGGCGGGAAGTTCACAGTCGAAGCACCAGCTGACGCTTGACTTTCCAACCGTCGAGCGCAACATCCAGTCGAAGGTAGTGACGAGAAATGCTTCGCTGTTAAAATTAGATCAAGGACTTGTGTGAATTTCAAGTGTACGATAAACCCACACCCGACGCCAGGCATTCATCCGCTGCTGTTGTTTCTCGAGACTCTAATGAGATTGACTCGCACAACAGGCAGAGAATACTTTTGAGTACATCCCACGTGGTGTTCTGCGATCTTTCAACGACCATAAACAGGCGAAAATTGCACGCGACTACCAAAAATGAGCAAAATGTTACTCGGCATTCTTTGTCGAATCTGTTACTTCATTCATTGAAACTTTAACTTCAGCATTCCAACACAAACGATTTTTGTGAATGACTTGAGTGATACGTAGGACGTCTTAAATGATTAGCTTCAGACTAGTTTTGCGTTGACGAGTGTGTTTCGCGATCAAGTTGTGTGTTTTCTCGTGTTTTCGGTGCTTTGAGAACCTTTCAGCGCCAGCTGATCGCCAAAAACGATTTTACGGTGGTTCGGCGATGATTTGCACTACTTTTATGGTAGCCAAAGAACGTCGAAAATAGAAATTCTTTTGGGCGATATTGACGATCGCGATAATGTTCCTTCGAGAAAAACCTTTCTGCAAACCCACAAATCACGACCTTGCCTAATAGCTTCGCGCTTCGAGCGAAATTTAATGAGTACCTATTGACTCATTATTAACGATTATTAGCTTTTTTCGAATGGTCAGAAGGCAAATTGCGCAATTTTAAAGATCTATGTTGCTCTCTCGGGTCGGTGCCATCTCAGACAAGCCTTGAAAATGGATTTATTTTGATCAACACGGTTGATATTCCCGTAGGCAATTAAATATTCAAATTTGTGTGCACACCAGGGAGTGCCTAAGCACTCAACCTTCTTTTCAATTAGTCACAGCTTGTTCAAGACGGCTTCCGATGGCAATTTCATTTGATGGATTCCATCATGGGTCTCGTTTTGCCCATATTTAGACTACATTCGTCACGCTCCGCACATAAAAAAAATCCAATGATCCACTTGCAAATTCAATTGTTATTAGAATTACGCAATTATTTCTCTCTTCTATCGCCTCTTCCAGATTTCTGGCATTGTGCTGAGTAACGAGGAAAACGTTACGGCACGCGAAGCTCTGTTGAGATGGGCGAAGAAGTCGACAACCAAGTACCCCGGCGTGAACATTACCGACTTTACATCTTCGTGGCGCGATGGATTAGGCTTCTCAGCTCTTCTGCACCGAAACCGACCTGACTTGATCGACTGGCGCAACATTCGTGAGATCAAAAATCGTGATCGGCTCGAGAGAGTCTTCAATATCATGAGCAGCGAATACAACGTTGCAAAACTACTCGATCCATGTGACGTCGACACCAATTCACCTGACGAACGCAGCATGATCACTTACATCAGCTCAATCTACAATGTCTTCCCACAACCGTCAAAGGTGCACCCATTAATGGACTCGGGCTCGCAAAACCAAGCGCAAGAGTACCGCACCCAAGCACAGAACTTGTTGGTCTGGTGCCGCGACAAGACTTCAATGCTGCAAGAAAGAACACTGGACCGAAATCTACCCGAACTGCGTCGACTACTCGATGACCTCAAAAAGTTGCGAAACGTCGAAGTGCCGGAAAAACAGAAAAATAAGGCAAAGCTCACGGTCTTGTACGGCCAACTCGAGCGATATTTCCAGTCCGTCGGCGAAACGTCTCTCGAGCTTGACCTTCGTCCAGAGTCATTGGAAAAATTCTGGTATCGCTTAATAACGGCTTTAGCAGACAAGGAACACGAGTTACTTCTCCACATTCAGCAGTTACAGCAGCTCGAAATGTTGGCGGACAAGATCGAACGCGAAGTGGAGCATTTCGATCAGAAAATCACCGACATATCATTCAGAATCTCAAACGAAGGAGCCAGGATCAGTCAGCTGCACCGATTTGATGCACGCAACATCGTTGAGTCCATCGAAACCGAAGTGGCCTTGCTGGAAAAGCCAATCGAGCAAATGTTGCAAGATTGTCACGCCTTGCTGGATGGAAATCACGAAAAAGCGAAACATTTATACAGCGAGTAAGTTTTGATTGCGATTGAAAAATTGCCGCGGGCCTAACCAATTAATCTTTCACAGAACAACAAAAATCAACCAGCGATACTCACAGCTTAAAACGGCATTCCATCTTCAAATGCTGTCGAAGTTGTCCCCGACACGTGACCTTACCAACGGACGAAGCCTCGGTGACAGTCCCTACTTCAGGGACCTGGATCAGCTTATTCAGTGGTGCCAACGACGATTGGTGAGTTAAAAGTCAATGTTCCCCGCGAAAATCAATCAAGCTTAAACGGTTGAGAATTGGCCATCGAAATACCTTCAATCGAAAGCAGTTTCCTAATTTCTTTTCAATTTCCAGTCAACATTGCTTCAGGCAACCTGGGGATCCGATTTGCGGTCAATCACGAACGAGTTGGAGTCGCATCAATCTGAACACCGAGTCAACGATCAATTTCATTCAAAAATGCTGCAAGCGGAACATCAGCAATCGAACATATCAGGCGATGAGTCGCTTCTCTATCAGCAGTCGCTGAATCAACTTAAGAAAGTCTACGCGGAACTTCTGAGCTTGTCAACAAAGCGACTGTGCGATTTGCACGCCCTGCACGATTTCGTCACGGTAGCGACTGATGAATTGGATTGGTTAACGTCGAACGAAAACATTGAACTTAATCGCGACTGGTCTGATACGTCAATGAATCTCTCGGCTTTGAACCAAAATTACAAGCAGCTGGTGAGTGAATATAACGGACGCGAACAGCAGATTAGGGTCGCGATGGAGAAAGGCGAAGGCCTCGTGGCCAGCCACCCTGCATCGAAACTCGTTGCCAACTACATGCAAGAAATTCAAGAACAAAGATCCTGGTTGTTCCAGTTGATCAACTGCTTCGAAGTTCACTTCAAGCATCTCGCCGAATTCCAGAACTTTTACAATGACATCAGTGAACAGAAGGAGTGGCTAGTTGCCCGGAAGGAACTACTTGAGACGAGATTCTCTGACAGTGATTTCAATCTCGACCGTGGAGATATTTTGTTGCGTGGCATGCAAACTGTTCTCGACGAGCTGAATCAATTCGGCTCGATCGTTGATAAATTGGCGAAGCGGTCACAGTCAATTCTGCCTTTAACTGAAAGAAAGCAAATCATCCACAACAAGAAGTATGCTGTTCAAAGCTTGTGCACGTACAAAGACAAGATCGTGTTGGAGAAGGGCGAGACGGCTGAGCTGCTTGACAACTCCGATCAGGTGCACTGGAGAGTGCGCACGTCGAAGTACGGTGACAAAGTCATCCCGAGCGCGTGCTTGCTGATTCCTCCACCGAACGAAGAAGCGATCGAGTTGGTCAACAAGTTGCGATTGTCGCAAACGAAAATGATCGAGTTGTGGCAGGAGAAACAGATCCAGCTTCGCCGGAACATGATTTTGGCGACGATAAGAGTCGTCAAGGAGTGGAGTTTCATACATTTCCTTGGACTTGGCTATGAACAACGCAGCGCCATTCGTCGCGCGCTCAACGAAGACTCAGACAAGGTTTTGGCTGAGTCAGATCCTGCCGATCCACAATTGACACGCTTGAAGCAAGAAATGATTGAAGTGAATCGATTATTTGAAGAATTTGAGCGGCGCGCTAACTCAGAAGGTAAATTTAATTAACTGTTAACATAAAGCTCTGCCCAGTTTTGTGCAAGTTTCAATTATCGCCCGTATCAGATTTCATTGCCGCGCGACTTGTCCCAAGCCATATTCGAACGCGTTCGCTTATTTATGGCAAAAAAGCGTTAGGAAATGCCTTTTAATGCACTACATTATGATAGAAGAATGTTGGCTCCGTTTGATCAGCAAACGACCAATTAGTCAATTAAATTTTTCATCAATTTTTCCTGATGCCAAATCGGGAAGAAATGCTGTCTCGAATTGAAAAGCATAAACGTCTTCTGTGACTAATATTTTCTCATCATAAAGTGAAACGACTCGACCAATTTCAAGCTTCCAAGATAATTGATTGTGGGCCGATAATTCTTTTGTTTCGAGTTTTTATTCTTCGCGCTGACCACTTTGGAGTAGTTTATGGCAAACATTTATTAGACTTTATGCTGGCGTGCCAAAAATAGAAGCGAGATTCGCCAAACATCGTTAAAAGAGAAACAATCTAGGAAAAGCAGAGTCAAATTGTTGAGTGACTTTTGAAATGTTGTGGTTCAAATCCTACTAAGTGTGTAAGGCTTTTAGTTTTGAGTTTCGATCTTCGATCCTTAAAATTTAAGTTTACCTTCAAAAATATTTTTATTGCTGACACATCTTGTGTAAGAAACCGCTGGTCTACCAAGACGATCGACTTTAAACAACTCTAAATTAGATAATTGAAATGCAATTAAACTGAAAATGATTCTACTATTCTGCTTGTTTCACAACACGACAGCAAATTAAATTAGTTTATCTCCAGCATCCGTGAGTTTCACATCGTGTAAAGCTTCTTGTGATTGTTACCATTATTTGTGATAAATTTTACGCTGTCATGAAGGGAATGTTTAGGTTCAAGTCTTTCCGCGGTGATACAAATTGATAAAACTTGTTGTGGTGTGAATTTTTAACAAAGTTTTTCATCAAATTCCAGAGGAAAGCAAGCAGACAACTCAAGTCTTCAACGAAAAGTGCCTTTCGCTGTCATCTCGCCTTGAAAGTCTGGCTAAGGAACTTGACGGAATTATTTTGGCTCGTCTGCCAACCGACCGTGCTTCGTCCGACACGTCTCTCGAGATTATCCTTGACTTCATCCGACGCCTTGGCTTCTTTGATTCTGACCTGAAGAACCTTAAAGAAACCTTCCGCACCATTCCAGGGAAAACTGCAGCGCAGAAGAAGAACTTGGAGAATTTGAACGAGTTGTACAAGGAACTCGTGACGCAAGCAAACTTGCACAAAGACCGTCTCTACTTGCTCGAAGGCGCTGTGAACGGTCTCGGCAAGAACAACGACATCGTCAAAGACCTCGAAAATGTTCTCTCCAGCCACATCATCATGCCCTCGACCTTGGAAGGCTTGCGTGATCTGCTCAAGCAGCTGTCATCCCTCCAAGAGATCATCATCGAAAACCAATTGTCAATGGACAAGATGAACAGCTCTGCCAGCCAGCTCGGCCGATTGGGAGTCCCAACGAAGATCATCGACGACTTGAAGCAGCTTCACGCCCGTGTCGAAAGATTAAACTCTCGTTGGAACAACGTTAACGTGCAACTGGTTGACAGGTTAGTTCGACGAACAGTTATTTCGATATGTCCAGGATTGACTTTAAGTTGAAAAATGAAGTTATCCCTGGTCCTCCCAACAATCTTTGAATGAAAGTTAATTTTTAATTCTCCTAAATTTAGAATTCAAAGCATCGAGACAGCGATTGGATTACTCAAGAACTTGCAAACCTCGCTGATCTTAGAAGAGACGTGGGTCGAGACGCAAACTCAAAAGCTAAAGCTGCTTCCGACTGTCAGTCATGCCTTGGATTTAGATGTAAGTATCGACGCAGGAATGGTCGCTTAATAGTTTGATTGATTCAATAGTAATTTACCGTTTACATTTCGTCTTCGTTTTATAATTGATTTATTATGTTTCGAGTTTCATTCTTGAATGTTTGACGTTAGCATATCGAGTTTGATTGATGAATGTTAAGCGAATTTTATGAATGAGTGTATGAATGATCGTGTTGAAGATCGTCTTTGACATTGAAGTGAATCATTTCACGGCGTTTAATATTAGAACAGAAATGACTTTCATGCATCAGGTAAACTTTGCAAGTTCAGGAAAGATTTTTCTTAATTTATAAAACATGAAAAATTAATTTACACAGTTTTTGGTCGGAAAGAAATGACTCACTAAGAAAAACCAAACTAATCGTAATCAAATTTAATGTTTATTCACTGCGAATCACAAGAAACACCAGGATCGGATTTATTCATCAGCTAATTCATGGTTTTATTAATCATAATCTCCAGCCGATTAGGATTTAATGGCGTCTTGAAGCTTTTCTTGGACGTGCTTGAGTTGATAAATCTTCTTTAGGTTTCACGTAATTTGGTTCGATTCCCAACTCTGTAAACGGTGGTCGACTCGCCATAACTCTAAGTCGGCTGGAACTAAAATATTAATTAAACTTAAGGCCAAAACTTTACACAGAAACTAATTAACATATAAAATCCATTAATTATTTATCACAATCAGAGTCTTTTGACGGAAACAGTCACACGAGGAAATAATCAAATAAGCGATACTAACCTGTGTGGTGGTAAACTGATTCACGTTTCAGAGGTATGTGCAAAAATCTCCGAAGACAATAATTGTGTTGAGTTTAAACTTGTGATTGTGTCAACAGAGCTTCAAATTAAAATGCACTGAATACAATGAGTCGCTCAAAGAGATCCATAAATCAGCCCCCGAGTCGCTGCACACTGAGCCCGAAATCAAAGACTTCTACGGTGGAATGCTCGACGACTTGAATGCCAAGTACGAACGATTGCTGTCACTCTTCCAACATCTCCTCGACAACACAAAAGACATCGACCGAGAGGTGAGTCACTTGAGTTTGCCATTTCTTAGTCAAATCTATTCGGTCAGGGTCGAGAGAGACACTAGCCTTGAAGGCGCGCGCGTAAAATTGACCACCGTCGCGATATGCGAAAAAATAATTCGCAGCACAATTGAAACTAATGGATGTGTTTGCCAGTCCTAAAATAGCTTCATTGTTAATGCCTAAGAATCAATTACCAGCTTTTTCGGTTGAATTCGTAAAACGGCAAGAGACATGCAAACGCTAAATTGCCAAAAGTTTGCGCGCGGCTCGTGCTAAGTGGCGTTCAGAGACTTTTTTGTGTGTGATTACCCGTGATTCCAGTTTAATGGTGATTAATTGGTAGGTGGTATGCTGACAGCGGCAAATCAATTTTGTGTTTCTCCGAAGCGAACAAAGCACGAACGCGTCAGCTAGTTGCATCGATGTTGCACAATCTAGTGCGTGGGTGGAACCAATGCCTACATTCGTTCGTGGAATTAATTTAACTTCCCCATAAACAGCTCAGATTAACATCTACGCTGCATAACACTTTATGTTTTTGCTTTCTGTTTTGATCTCTTCGTCAAACGAGACAAAAAATAAGCAAGCAGCGAGAAATGACATCACCACAATCTTTGTGCCTCCAATGTTGACATTGAAATTCACGCATATGTGGTGCTTCTTGACGAAAAAAGCATCGTGGCTACCATTTTATTAGCATTTGGTATTCTCGCGTCTGTTCTTCAAATTCTTAAGAAATCTGTTGAGTATCGTCATCGCGAGTTGATGACTCGGTTTATTTTGACCCAACAAATGGCTGCCGTTCTGGTGTGAATTCACAAACGAAGCTCCACTTTCAAAGCGTAACTTCTCTATTTATAATGTCTTAATAAAAGTTTTTGTTGGTTGAAGGCAACAAATAAGCTAGGAAACCAGATAAGGACAGCAAATTTCTGTGATAAAATGCTGTGTCGGTATCTTTTGAGCCGAACACAAGTAGGCATTTTATCAAACGCAAGTTTAAGCTGTTAATTCTCGGCCAGAATGTCTGAAGTCCAACAATTTAATTGCTGCTTTGAGTGGATAATGAACTTATCCATGATTTTCACCACAAATATCTTGATTCTGTGCAAATATTATTCCAACGAGAAGTTCCTGACATAATTTCTGAGGTCATTTTTGTCGAGATTTAATCTTTTTGTCACGAGTGAAACGAAATTTACTGCCGAATTAAAAATAAAAACTCGTATGACCGAGAGACATGAAATAAGAAAACACTTGTCAAACATCATCGCTGAACACATGAATGAATTCATTGGCTTTTAATTTCTAAATAGTTATGCACACGTTGAGCGTACTAATTGACAGTGAATTGTATGAGCGATCAGCTTTTTGAACAACAGTGTTGTGGAGAATTATTCAATTCATTCAAGTGCTATCGTAAACAACTCTCAGATTCTCGCACGCTTATAACACAACAGTATGATGTCACCGTTTTCGTGGTCAGAGCGTCGAGAGAGATATCTCAATCAAACTGTTCTTGAGATTCTTCAATGTTTGGTTTTTGCAAAGGCTTTTTATGGAACGACTTTTTGTTCCTTGTGAATGCATAATTATGGGTAATGAAAACAAAAGGAACGAAAATTTAATTGAATAATAACAAAACAGTTGCGTGTTCGAAGAGCACCGGCTTGCTTGTGTCTTGGTGAAGAGCGCCGAAGAGAGTCGCCCGCTCAGCCACCACAACGAAGGCAACTATTTGCTGCTTGCTGATACCATGCCGTGAATTCTTTCGTTATTTGTGTGCTGTGGTGGTATTTTTGGGCAAACATGTATTCACAGCGGTTGCAAAAGCGAAGAGCGAGTCTTTTCAGTTTGCAAGTGAATTCTTAACGTGATAGACGCGAAACAGTAAAACGTTGCGGAATAAAGCTTTTGATTGTATGAAGAAAGATAAAAAATAATAAATTGTTTTCAAGTTCATTTTACCGGCGAAGGAGAAATGTCGACAATAACAAACTTATTGACACAACGACGCCGCTGTGTTCTTAAGAAATACCACAACTCTAATTTTATTGAGCTTATCACCACTCGATTAATAAACTTCAATCGTCACTTAGGTTCATTGGGACCATAAGTGCTTCTTCTTGTTGTGGAAGCGCGAAAAGCAAACTCAAAAATCTTTCTCGCTGCTATTTGTGACTATTAAAGTGACTGTCAAACACCAAAGAGTGAAGTGCGTGATGTGATCAGGATGACACAATTTTGTAAATAACGCGACTGTCTGGCGATATCATAAACCTATTTAATCAATCAGTTACATCATCGACAAAAACGCGACGAACTTCAAGATCACAGAGAACTAAAGCTTAATTAACGAACATTCCGGTAAAACTGGAAGCTGAAGTGATAAATCGGTCAAATTGGAATATTGGCTTCACACTTGAAAATTTGTGTTTGTTCCGATGTGATTTATTGACTTATTTTTACAAAAGCGTTCACACACATCGCGCGCCGTTTTCTTTAAATTTCTATAAATTTTTCGTCACTTGCATCGATGTGGCCTCTAATGAAGTTGTCTCAAGCTCAAATCTGTGAGTTCACAGTTATTTTTAGATGTGTGTAAGGCTCTTCAAGTTACAGCAACGAGACTTTTTGTTTTCGAACAATTGATCGAGGTGATCTTATGACACGTAGATACTTCCAATTGGGCAGTAATGACAAAAGTGGAACATAGCAAAGGGCCAAAAAAATTTGAAAAATTGTCACATAAAATTAGCCGCCTGATAACCACTCTGTCTGAAAACAACTTTTAAAAACTCAACCACTCAAAATTAAATAATTCAAAAATGAAATTTATTCTTAGAAACTTGGTTCATAAATATTCTTAATCCACAAACACCGAAAAAAATGAAGAAAACTTCAGTCGGCCTGAATTTGTTTGTGTGTGGTTTTATTAGATTGACCGTGACATTTCCAAATTCTTTCTCGTATTAGCTAATTTTATTCAAAAACTGTTTTAGTTTGTTGTTGTTCTATTGCAGAACGTTTACGAGGTGGAAATCAAGATGATCTCAGATCGTTTTCAGTTAATTGTTTTATCGCTGCAGGATTGGAGATATTTATGAGTGACGTCATGGTTTGTTTGGGGGTGATTCTGGACAGTCATTGTTGATGTTTGATGTACGGTGTTAAAAAAGAAAAATAGCAAATGATTTTCTTGGTTGAAAATTGTTGAAGTTTGTGAAAACGTTCAATTAGTGATGGAACAAGCTACTTAAAAACCAAGTGTTTGTTAAGTTCCACTTACTTTCTGATTAATATTGTAGCAAAAGTAGCCAAACCAAGCACTAAAAAACGATATTGAAATCTATTCAAATAGAAATTGGCACGATCCATTGTTTAGTTTTCTGTTTTAAGTCCTTCTTCCAAAGATTTGTTTAAGATTTCTCTTGTCTCTAAGATGGGTTAAAAATCTCATTAACTCGCCCGCGCACTTTATGCTTTCGCCAAACCTTGTTACAAAATCTTTGTCTAACACAATTCGCCCATAATTGACGAATGACTTGAGGAAAAACTTGGGAACAGGCATAATTTGGCCTATTTTTAGAAGTCCCGTGCATGCGAAAATGAATGAAGACGCTTCAGCAATTCAGCCCAGAGAGCGACAGACCGTGAACAACAATGAGAACCGATCACGAGTCTTCTTCTCGCATCTTTGAGTCTTGTTCTGCCCACCACACAAGCACGAAATGGTGCTGAATCAATAACACAACAAAAAGATTCAGTGAAAATCAATAAGTGGACGAGAAACTAGTTTTGCAATAGATCCGCTTAAGATTGAAATGAGTTGTCGGAAGATAAAAATAGTTATGACAAGATTAAGATAAAAATTCGTTCATTCATGCAGTTTAGTGGTTGTACTAAAAGCCGGTTGGCTTCCACGTTATCTTTTGTTTTTATTTATTTTTGTTGTTTTTGCGCTCTCTTCGAAATATTTTCTCTCTCCCAGACACCGACGACGCATGGTGCGATGGGAAAAATCAGATGACTCGAGAGAAAATACTTTTCGTGAAAATTGTGTCGTTTTTCCGTCTGACTTCGTCGTGGAATGTTCTGAGAAAGTTGTGTAGTTTAATTGATTATTTTATGACCCGAATTAGAAGTTTTAAGATAGCGTGCGATGATAAGATAGTTGTTACTGACCGTGGAAGCTTGCAAGCTTGGAATCAATTGGAACTCGCACGGAACCACTCGATTGAAAGTTCTCACGGAACGAGAAATATTTTACGAGTTTCTCGGTCGTGTTGACGTAAACATAAATTTTTCCTTTGTCGGTGAAATGAACATTTTCACACTTTTATAGTCAATTTGCACAAAATATTGACTGAAAAGTGCTTTCTCGAACCATATTTTACTTCGAATTTTATTGTTTCTAGACGAAAAGTTATTAGAATTTCGGTTTATTCGCATAAAGAGAGAAAAAAAAAGAAGAAAAGGTCGTGAAAATTCGATGTCATTATACTAAAAATATAAGTAACCAATTTATGTGAAACGCAAGACTGAGGGAAAGTGAATAGAAAAGAAAGAAAAGCTAAATTCATTGAAGTGTTTCGGTCGTTGATTGAGGAACAGACAAAAATATTTCGGGAAAATCGCGAGTGAAGAATGGAAAAGCATGAATACAACTTTGCGTATGAGTTCAGGGTTAGTTGAAGCTATCTTCGCTCTCTTGATCAAAGGCCTTGTTGTACAAGTCATAAATTAGGCGTGCATGGCAAGCATGACCAGCTGTTCTAAGCGCTCAAAATGAAAATTTCTAGAATTTCATTTCCAACGCTTTGCGAACGTGAATAGGAAAAAAAAACTTTATGACTTGAACAAGAAGGTTCACCACTGATTTGCGCATTTAAATTCACCGCAATTTTCAAGTTCATATGATTCATTGTTATTATTTTAACAGCGCTATGCCGAGAGCTTACGTAAGCCGGTCAGAACGTTTAGACGCAGCTCAACGCAAGAACTTGTGGTTGAAGAGTTGGAGCAGGGAGTGACAACAAGGTGAGTCTTTTAATCGACATTTTGTAGTGGCTTATGTTACTTATTAAAATGATTTGGTGTCATCTTTAGAGCCAACGATCCGCAGCAACATGATAAGCAGTTATTATGGAAGCTTTTGAATCTGCTGGCAATTAGAGATCCAAAGAGTGGAGATCTTCTCAGCGTTCACGATGCCATAAAGTGGAAGATCTTTGATCTGGAAGCGACGACCCTTGTGGTCGTGGAGGGGCAGGATCCTTTGAGTTTAGACGAAGCTCTTAGAAGAAACGTCATCGATTCGAAATTGTATGACAACTTGAAGGCCTTGCACGATCTATCCAAGCGGTATAACATAAATCTCAGTGAGAAAGAAGAATTTGATGATGTTGATGGATCGGAGAAGCGAGTCAAGGTAATACAGTTTAATCAAAACGGCGCTAAGAGTGTTGCAGAAGCAACCGAAGAAGGATCAGTTGATTCCGTGTCCGGTGTGTTCCGAATGAATGATGGAACGTTCATCACACTCACGGAAGCCTATAAGTACGGCTATTTAATCAAAAACGAAACTGTTAAAATCAAGTCAACTCCGATGAGCTTCACCGACGCATTGTTGCGCGGCCTGTTCGACGAAAGCGGCTTCTTTGTGGATCGCAATTCAGGCGCCAAATACAAATTGAAATCGGCAATCGCGAATAATTTGATTCTCGAGAATCTCCGCGAAATTGTTGACATAAAGAATGATGAAAAGGTGACCGTAAAGCGCGCGCTGGCAATCGGTATACTCGAGTCCGAAAGCGGACTTTTTAAGAATTCACTGTCGAATGAAAAATGCACGTTCAACAATGCATTGAATAGTCATTTGATTAGCAAACCATTGACCTTTAAAGATCTTATTGACTTGGAATTGACGAGAGACGACGACCAGATACTCTCGCCGACTTTCACAAAGTGGCTTTCCATCAAGGAAGCCATCGAAGCGGGTGTTCTCGACTGGGACAATTTCAAATGTGTTTCCAAAGAACGGGGAACTTTGTTGACTTTGGCTGAAGCCATTAAGAATGGAATCATTTCCTATGACGGAATTTACAGAGACGTCGTCACCGACGAGAATTTAAACATTAAGCAAGCCGTTGAGCGTGGCCTTATCTCGTCAGTTTCCCAGAAATCTATTTTTGATATCGATGGATTCAAGGATCCACAAGTTGAAACTTTTGTGTCTTTTAACGCTGCCTTGAAAAACCGTATTTTGCGTCGCGATGACAAGCACTTTGTCTTGATCACCAACGACAACCGTTTCCTTACATTGGACGAAGGGCTTGAATCGGGTTTGATTCGCCCAGAAGTGTTTTCGATGCTGATGCGTCACATCGGCGTGTTCGATATCGATAAGAACGAACTTCGGGTTGTGGATTTAGCTTTTCACAAGCGCATCGATCCGAATAGCGGATACTTGCTTAGCCAGAAAACTGGCGAAAAACTGCCTTTGGACAACGCCATTGAGTTGGACCTTATCACAGCCTCGGGTGCTTTGTTGCTTAGCAGCTTGCTTAGCATAACGTTGACCACAGAAACGATCACAAAGACGATCAAGCGTTACGTGACAATCCGCGGTAAAGACTCTCTAAGTGAATCTAACGGTAACCCTTCATTCTCCGAAGCCGTTCAGAAGGGTTTGATTTCGATCGGCGAACAAACATACCGCCAACCCGAAGAAGGCCAATTCTACCTCGTTCAAGACGCTCTCAACAGCGATCGCGTGTTGGCAGACACAGAAGTGCTTGATGGTGCACCCAAGAAAGCCACGCTGACCATCGTCACAAAATCATTTTCACCGACAAATGCAAATCAAAGTTTTGCAGCTTTTTCGTATTCCCCGTTACAATCTCCGACGTTCTCGCCACAAACGGAGAAGAATTCGAATATTAAAATTCTGAAAAAGATGCAGAAGAAGATCATCAGCTTGAAAGATGCGCTGCACATGGGATTAATCACCACAGACACATACGAACTGCTCGAGAACAATGTTTCGTTCGTGAACAATCCCGATTCTTTCTTGCGAAACAAAAAATACAAACTGATCGACCCTCAAAGCGGTTCAAGTCTGAATCTCGAAGAAGCAATCGAACGCGAAATTCTAAACCCGAACAACATCTCGAAATTCTACATTCCATTTTGCAAAAGCCTTACGATTCCGCAACTAATTGAACGTGATTTATTGGATGTTGAGACCCAAACGATCTTCCATCCGGAGACTGGTGATCTACTAACACTCAACGAAGCCGTTGCTTGTGATATCGTCGATAAGTATTCACTAATCAAGAACGACAAGAAGCAAAAAATAACGCTGCGTGAAGCATTGAAGACCGAATACCTTGATGGACACTCGTTAATTATCAAAACGAAGAAGGGCGACTTGAGCCTCAAGAGTGCAATCGAACGTGGACTCTTCGAAGGCGAAAAGACAAAAGACAGCAAGAACAAGACAACACCAAACGAAATTCCTTTGATTGGACAAACATTCCCCGTAGTCGTGAAGAGAAATCTCTTCGATCCATTTAGACGTGAAGTTGTTCACAAAATTTCTGGAAAAAAGACACCGATAAAGGCAGCAATCGATGCTGACTACATCATGTCAGTTCCGTGCACTCCAAATGAAGACGAATTCACGATCGTTGAAGCTTTGGATAAGAATTTGATTGATTTTGAACATCAAAGCATTAAGAACCCACGAACTGGTGAAGTGGTTACTTTGTTCGACGCCTACAACAAAGGGCTTTTGATTGCCAAGCCACTTCACGTCATCATCGCCCACGAAGCGTTGAAGTCAACTCACGTAACCAAGGAAGTCAAGAACGTGTCACACACAGTCAGAACCAAAAGCATCGACATTCTCGATGGCTGGACGATGGGGTCTGCTAATGAAGTCTCGAACAACAAGACCGGCGAAACTGTTACTTTGGATGACGCCAAGAACAAAGGAATCGCAATCGAAAGAAACGAAGTCAATGAATTCACAACATCGCAACTTGAAGAAGGAATTGTTCCAGAAGTCCAAGAAATTGCTAAAGAACCTGAAATCGGTCACATTGTGCGTGTTGATGTGAGATTCGATCCAAATGATAACCAAAAGATCAACGAACTTGAAAAGTCAGATATTAACGACACTCAGTCCACATCAACAACTCACGTAACCATCAAGAAAATCACGACATTCAAAGAAATTGTTCTAGACGAGAACGGAAAAGAAATTTCACAGACAATTTCAGAAATTCCCGAACGATTCGAAAAGATCAGTGAAAGCACACTGCCGGCTGATGAAGCTGAGTATCAAGAAATCATTCAAAGATTCAGAGAAGAAAATCCAGACTTCGAGAATATCGATCAAGAAGAATTTGAAACCACAACTGTGAACAACGAAACTACAATCACGAGAGTGACTAAACACTTCAACATTGTGACAAGTGAAACGAAATCGTCTTCATGGCAAGAAATTGTTGATGAAGGCGTTGAAGCGCAAGAAGTTTTGCAAGGAGTACCGACAACGTTCGTCAAAGAAATGAGTCCGCAAGTGACTGAAAGAATTATTCAAAGCGAAAACCTTGAAGGCGTTCCTGGAACAAGTGAATCAAGCCACAAGACAACAACGACAATCACACGAACAACCAAACATTTCGTCACATCTGAAGAAAAACCACAATATGACGATGATGTATTTGAGCCTTTGGACAGAACGAATGTTGAAGAATCAACCACCGTTGAAGAACATCCCGAAGGTGATCGAAAAAAAATTGTCATCACGACAACTCGCGTTATTTCCAATAAAAATGGTGAGCCCCAGAGCAATCCTGAAGTGGAAACTGTCACCAACTATCAAGTGTCAACGAGTGAACCAACAATCGACGACGAGAGCACCGTTCAACCTAGAACCAAGACAATCATTGTGTCTACTATCAAGGCAGTCACCGAGAAATTCTCGCCTGACGATGAAAATCAACCCAAACCAATTGAAGCTGAGAACGTTCAAGAAAAATCACAACCAGTTGAAGAAATCGCCGTTGTCCAACCAGCAAAGCCGAAAAAGAAGAACTTGAATGACATGACTACGCAATTCCTGGAAGAAGAACGAAGTCAGAAGGCACCAGTGCCGGCGCCAAGAACAAAAAAATCTCCGTCGTCTGAAAAACCCACTGAAAAAGTGGAAGTAAAACCAGCCCAGGACACTGGAGTGAAACCAAAAAAGGAAACTAAAGCTAAACCAGCCAAGGAAGTTAAAGTTGAACCAGCCCAAGAAACTGAAGTTAAACCAGACAAGGAAGTTGAGGAAGAGTTGATCGTGAAAACTGCGAAAAAGCAACCTAAAGAAAAGCTAAGCAAGAAAAAGCCCGAAGCTAAACAGCCAGAAAAACAACATTCCGAAAAGGAACCTAAAGACACTAAACCTGGAAAAGATGACAAGCAGGAACCAGTTCAAAAGCAGCCTGAGTCAGAAAAACCGACCGTAAAAGCTCCGATTGAGACACAACCAGAAGAGAAGCTTCCAACTGAAAAACCAGAAAAGAAAAAGCGATCCAAGAAGCAAAAGGAACCAGAGAAGAAGGTTGAAGCTGTACCAGTGGTTGAACAACCAACCAAGTCCCCAGTATCAGAAAAACTTGTTGGAAAGGTGGAAAAGCAACCGTCGCCGCAACCAGAGTCGAAGACAGAAAAACAGATTTCGCCCAAGCCCGAGCCAGCAGTCGTGCAAGAAAGCACTGAAGTCTCTGTGTTTGAGCCTAGACCGACTGAAGATCCAAAAATGCCAGTTCAAGAATCCGATGCTGATCGCTTGAGACATTTGGAAAATATTGTCAATTCGACTTTGTCGCAGAAGAGTGAACCAGTTGAAGAACAACCAACAAAATCGAAGAAAAAGAACTTGTCAGACATGACCTCAATGTTCCTTGACAACGAAAGAACTCAAACAGCCCCAGAAGTTGTGCAGGTTACTGTCGGTGAACCTCAAACAATGCAAACCACATCAGTGACTACCGAGATTGATGATCCCGACGACAATTCGTTCACCACAACAAAAACTACGACGACGACCACAATAACTACAACACGAACTGTGGATCCTGGCAACGTCGAGACTAAAGTTACACAAGAGTTTGAGCCGCGCGTGGAACAAACTGACATTGAAGTTGTGGAAACTTTATCAGCCCCAGCAGAACCTGAACCCGATTATGCTGACACAATCACAACCAGCACTAGCAGAGAATCGTCGCCACCAACAAGCGCTAAGAGTGGCGATTTAGTCAAAGTGAAGCAATTCAAAGTGGCTGAAAACATCATCGAAGTAATTCCATTGCGTGACGCAATCAAGAAGGGTAAAATTGAACCAAAAATCTGCCGCATTATGGATAATGGAAATGAGCTGCCGTTGACAGTGCATGACGCACTGATTTCAAAGGAACTTCATCCAACTGACATTGTTCAAATTATATCAAGTCACGTTGTTGTACTGATGAGAGATTCACCGAAACCATATTTACTGAACCTGAAAGAAGATTTCTCAGAGAAGAGACTTCTCGAAGTTGGGCTTTACGACAAATCCGTTCCAAGCTTCGTCGACCCGTGGACTGGAAACCAAATCACTTTCCAGTACTTTATTTTCAACTTGGACGTTCTTGATCCATCGATTTTTGTGAAGGATCAAAAGCTGGAGACTTACGTTCCGCTGCAACAAGCTTTCATCGAAGAATTGATCGATCCAAAACTTGGAACCGTATTTGACACAAAAACCAGCAAGAAAGTGCCAATTTTCGAGGCAGTCGACAGAAAGTTGATTATCCAACGAACACCTCAAGACTTGAGAATTATAAAGCGACCGTCAACAGTTGACGACCTATTGCGCAATGGAAGCATCAACTTTGAAACTGACGAGTTCATAATCAATAACGAAAACTTGACTCTCGTTGAAGCGCTGAAACGTGGCGCATTGGATACAAACACGCTTTCAGTCCGCGACCCTGCTACTGGTGACATTCTCGGCTACAACTACGCTGCCGACCGCGGCATTGTTGACATTAAACGTGGAGTCATTATCAACCTGATAACGCTCGAAGAAATTTTGTTTATCATTGCGTACAGGCGTGGTTACTTGTTGATTGGAAAAATTCAACCGATTTCGCTCAACGCTGCCATGAATTCGGGTCTTTACGATAAGAACACCAACAAAATCAAGCACCCTGCCACTAATGTGCTCATGACAATTCAAGAAGCTGTTGCTTGTGGGCTTATTGACCCGAAACTAACCGATGTTAAAGACACCAAGAACAACACTTTCGTTCCATTGAAGGAAGCTATTGAATTCAACATGGTTGATTCAAAGGCGAACATGATTAAGAACAAGAAATCGTCGGTGCCACTCGACAAGGCACTCAAGGACAAACTAATCTTCAACAAAACTGAGCCGTTTGACCTTGCCGAAATCATCATAAGAAATTACTACGATCCGCAGACTGGAAAAATGTTGAATCCATACACAAACAAATACATCACGATCCGAGAAGCGATTCATCTGAAAGTCATCACCGTTCAGTACATCAGAATCTACGACATCATGCAGGATCGAGTTTTCACAGTTGAAGAAGCCATCACTGATGGTTTGATTGACGACCAACGTGGAATCATCACAAGACCTAAGATGACACTTGACAAAGCGTTCCTTCAACGCATTTTGATCAGCTTCAATGGTCCAATGTCGTTACCAAGCGCCTTGAACTGCAATCTTTTCGACAAAGACACAAGAAAGTTCAGCTTCGATGATAAAAATCTAAATCTGGGCGAGGCGATTGAAAGCAATAAAATCGCTGGGAACGAACTCGTTCTTTACGATGCAAACCGACAGCGTCTGTCGACTCTTAACGAAGCAATTAACGCCGGTTTCCTGGACCCAGTTGCGAGTGTGATTCACGATTCTCTCACCAACAAGGAAGTACCGATTGACGACGCGATGGAACAAGGTCTGCTTGTAAAATCACGCTCTGAAATCAACCTGCGCGACGCCGTGTTCGATGGAATTTACGATCCAGACACTGGTTCGTTCAGCAACGTGACAACAAGCGAACAACTTCCACTAGAGTCGGCGATTAACCGAAACGTCATTGATGTCCGTTCAACTGTCGTCAATGTCAACAACGTGACATACGACTTTGAACAAGCCATTGAAGACGGTTTAATCGATCCACAAACAGCCACAATGCAAACAAGGTTCGGAGAATTGAATTTGATCGAAGCATTCAATAAGGGCGTTTTGAACACTATAATTAAGCCGGTTCGCTTGCACGAAGCAGTCATCAAGCATCTGTACGATGAATCGACCGGATTGTTCACTGACCCAGAAACTCGAAAGAGAATCACGATTCAAGAGACACTCGAAGAAAGTCTCATTGATCCAAACTCCATTCAGATTCAAGACCCGGGCAGCAAGTCTTATCTGCCAATTTCTATCAAATTCGCGATCCAAACTGGCTTAATCGATGGCAAAAGTGGGCGCGTAAACTATGAAAACAAGTCTTATTCGCTGAAAGACGCTTTCGACCTGGGAATTTTGATCGACGGCAAGGGACCGGTTAGCATTCAAAGAACAATCCACCAGGGAACGTTCGATGACAAGCTCGGTCGCATTGCAGATCCATTCAGTGACAAGAACATCACAGTTCACGAAGCCATGCGCAAATTCGTCGTTAATCCACACTTGCCTTGCTATTTCGACGAAGAAAGCGAGAAAATCTTGTCGCTTAACGAGACCTGTAAAATGAAACTAATCGATCGTTTTCAGGGTGACTTCACGGTCCCGTATTCAGGTCAGAAAATGCCTTTGAGCGAAGCAATGAAGCAAGGTTGGATTATCGACATCGAGAGTGGAAACTTCACGCTGCACAAAATTCTTTCGATCGGCTTGGTCAATTATAAGACGGGAAAAATTATTCATCCAGTCACGAGCCGTCAATTATCGTTGAGGCAGGCGATTGAACAAGAACTGGTCGATCCCGCTTCGTCGCTGGTTAAAAATAGAAACGGAAAATATTTCGACCTGGACGAAGCTTTGAGATTTGGCATCGTTGATGCAGATAAAAATTTGTACTGGCTGACGGAATCGCAGTCGATTCCGTTGTATGAAGCCATGGACAAAGGATTAATTGTGTCAAACGAGAAGCCGTACTCGTTCATGAACCTTATCAGAATGCGACTTTATCGTCCCGATGCAGGGAAGTTCGTTGACCCGACGACAAACACTTATTTCGACCTCAAAGCGGGTATCGAGGGCAACCTTATCGACGAAGACTCGACTCAGTTCAGAAATCTTCTGACAAAGCAATCCAAGCCATTGATGCAAGCCATCACTGATGGTGACATCAACGTCGCCAAGGGGCGGGTGTTCGATCAAAAGTCCGGTTCCACTTTCAATTACGACGTTGCCTTTGACAATGGTCTGTTGGTGCACCGTCCAAGAGGCATGGTCACCAAAAAACCTGAACCAGTCGTTCAAGAAGTAATTCCAAGCATTAAGATTGATTTGGTCGACGCTAGCAAACCTCGCGAAATGACGATTGACGAATTTATTAAAGCTGGCATTTTGAACCCAGAAACTGCCTTTATCAAAGATCCCAAAACCGGTAAATTCATTTTGTTGCGCATTTACATTGAAAAGTATCAAATTAATTTGACACAAACAACCATTGTCGATCCCAAATCACCATTCTTTGTGTTCGGTCCACATTGTGTGGTTTATACGCGCGAACCGAAATCGTTCGATGATGTCATTGAGTCGAAGCAATTAAATTTGGTCACTGGTAAACTTGCTGATCCACAAAACGACGCGAAATATTGCACAATAAAAGAAGCCATCGAGTCCGGAATTTTGGATCCTGACACCATCTTGATCAAAGATGGCGCAAATAATGAGCTTTTGCGAGTCAGCGAAGCCTTGGAGAAAGGTTTGATCGACCCGGAGAGGTCGCACGTCGTTGACACGGTGTCATCGAAACTATACAACCTCGAGAAAGCGATGCAAGAAGGCTTGCTGAAGACACCCAAGAAGCGGTTCGATCTGCTTGAAGCTTTGCAGTTCAATTTGTACGATCCAACCACCGGAAACTTCGTCGATCCATTCGGCCCTGTCACAGAAGATCCCACAGTCAGAGCTCAAATAACGTTCGAAGAAGCCCTTTCCAAAGGCCTAATCGACGCTTCAACCACAATGGTTCGTACATCGAACGATAGCGAAATCATTCCCATCTCCGCAGCTATCAGTTCAGGTGTCATTAACGCCACTACCGGCAAAATTAATGTCACAAATCCTGAAACCAATCAAATCGAACCGATTGATTTCGTAAAAGCCAAGGAACTCGATTTATTGGTTCCAGCCGGCGAGAGGGTAAGCTGATGTTAACACCTTAACTTAGAACTTCCTGTTCTGGTGGAGAATTTGAACGCACGCTCAGATTTGCTAACGATATTAACAGTTTATGACAACAAGCCTTTAACCAAACACATTTTAACCAAATTTCGCCAGGGACAGCTTCACTAAAAGAGTTGTTCCTGGTTTTGACAAAAACTTTTGGCATTTTTCAGGTTGACATATTCTGTAGAATGCAGGAGAACTGTTGTGTGTGTACTCTGTTGCAAGGTTGAATGAACGAGATGGATGCTCGAGCTTTTCAGTTTGTAGAAGCTTTGTAGAAGCTTTTTTAGTTTATTTTTCAGGACTTAAAACATTCAAATCAATTGAACTTTTCGTCCTTTTCCTTAGTTTGTAAAATTTTAATTTCTTTGGAACTTTTAGTTTGAACTGCATGTTAACAGAGTTTTTGAAATAGTGTTTCTTATTCGACATGTTTCTCGAATTTTCTATCAACAGCAAGCCGTCGTTGAGAGATTTGCTTTGTGCGAAGAAAACATCTCGATTCTTCTGAAGTGGATCAATGACATCGAGCAGAGAATTTCAAAGATCGGTGGACCTCAAGAACACTTTGAAGATTTGCAGACACAAATCAGCATTTTAAGAGTAAGTTTTGAATATAAAATTGTTGCTTCAAGGGTTCTCAAAATTTTGAAGGCTTTTCAACCATTTCAAGAGCCTAAAAAAGCTTCCAAAAGTTTCAAACCACGTGTTCGATATTTTAAAATAAATTAAAACTTCAAAAATAAATTAAAAAAATTTGAAACTTTCTGAAAAGCTTTTTAAAGCTTTTGAAAGCTTTACATAATTTTTTTTGAAATGAACTTCAAATTTTTGAAAGCTTTAATGAAGTTTAATGAATGAAGTTATTAAACAAATCTTCTTCATGTTTCAGCAAATCAAGAACGACATCGACGTTCAAGCCCGTCCCGTTGCATCATGCTTGGAACAAGTTCGTCAATTGGTGCTTACAAGTGGAAACGTTTTATCCATCGCCGAAGTCACAACTTTGGAAAATTCCGGTCGTCAACTGAAGTTCCGTTTCGACCGTTCTCAAGAGTGCAGTCACAAGTTGATCAGACACTTGCAGAACAGCTTCAACGAATTGGACAAATTGCAAGGTGAAATGCACGATTTTTCACGCTGGTTAAACAACGCCCATCAAGTTCTCGACGAAGAGCAGCCGCTTTTGGCTGATTTACATCAGTTGCCGCAGCAATCACTGAGAATCAAGGACCTGCAGAAGGAAATCATCGCCCACCAGGCTGATTTGAGATTCATCACGATTTCAACACAAAAGTTCGTTGACGAAGGCAAGGATTATCTCACTGTCCTCAACGACTTGAGAATTTCATTGCCCGAGAGATTGCCGAACATTGAACCAATTGCAAGCTTCAAGAGCCCAGTCCGTCAAGCCGTGTCAGAACTTCAACAACGCTACAACGACTTGTTGGGCAATGCGAACAACTTCGCTGATCGTTTGAACGCCATCAAAGAAGCGTATCGCTTGTACACCGAAAATCTCACCATGTCACGCAACTGGCTAAGCGACATCCAGATCAGAGTGTCAAATGTCATCGCCCACCCGGTCGGAACCGACATCGAGACAATCCAAGAACAAGCCAACATGGCAAAGTCACTTTTCAACGAATTCCTTGCAAACGGAAAGTTGATCGATGCTCTTCAACAAAGCTTGAACAACTTGCTTGTATCGTTGACTGGCATCGCAACACCGCCAGAAGTCAGTGCTTTGGAAATTCCAGTCGACCAAATCAAGAAGGAATACAAACAACTGCTTGACGCAATCGACAACCGTTGCAAGATTCTTGAAGTGGCCTTCATCCAAGCCCAAGGTGTCCAAGACGCTTTGGATAATCTCATCGCGCATATGAAGCAGACCGAAGACAAAATCCATCTGTCGATGCACCCAGCTTCGTTGATCGAAGAGAAGTTGATTGAACAAATCCATGAACATCAGTTTATCCTTTCGGATCTTGAAACCCACAAAACCAGCTTAAACAGCGTGACGGAATCAGCCCGCGAACTTCTGATGACGCCATCTAACGCGCTATTGGCGAAGGTCATCGAATCGAAGCTTCAAAGCGTCACCGACAACTACTCGAAGTTGCGTGACAAAGCAAACCACCACAACGAGTTCTTGGATTCAATCTTCAAGAAACTCACCAAGTTCAACGCTGATTCCACCGTTGTTGAGAAGGAACTCAAGCAGTTGCAAGAGATGGCCAACGTTGACGAAAAATCTGTTGACATCTTGATGAAGTATTTGCACGACATTGTGCAGAACCGCAAGAAGATCCAGCCGGCATACGAAAACTGCATCTTCTTGAGCAAAGATCTCGTCGAACGCAAAGACGTCACCGATTCGTACGTCGTACGAGACAAGGTCAAGCGATTGCAAACCATGTGGGAGAGTCTTGAGATGCGGTTGGACGACAAACTAAAATTGACTAAACAAAAGGCCGAGAAACTCGCCGCCTTTGAAGTCTCGCGTAAAGAAGTTTTGCTGTGGTTGTCGCAAATGGAAGCTCGGACATCTACTTTTGAGCCGGTGGCTTTGGATTTGAGTGTGATTCGCAAACAATCCGATGCACACAAGCTTTTGTGGAACGAATTTAGAGATTTCAACAAAGTCGTTCAACGCATCAATGACATCAGCAACGAATATGACTCGTTGATCCGCTCATCAAGCCCAACTTCGAAGCATCTTGACCGTCAAGATTTGACCGACTTGACATCGATGCAGCAAGAACTGCTGGAAATCAACAACCGATACAACTTCATCGGAGTCAAGTTGAACGATCGTCAAAAGGAATTGGACGAAACCAAAGCTGCTGTTCAGCGCCAGAAGGAAAATCTCGAGTTTTTGAACTCCTTCTTGAACAAATTGGAGAAAGATCTTCCAAAATACAACTTGACCGTTCGCGAAAACGCCGAAAAGTGCGTCAAACACGTTCGCAAGCACCAAGACGAGATGTTCGAGAAGCAAAGCACTTTGGATGCAACCAAAACTCAAGTCAGAGACTTGGTGCAAAGCAAACCAAACGTGCCCGGTGCTGACAACTTGAGACACGACATGGACAGCATTTTGGAACGTTGGCAGCGACTCGCTGACCTGCTCAAAGAATGCGCGCTTTACTCAGAAAAGTCTTTAGACTTCCTTGAAACTTATGACCTGATCTTCAACTGGTTGGTGTCGAAGGAAAAGCTTTTGCAAGTTTTGGGACCAATTTCGTCCGACCCGCGCACCGTTCGCAGTCAAATGCAACAGGTGTCAGTCTTGAGAGACGAATTCAAAGCGCAATACACACAGCTCGTGTACTTGAGAGATTCAGGCATGGGACTCGTTCATCACTTCAAAGAAAGCTCTAAGGAAGGAAAAGCAATTTCCACGAAACTCGGAGACATCGAGAAGAAATGGAACGACTTGGCTGAACAGCTTGAGAAGCGTTACAACAGCTTGAACGACGTGGCCGACACATCAGCTTTGTTTGAAGAAAGCTTGAAGAGATTGCGTGAAAATCTGCAGCAGATCAGCGATGGCCTTGACAACCTTCCCGGTAGCAACGAATTTGAAGCCAGACTTCAAAAGATCAACCAGCTTGAACGACAACTCGAGGGTCAACGACCATTGTTGGCTGATGCCGAGGCTACCGCAGCTTCTCTTGTCAGCGTTATCAGTGACGCCAAATCAGCTGCTGATATCACATCAAAGGTGGCTGCACTCGGTAAGCAATACTTGGCACTCCAGAAGAAATTGGACAACATCAAAGCTGAGAATGAGGCTGGTTTGAAGGACAAACGGCAGTTCTTAGAGAACTGTGCGAAGGCAGTCGGCTGGATCAGCAACAAGCTTTCAAACTTTGCATCACCATTGCTGGTGTCCGCGCACAAGCCAACTCTACAGTATCAAATCGAGACCAACGAACCGATCTACCGCGAAGTCATGTCGAAGGAATACGAAATCATCATGTTGTTGAACCGTGGAAAGGAATTGCAAAGCAAACTCGGTGACGAAGCCAAAGATCTTGACAAGATCAACAGCCAATGGGTTCGCCTTAAGGAAGAAGCACAGAACCGTCAAAACCGTCTGCAGAAAGCTTCAGAGCTTCATAAGAACTTCGAGAAGACTTCAAGTGTCTTCCTGCAGTGGTTGAGCGGCGCCGAACGTGACTTGAGTGCAATGAAACCTGGCGTTCTCGTGAAGAAAGATCTCGACCGTGAAATTCGCGACATTCAAACATTGCGCAATGAAGTTTTGAAGAAATCATCCGATTTCGACAAAACCCAGAACCAATGCGTCAACTTTTTGGCTGCTTGCGACATTGACAAAGACAAGTTGACATCGGAAATGCAGTCAACCAAGGAACGTTGGAATCAACTCAACCGTCTTATCAACTTGAAGCTGGAGAAAATTTCTGGTTTCATTGACAAGCTGATGGACTTCACCGACCAATTCCGACAGTTGAGTGCCTTAGTGCACAGAAACGAAGACGCATTCGACTCTTTGGAGAGAGTTCATGGACCAAATGCAGGTCGTGACACAAGATCTTTGGAAAAGATCAAGACAATCAAGGATGACAACGCAGAACTCAAGAAGAACTTCCAAAATCTTCGTGTCATGGTTGAAAACATCATCGCAGAAACCAAACCAGCAGGTTACAACGGCGACAATCTTTACGCCGATCTTGAGGGTCTGTCTGACCGAATTCTGACATTGCAAGGACGTCTTGAAGATCGTTTCAGTGACTTGCAAGTTGCCCAAAACGCAGTCGCTAAATTCAACGAAGGTATAAACGTAATTCATCTTGACTTGACTGCTTTGGAGAATGAAGTCGATTCGTTATCACCGCCTGGACGAGAAGTCAACGTGGTCAAAAATCAACTCGAAACTGCAAACGGAATTTTGTTCAAGATCGAAGCTGTCAGCAGAAAAATCAGCGAAGCTGAAGCCAGCGGCGATCAAATGATTGAGAAAGGTTTCGTGACTCGCGCGTCTGAAGTTCACGAGCCACTTGACGGAATCAAGAGAAAGCGATCGCGTCTCGAAAGCCGTGCCAAGGACTATCTTGAAGCTGTTCAAAAGGCACTGAAGATGTTAAATCAATTCTATGAGAACTACGACGTTGCCTTGACCGACATTTCGCAAATTGACCATGACCTGAAGAAGATCAAAGCAGTTGGAGCCGAAGCAAACGTCATTCGCTTGCAACAACAGGAGTTCCAAAAATTCAGAAAATCTGTCATTGACCCAATGGACCGAAAAATCGACGATTTGAACGACTTGGGCAAGGACTTGATCCGTTCAGCACAAGAAACCGTTTCAACAGTTGCATTGGAAAGCGATTTGGAAAAACTCGTTGAAAAATGGAGTGACATCAAGTCGCGCATTGCTGAACGTGACAGAAAACTCGATCAAGCTTTGCTTCAAACTGGAAAGTTCCAAGATGCCTTGCAAGGACTTTTGAAATGGCTTCAAGACTCCGAAGAGATGATGAGAAACCAGAAATCGCCAAGCATTGACTATAAAGTCACGAAAGCACAGCTTCAGGAACAAAAATTCATGAACAAGATGATCGGCGACAACCAGAACTCGATTTCATCTCTCGTTGATCTCGGCCAGGAAGTTGCACAGGGTTGTGACCCCACAGAAAAAGTCAACATCGAGATTCAACTCAAAGATCTGTCGAATCGTTTCGATGATCTGACTAACAAGGCCGGCCACCGAACAAAATTGCTGGAGAACGCTGTCGATGTTGCAAAACTGCTTCAAGACCAGTTGGCTCCATTGACAACCTTCTTAGACCGTTCCGAAAGAACTTTGAAGAATCTTGAGAACATCCCAACCGACGAAGACAAAATGCAGCAAAGCATTTTCGAACACGACCGCTTGCACAAGGACATTTTGTCGAAGGAACCGGATGTCAACGCTTTGACAGCTTTAAAAGTCGACATCAAAAAGTTCTTCGAACCGGAAGAAGCCGACATCGCTAACGAGAAGATCGACAACATCAACGGCCGTTACGGAATGCTTCGTGATGACTCTGACCGCTTAGGCGCGCTTTTGAACAAAACCAAGCAAGAAATCCGTCAATTCACTGTGGCTTATCAAGATCTGTTAGCGTGGTGCGACAAGCAAGAACGAGTTCTCGCCCAGTACAAGAACATCTCAGTCCACGTCGATGTCATTAACGAACAAGTCGCAAAACTGCAAGACATCAACGACGAAGCCAGAAACAAAGAAGACACCATCGCGACTGCGATTGACATCGGTAACGAATTGATCCGAAGCATCTCGCAAGACGAAGCTTTGAAGTTGAAGGACAAATTGGATACTTTGGGACGTCGCTACGTAGAAATCTGCAAGAAAGCAGCTGAGTATTTGAGCAACGCTAAGGACGGATTTGCTTTGGCACAAGATTTCCACGCCGCCCACAACCGTTTAGTTGAATGGATGCAAAATGCCGAAACAATTCTTGTTGGAAACGCCGCCAGCGAGATTGAAATCATGACTTTGGAAAGTGATTTGAGTAAAATGCGCAGCGAGCTTGAATCGATCAACTCGCTGGGTCAACAATTGGCACAACTGTCATCAGAAGAAGGCGGCGCCACTTTGGAGGGAATCATCACCAGAGATCACCGTCGATTCGATTCCATAGTCGAACAAATCCAGCGCAAGGCTGAACGTCTGCAGATCATTCAGCAGCGTTCAAAGGAGATCAACGTTGATCTCGACGAGCTTTTGCAATGGTTCCGTGAAACTGAGAACAATCTCAAGGACGCTACGCCACCATCGATCCAACCCAAGATTGTCAAAAACCAACTCCTTGACCATCGCGCTTTGAACGACAGCATTTCAAGCCAGAAGGGTCGCGTCCGTGAAGTCACTTCATCGGCTAAGAAACTCATCCGTGAGTTACAGTCAAGCAACGACAATCTTGACACAATCCGCGAGAAGCTTGAAGACTTGAAGGACATTGTTGATTCGGTGACAAATCTCAGCGCAGAGCGTTTGAACATCTTGGAACAAGTTGCGCCATTGTCAGAACACTTCGCCGACTCTAACGACGATTTGGAACGCTGGTTGTCAGACATCGAGCATGAGATTTCGCTGTTGACAGCGCCCGGCGTTCGTGCTGATCAAATTATCCAACAACAAGAGAAGAACGAGCGTTTGATGCAAACTGTGACCAACCACAAGCCTTTGATTGACAAATTCAACAAGACCGGAGATGCATTCGCAGTGCTTGTGACTCGTCATGACGCATCCCACATTCACGAAATCGTTGAAGGAGTCAACTCGAGATACGGCGCCCTTAAAGCAGAGCTGAAAGAACGTCAATTGGCTTTGGAAAAGGCACTACAAGAAACATCGCAGTTCGCTGACAAACTCGAGAACATGTTGAGATCGCTTCAAAACGCTGCTGATCAAGTCAAGAACACCGACGCGCCTGCCGCACATCCGCCAAGAATTTCCAATCAGATTGATGAGAACTGGGGCATCGCTGAAGACTTAGAGAAGCGTGAAGACACTTACGTGGCCATCAAACAGGCTGCTGACGACATAATTTCTAAAGCAACCAACCACGCCGACCCGGCAGTCAAGGAAATCAAGATGAAGCTTGAAAAACTCAACGTCCTGTGGGTTGATGTACAAAAGGAAGTTAAGATTCGTGACAGCACACTCAATGATACTTTGAACGCCGCCGAGAAGTTCTGGAACGAACTTGACATGATCATGAGTAGATTGAGAGATCTCAAGGACACTCTATCGAACCAAGAACCAGTCGCAACCGAACCAAAAGCCATTCAGAGACAACAAAATGAATTGGCAGAGGTTGGTCAAGAAATCAAGATCACCAAGCCGGAAGTCGACCAGGTGCGATTTAGTGGGAACAACTTGATCACACTCGTTGGCGATGCTGACAAGCCAGAAATCAAGAAACACATCGAAGATTTGGACTTGGCATGGGGCAACATCACTTCGCTGTATGCACAGCGCGAAGAAAATCTCATCCAGGCCATGGATAAAGTAAGTTTTTATTGAAATCATTTTATTTTAAGTCGCATAGATTAATCAATCAATCAAAAATTAATATTTATTTTTCTTCTAAAGGCAATGCAATTCCACGAGAACCTTCAAGGACTTCTGCGTTTCTTGGACGAAGCTGAGGAGTACGTCAGGAACTTGAAGCCGATTGGTTCAGAAATCGTTCTTGTTAAACGACAAATCGAAGACCACAAGATATTCAAGGACCGCGTTGACCCGCATGGCGTCGAAGTTGAAGCTTTGAACCGTCAACTCAACGAACTGAGCGAAATCACTTCGGTCGACCAAACCGCGGCGATTAGAAGCGGTGTCAATGGCATCAACAAGCGATGGGATGTTCTGAAGCAGACCATGTACGAGCGTCAAAAGCAGCTTGAGAACGCTTTGCTTCAACTTGGACAATTCGAACACGCACTCAATGAACTGCTGATTTGGCTCAAGAAAACGCAAGCGACCTTCGATCAAATCAAAATCGTTCCGGGTGACGCGAAGTTGCTTGAAATTGAGATGGCGAAGTTGAAGATTCTCATGAACGACATGCAAGCGCATCAGAACTCCATCGACACCATCAACGATGCCGGCAGAAAACTGCTTGAAAACGACGGTCTTTTGGACGCCTCGTCGACCAGAGAAAAATTGGAAGATCTCAACCGTCAATGGCAAGAACTGCAGCGTGGCATCGCTGCCAAGGAGCGTGAACTCGACGACGAACTTGTCGAAGCTCAAAACTTTGCAACCGAAATGCAAGACACTCTGGCATGGCTGAACGACGTTGACGGAGTTGTTGGATCTACCAAACCAGTTGGTGGCTTGCCGGAAACTGCAACCGAACAACTCGAAAAATTCATGGAGGTTTACAACGAGATCGAGAACAACCGATCAAAGGTCGACAACATTTTGGGCCAAGGTGCAAACTACGTCAAGAAGCATGGCGAGTTGAAAGTCACTTCCAGCAATCTCCAGCATTCTTTGAAAACATTGAAACAACGATGGGAATCCGTCGTAGCACGTGCCGCTGACAAGAAAATCAAACTTGAGATTGCACTCAAGGAAGCCACCGACTTCCATGAGTCGTTGCAAGCCTTCGTTGAATGGTTGACTGACGCTGAGAAGCGTTTGGCTAGTGCCGAACCGATTTCACGTGTTCTGAACACCGTTCAAGGACAAGTTGAAGACCACAAAGGCTTCCAAAAGGAAATCGGCAACTACCGCGAGTCGATGCTGCAGTTGGACAAGAAGGGATCGCATCTCAAGTACTTCAGCCAGAAGCAAGACGTGATTTTGATCAAAAATCTTCTCGTGTCCGTTCAACATCGCTGGGAACGAGTGGTCAACAAAGGCACAGAACGAATGCGTGCGCTTGACCATGGCTACAAAGAATCGAAGGAGTTCTATGACTCTTGGAATGCACTCATCGCCTGGTTGACACAGAATGAAAACCAGATGAACAAGATCGACGACAATTTGAACGGCAGCACTGACCCAACAAAGGTCAGACAAGCCCTTGAAGCAACCCAAAACATCCATCGCGGATTGTCAGCTAAGCAAAGCGAGTACGATACAGTTTTGCGCAATGGAAAAGGTCTTATCGAACGTGCACCGAAGGTTGATGAACCAGAATTGGCTCAAATGTTGGCTGAATTGAAGGAAATGTGGACGAGAAATTGTGCACGAAGCATCGAACGCCAGCGCAAGTTGGAAGAAACTTTGCTGCTGTCCGGAAAGTTCTCGGAAGCCCTTACAACCGTTCTTGAGTGGCTGTTGAAGGCAAAGGAACATCTCACAGACGAGACTCCGGTTTATGGAGACATTGACACCGTCACTGGTTTAGTCGACAAGCACAAGCGGTTTGAAGCTGATCTTGAGAAGCGTGCCAAACAAATTGACATCATCATCAATAATGGCAAGAATCTTGACCCAACAACCACTGCACCGGCAATTATCAACAATCTCCGCGAAGTGGAACAACTTTGGGGCTTAGTGCAAAATTTGAACGCCAAGAAGAACGACGATCTCAACAAAGCTATGCGTGAAGCTGAGAAACTCACTAAATCTGTGAATGTTCTCATGGAATGGCTTTCGGATGCAGAAACCAAGTTAAAATACGCACCCGCGATTCCATCCGACGAAGACGAAGCCCAGAAAATGCTGAGCGAGTTCAACACGTTCCTTTACGAGCTTCGTGACAAAGAATTTGACAAAAACGAGACGTTGTCACTTGCCCAAAACATTCTCAACCAAGCCCACCCCGATGCCATTAAGATCTTGCGCACAATCATTCAAACCATCACTCAACGATGGGACGACATCTCGCAATGGGCATTGAACCGCGAACAGAAACTTTCTATTCACTTGCAATCACTGCGAGATTTAGACGGAACAATCGACGATCTACTGGCGTGGTTGACAGGCTTGGAGAAGCATCTCAAGACACTGGAATCTGAAGAACTACCAAACGACGTCACAGTCATCGAACAATTGATCGACGAACACAAGGAGTTCATGGAGAACACTGCACATCGACAAGCAGAAGTTGACATGATCAGCAAACCAAGCAAGGCTAAGCCATCGCTTAAGGATGCCAGAAAGCCAGCTAAAGCTACAATGCGAACAACCAGGTACGATTTCTTTCAGAGCATTTTGTTTGACAAACTTTTGTTTTTCCTAATTGCGTGACAATTGCTTTAACTAATTTGAAATTTTGTGAAACAGTCGCTTATCACCTTTGGCAATATCCGAAACGAAGGCCGCTGCTGACAATGGCTTGCCACATTACGGACCCAAATTCTCAACAAGGTAGGTTGTGTTACTTGTTTTTGAGACGAGAAACTGTCAATACTTGGCAGAAAGTCTTTTGAATTTGAATTGAACAATGAAGTGTGACTTAAATTTACTTTAAACTGTTAATTCATCAGTGCTGTCACGGACACCGATTTCCGCTCGCCCCGCGCTCGCGTTCTTTGGGACAAATGGCGCAACGTTTGGATAATGGCTTGGGACCGTCAGAAGCGTCTGCACGAGCATCTTCTGTTGATGCGAGAACAGGCACGTATCAAGTCGTTCGATTGGGACGACTGGAGAAAGCGGTTCTTAAAGTTCCACAACCACAAACGATCGCGTGTCGTTGAGTTCTTGAAAAAGATCGACAAGAAACAGAACGGACTTGTTCCACGAGAAACTTTCGTCGAAGAAATCATCAAGTCAAGTAAGTTTTTGAATGAAAATTGATCTGCAGATTCTAAACTTGTTAAAATTCACAGAAGCACCAACGAAGCGCCATGAAGTTCAATCAGTTGCTGAAATGTTCGACCACGAAGGTTTCATCGACTGGGAAGAATTCCTTACCGCACTCCGACCCGAATGGCACCAAGAGCCAGCCAAGGAAGCTGATGCGATCCACGACGAAGTTCGTCGCCTGGTCATGCTTTGCACTTGCCGTCAGAAATTCCGCGTTTTCCAAGTCGGCGAGGGCAAATATCGAGTAAGGCTTTAGATGATCCTTGAACAGTTTCAGAATTTCATCAAATTTTTATTTTTATCAGTTCGGAGCTGAACAGAAACTTCGTTTGGTGAGAATCTTGCGCAGCACCGTCATGGTCAGAATTGGCGGTGGTTGGCAGGCACTCGACGAATTCTTGATGAAAAACGATCCATGCCGAGGTAAGTGTGTCTACAAATTGACCAAAATCTCTCCCTCCATACCGCAGCTAATTAACTTTAGTCGAGAATCTCCTTCTAATCATATTTTTCACTCAAACTTGCAATCAACTCATGACGGACTTTTCGTAACAAACCAAAAAACTTTTTACTGCTAATGATTGTGTCTTGAGTAGTGTCTTTAGTTCTGCCTCTCAGAAATCCCTATCACTTTTGGGAACACGAAGCGTGTTGTCCACTTTGTAAGGAATTTTGCTTCACCCAAACATTTTCGATTTCGAGTTATTTTAGTGATTGCTTTTCAAATTTGCATGGTTTTGTGATGTTTTAAGTCGTTTCTTTCCTTTTTTACCATCTTTCTTTATCATTTTTTAAAACAAAAGCCAAACCAGGATTTTGTAAGTAAACTGGAAGTCAGAAGAAAGCACTGGGTGGTTGCGTTGTGATGTGTCAAAACACTTGGTGGAAAAGCACGCTTTTGACGTTTGCAACTCATAAGTTTTGACAATCATAGTTTTAATTGAAACTGAGTCAAAATCTTCAAAAAGCTTTGCAACAATGCTAGAAAAAGCTTTTCTAAGTTTTAGTTTTTTCTTCAAGCTTTGCAAGCTTTAAAATGTATTTGGACATTCGAAGCTTTTGGATAAGCTTTAAAAGATGTTCAAAAAGCTTTTTGATCTATTCATTAAGCTTTCAAGCTTTCAAAAGCTTGAGATTCTTTAGAAAGCTTCTCAAACTATTTTCAAAATGCTTATAAAAAGTATTTGAAGTTATTCAAAGAAGCTTTTTGAATAATCAAAATAGTTCCATAATCAGGTCTATAGTTCCATAATCAGTCACCTGCAATTCAACCACCCTTGGAAATAAATGAAAAATATCCTTGGACTTTTACGAAACTTTTCTTCTTCTATCATTTCTTTTTCTATTCCAACCAATTAGCCCCCAATTGGCGATACAAAGTAGCTTGAATGTGTTTAATGTTTAAAATTAGTTTTAAAATATCACCAAACTTCATGACAAACTTAAAAATATTGATTTTTTCCCTCAAAACCAAAGCACGTGGCAAAACTAACACTGAACTTAGAGAAGAGTTCATATTAGCAGCCGGAGTTTCACAAACAATGCAAGCTTTCACACCTAGACATTCTATTTCGGCGGCAACTCCAACGAAGGTAAGTTTTTGGACTTTGCAAAGCTGTTTTGACAATTTGACTTTGAAACTAACAAAAATCCGTTTTGTGTGGCAAATAGTGACAAATAACGACAGTCCCTCAATGTGTTGTTTTAGAATTGTTTTAATAACACCCAAAATATCCCTGCAAAAGCTTTTCACATTCATATCCGTGAATTTATTTTCGGCAAAATCTTATTCGTAAAATTAAATGAAATTTCTGTGCAGCCTCAGAAACCTTGGCCTTGTTAATGCCCATCTTCGACAGCATTCGTGCTGATGGAAGCAAACTTTGCAGCTTTCCTTTGTCTTCTTCAAGTGTCAGTTTTGCTCGTCATGACTCGTTAATTCGTCGAACTAATTTGCCACGAGTTTCTGTGTCACGTTGTCGTTCGGTAAGGTCAAACGTGTTTAAGAGAAAAGTGCTAAATAATTTTTCCATTCACCAGAGTACTCTGTATTCTACTACAAAATCACGAACGGGTTCTACCGCTGATTCAGACCAATCTGATTCAGCCTCCTATGGACGCCGTACACCCTCGAGAACCTTAACGACAACATCAACGACCACAAGAACATCGATTCCAATCAGATCAACACTGACACCGGGCACTTCTAGGCCAGTGTCACGCCATGGATCCACTTTGTCACTAATCAGTGACGACGGCACGCCTTCAAGAATCCCTACAAGACGAGCTGGATCAACTTTATCAGGTTCAAGAACACCAACATCGAGAACACCGATTCCATCGTCAGGAATCAAAACTAAAACAGTAACCAAGTAAGCAAAAATTAAAAAGAAATACTTTTTAAAATATTAACAAACATTAAAATAAAAATCTTCAAAAAGCTCCCAACCTTCAAAAATACCAGTTCGCCATACATCGACTGAAGAGTGATGATGCGGTAAATTTAAATGTCGTGCTTTTATTGCGTTTGCTTTCGTTTTTGTTTGTTTGTACCTGACACGAAATTCTAAGGAAGAAAGGATTCCAAAAGCTTCAAACGTTTACAAAAGCTTTGATTCAGCTGTGAAAGTTTCAAAAGCTTCAAATAAGGTCAAAAACAATTTAAAAAAAATTTATATTACTTGGAAAGCCCTGAAAAAGCTTATGACATTCTTTTAAAACTTGAACTGTAATTTGTCTTGTCCAGACGCACTCTTTGTTTTGATTCCTTCAATCAATTTTGCTTTAACATTTTAATTTATTTGTTGTTCTTTGTCATTTATTAGGTGATCATCGCACACAAACTAACCCACTATAATTTTATATCCACAGAAGGCCCGATGATGAACGTCCACCGTTCAAATAAATCGCAAGATATCGAATACAAATATGGAATAGACGTGAAGAAGTATTTCAACCATCAAAGGGACCAATGAAGTTAATAAATCATCACTTTATAGAACCATCACAAAAATTTGAACTGTAAACTAAAAGAACATTAACAAAGCCTAGGAATTTAGTAAGACAGAAAGCTAATCAATTAATAATTTAGTCATATTAAGATACGTTTTCTAACGAAAGCTAATCAGCTGAAGCTTGATTACTGCATAATTTCTAATCATTTTATTTTTACTTAATTTAATGAAAACATTGACAGAGAAGACATTTTAATTGTTTCTGAAACATCGTTGTTAAGCATTTTTGCATTGAAGCACGTTTTTTAACGCAAATTAGTCAAGAATAAAAATTGTTAAGCAGAAAATTTAAACAAACTTTGCTGATTTTTTGTTGATTCACAGGTTTCTTTTGATCGTTTCAACAAGTTTAGGGTCGCACTCGTCAATGTTGCTTAAGATGTTTATGATATCTGCGGAAAAATTGAAAAGGAGTTGAAAAGTCTTCAAAATTGTTTTCATACCATCAATCGAAAAGCATTCCTGGTGGTTGGTGTTGTCTGGTTTATGCATTTCGTACTTGTTTTCTTCGTCAATGTCATAGTCATGTTCGATGTCCATAGTTGCATCCCACTTTAAATTAATTTTGTCTCGGACTTCCATAAACTTCTCATCTTTAAAGATGGTTTGATCGATTTCAGTCAGCCCGACGTGAATGACGACATTCTTTGACATTTTATTTTCTTCCAACTGTTCAGCAACTTCTAGGATGAACTTGTTTGTGTACCCATAGCATCTAGAGATGTCCAGGAAACGAAATCTTGGAAGCAAGAACAGCCTTAAAGCGTTGAAAGGTGAAATGTAAGTGCAAGCAGACACGTGAAGTTCTTCCAGCCGCTCTAGACCCATCAAATAATCTACAAAATCTTCGGGCACGGAGCTCTTGAAGTTCATTTTGAGCTTTTTTAAGCTTTTCATTGTGCTGATTGCGTAAACTGACGTTAAAGTCAAGTTTCCGTAACAAATGTTGAGATTTTCAATTCTGTTCTCCAGGTTTATTGTTCGCAGCAGTTGGTCACAAGGCGGATAGTTGATGTTCTGTATCGTCAGATGTTTCAGGTTGACCAGCGGGTTGATGCTTGGAATAACGAAACGAGAAGTTTCTTCATCGATGTAGTAATTGTTCAACGACAAAAAATCCAATTGCAAAGCTTTTTGCAGAAGATCATTGACGTCCTGGCCGAACATGTTTGGGCATTTGCTGATGTTAAGCGATTTCAAACTGCTGTTACCCTCGACAAAGTTAATCAGCTGTTTGCCGGTGATGAATCGACAGCCAGAAATGTTCAGTTTCTCGATTTGTTTAAGAACTGTCATGAAAGTTCCGTCGACTGTGCAATTAGCAACGTTCAAGGATTTCAAACTAGCATCAGCTTTCTTGAAGGTTTTTAAAAAGTTTTCGTTAATTTCGCTGTTGTCACTTAAATCCAAAGTCTCCAGTTGCAAAAGAATCATGCCAATCTGATCCCAAAAGTATTTTGGAGCAAGCTTGAAGCCAGTCAATCGAAGGTGTCGTAAATTAGTCAGATATTTTGGAATAAAATTCAAAATTCTTTGGTTAAAAAATTTCTCGCTGTTGATCGAAGCTTTTGCAACATTTCTTCCCACTGCTGTCAGCACCATTCTTGCTTCATGCAATGTTAACTTTTTCTTGTACTTGATTTGATCAAAATTCAATTCTTTAACAGACTTGATTTGAATGCTTGCCAGTTCCGAGAACTTTCTGCAAACTTTTGAAAGCGTCAGCACGTCAAGGACATCCAGAAACTTTATCATGTGTAGCAAGCAGTCATCGTTCAGCATTTGGAATAACTTTGAACCGCTTTGGTCGTAGAATATTTCTTCACCCGCTGAGTCGTCGTTTTCCTGTTCCTGGTTCCAAGTATCACCCGGTGATAGCACAAAAAGGTCGGAAAACTGTTTCCGATTAATCAACGCACTGCTGGCTTCGCTCGACTTTTCGAAGGTCACAAAACCGCGATTCCGCATTTTCCAACCAGATTTCACGTTTTTGCCAAAAATTTGTACCTCGACAACCGTGCCAAAGACCGACAACAAGAACTTGACTTCGTCACAACCAATCGATTTATCCAAAAGCTTGATGAAAAGCTTGCGAATTTCGACGCCATCTTCGGTCTTCAATTGGTACAAGTCGGAACCGTCTTCGATTGCATCTGAAAGGAGAAACTCGATGAAACTTGTAAGACGACAAGGCTGCGTAAATTACCTGATAAATTCTTGTGCAATTGAATAAATTTAAAAGTCGGGTGATACCGAAACATTTTATAAAATAAACTTTATAACTAACTCTTCGTCGCCATGAGAACAAGCTCTGGCTTGTGTATTGCGAACTCAGTCAAGGACATTCGATTGAAAAATAAAAACTTTGAATTTATTTACGTTTCTTAAAAAAACAACAACGTGCATCACAATGAATTTAGTAAAGCTTAGACTAAAGACATGGCGTTACTGTTCCCTCTCGATTTTAAGTTTAGCTGACGACTTGAGTTTCAAGAAAAATGGCGCGTCCTGATTCTGCAGGAATGTCGATGGACGAATGTGATAAACACCGGCCGGTAGATTCTCCAAGTCTAAGAAGCAGAACCCGCTCCGGAAGTTGTCGGTTGTCTTGTTGATGAACGGCGCAGTGATATTCGGGTCTTCGAGCGAACTGATTGTTAGATCGAGTCCAACTTGGAAAACTTTCGGTCCGCGCAATTCGATGATCAAATTCCCGTCGCTCGGCATAGTGACTTTGTAAAGTGGATTGTTGCGATACGTTTTGTGGTTCTGACAACCACCGGCTGTGGAGTTTGCAGAGTTCCACTCTCCGTTAACTTGAATGTTTGTAGTCCAATTGCTGTTAATCTCTTTCAGTTCGAAGGGCTCTCGAGAGTAGGCACGCAAGGTGTAGAAAATTGTCGCCGTCTTCTCGTACTGTGACACGACGAACGTGTACTTCCTTGCTGCTGTTGGATCCAGTAGAATCTTGCACAAGTAGTGCGGGCTGTTGATTCTGACTCCGTCAAGGAATGGCGGTGGGTCGTGCGGATAGTAAACGCGCTTTCCGCCTGTGTGATTGTACACGAGGACTGTGATGTACTCTTTGTTCTCGCGGAAGTCTTCGATGTTCGTGATGTGCCTTGTTAAAAGGACGTAGATGGAACCACGACCCGCTGGAACGTTCAAAGAGAACTGCGGATTGTCGCCGACGTTGTAAGCGTCTTTGCTTGGACCTATTCCTGCGTTCCAAGCCTGATGAGTGCAGTAAGTGTATTTGAACAACTCCGGATCCCAGTTGAGGTAAAAGACGTCAAAAAAGTTGAGAAGCGAACGATAGTCTATCCAGAAGACTCCGTTGTCCACACTTTGTGCTAGTTTTGGATCGTAATTGAGTGTTCTCTGCAGCTCTGGCGTCCAATGTGCCGAGTCCGTCTCGGAATAGTTTCCCTTCCACCTCAAATGCGACCAAGGATTCTTCAGCATCAACAGTTTGACGCCGTCGACCTCAGCCAAGTTCATGACGGCAAAAGCGTGCGTTGAGACTAGACCAGTTCGATCACACTCACCATCGGAAAGCTCCCCAGTCGCGCAAGTGATCAAGCACCGACCTTGATGGAAGCCTTCTTTCAATCGATTGAAAACGCCGTCAGAATTGAAATCGTCGTCTTTGGCTCGAAGCGTGATTCGTTCTGGAATCCAACCGGTTAATGCGTAACAATCGATGTTGCTGTTGCTGCCAGGAAAATCATAGCCGCCCATCAGTTTCATGTACGCTTTCTCCATCAGAGAAACCCAAAACTCCGACTTATTGCTCGAATACGAGCACAACAGCTGATTGTATCGGCCGACGGGCAGGTAATCATCGATGATCACTTTCCTGGCGATGCCATTGACGTGTAGTTTGATCGAGTATTTTCCGCTTGAGTTGTAAACAGGCTCATCCTTGGAGTTACGAGGGTAAATGATCGACGTCAGAATCCTGCGGTTGAATTTTCTTTCGTACAATGCAGCAACTGACAACGAAGCCACGAACGAACAATCGGAGATGACTGTTTGCTTAACGCTGTAGAAGTCGGCATGAGATCCCGTGATGATGCTGGGATTTTCACACAGTTCGCTGATCCGCATCCACTGCAGAAACTCTTTCTTCTGTTTCGGCGCAAGATCGAGCATCCCGTCCTTGTCAGAGTAGGAAATCGGGAAGTTGAAACGCTCCTTGGTGTCGACCTCCATGAACGGAACGTATATTCTCGAATTGATCAGTGACGATTTTTCCAGGACTTTCTTCTCTTCCATTGTGTACGATTCCCGGGAAATAACTTCCAGTTTTGGTGCATGCTTAGGCACAGTTGGTGACACGATGTACCGTCTAGCGTTGCTGCCACTTGGTAAACTAGCGTTCTGCACTGGAATCGTTTTCTGTGATGGATCTGCGGGCTGGTATTTGATTCCTTTCAACTGTTCAGCCCTGTCCAGAGCCTGTTTTGCAAACTTGTTCATTTTTTCTCGCTTCTCCCGGTCGTCGATACTCAGGATCAATTCCACTGCCTCCGTGTAATATTGAATTGCTTTCTCCTAAAAGATTTTTATTGACTCTGGTGATTCATTCTTCTGAAATCTTTCTTAAGTCTTACTTTGTCTCCGGCTTCATCGCAGTCGAGCGCCTTCATCAGGACTTTGTGGCAATTTGCGTCAGCCATGCTGGTGTATTCTGGTGTTTTTTGTCTAAAATACCAACAAGGGATTGTTTTTACTAAAATAAATTTACTATTGAGATGAAACGATTTGTTCACAAGACTCTACACTGCTAAAAATTTGTTGTCATGTTCAGGGTTGGGTTCGGATTTAAATCGACTTTGAAACGTTAACACACTGGTGAAATTTTGAAATATTTTATTTGTTAGTATCGATGTGATCGATTTAGATATTTGTGTTGTCAATACAGAAATGTGGCTTTTACAAACGCTGTGACTTGCGTCGGTGATCTTGAAGCGATGAACTTCTCAACTTGACACCGCAAATTTTGCAGGGAACTTTCGGATCGTGTGAAATGTTGAAACTCTTCCTTGTAGGCAAAAGACTTGTCCTAATCAACGGAGCGATTTTCCTTACTTTTATGCTTTTTGATGTGGGTTCTCCAATAACCCTTTGAAATTGTCTTCTTACAGATTGGACAACTCGCGGTTGAATGGCAAGTCATATGTCTTTTCAGGTTCGTAACAAACTTCACACTTTGTTTTCTTTCCATGGATTCCATGGATTGTTTTATGGCAATCAATGTTGTTGGATTACAACTGCCGTCACTTCATTCATTTTACAAAAAAATGTAGAAAACATGAATGAAGTGACGTCAAAATTACGTCATGGCAGTTGTAATCCACAGCCCTGGCTAAATGACATTCCACACGTATCGCAAGCAAATAGCTTGAGATGCGATACTTGCAAATGTCGGGTAAGAAATCATTTTGTAAGAAATTCTTGAAAACTGTTATTTTTCAATTCCCAGAAAACTGTTATTTTCAATTTGCATTGACGTCAATATTTCTATTCTCAATCCTTGGAAACCGTTAATTCCAAATTAAAACTCATATCTAGTGCGGCCTCAAGTCATTGCCCGACACTTTTCAGAACTATCTCTTGGAATCTTTCGATGTGACTGATTTGGACTAAACATAAGAAGTATCAAGAAGAGACCACTGCGAATGTCAAGGTAGCTAAAGAGATCGGGCAGTCTAGAGAAGGTGAGAATGGGCTTAAATGGCTAAAACAAGTAATCCACTTCTTCGTTTAGCGAACATAGTCACTGATCAGCGACCCCAGAGCCCAATAGGTAACCGGGCTGGCATGACTGATTAATCAATAAAATTCTCTTCTCTTCCTAAGGTCTAAAAGTGCAGTTTTAATTACAAACAATACAAACTACTAACCCTCTTGCTGCCCTTAAAACGACGGGCAGCTGGGGGAGCGAACCAGTCAATAGCGCAAAGCCAAGCCGTATCAATCAATCAATCAATGCATTGTAGTAGTTCGTTCAATTGAAAACTTGAAATGGTACTGAGACCGAAAACAGACAATTCCTTTTATTTACAGCCTTGTCGCTCAAAAAATTGCCAGCAAAAAACTTCCCGTGTCTTGAGTTTGGTTCATTGCAGGGATTTCCCATTGTCGGTCTTTTGAAATATTTTGTCTCAAATGAAGTTTTTATTTGCCTTTTTTGATTAAATTGTGGTTAACAGTACGAATAATACCTAAAGTCCACTTTCCTTGTTCTAATGCCAACAAACGTCAACAAGAAATAAATAAAAAATGTAACCTGATGAAATGCGACACCGATTTTAACATGGAATTTGATTTTGATAGAACTGAATCAAGTCGTAAGTTCTTGTACGGAAGTTCTGGTACGAATTCTTTATAACACCAAGCATGTGCGCCGCTGCTTCTTTGCTGTTCTTGTTGGCAACAAATCTCTGCTTAAGAAGCGCGATTGTTTGTCCGCGGAAGCACGGCAGGCCAGTGTCCAACATCAGGGAAACCAGCGACACGATTGCGTCTTGGTAAGGTCGAACAGCGAGAAAAGCTTGCACGCAAAGCTCGCAGAACCATTTGAACGGCACTGCTTCCATTTTACCACCCATGATCATGACCATCTCGTCGGTGAGCTTCATATCGGGCTCGAAGCCGATGTTTCCGCCAGGACTAGATTCAAACATGAAGCCAAAATCTGTGAACAAATATTTAAAATAAATATTGAGCCTCGACTTCCAGCAAATTGCTTACCAATGTGGATTATATGACCTTCAGTGTCAATCATGATGTTGCCATTGTGCCGATCTTTGATCTGAAGCAAATACCCGATCACGGAGTACGCAGCCATCGACTTGACGAAGTTGCTTCTTGCGACTTGGAACTCCTTCGTTGTCTCGTCGCCGTAGTTGTGTAGGAAGTACTCGTACAAGCCCGTGTCAGTTTGACGACCGAGTTGATCTCTCGACTTGGCGTTCGGCACGCATTCAATGACACCGCATCCTGGAGCCGTCGCGACAACTCGATAAGGGAACAAGTAAAGGTCGAGACCGACTTGTCTGAAGATGTTCTTGAAGATCGCGATGACTTGCAGCGCCAGCATATCTTGACGAACGTCGTCACCGACTTTGAAGATTGCTGCCTGCCACCCTTCAGCGTGAAGCGATAGCTGAGGCCTTGTTGGCGATGTTGTGGCACTGCCACCGGCGTTGTTCGAAATGTCCATCGCCATTTGCTCGAGTTCAGTGATCCCGCAACGTTGAACTTTGAAACGCGCAAGATATGGCGCCTTGGCCGCACTTTGCATTGGTGTTCCACTACCGTAGTCGATGTCGAGGATCATGACTTCGGGATTGGACGGAAGATAACAGCCACGCTGAACTTCAATCTTGCGCAACTCATCGAGACAAGCTTTCTTCCGCTGCGGACCTTTGGGAAAGCTTCTGATCTCGCCGGACACAGCCGTGATCTTTCCGAAGAAATCAAACTCTCGTTCGTAAAACTTCTTAGCCGGACCAGACAAAGAAGCGATGATCGAGTTCACCAAGGCATCAAGAATGTCGTACAAGTTTGGATCTTTTTGGTGCATGTCTTCATCCATGTACATGTTCGTCTGCATGTTCCAAATCAGCTGATGCGCAACAATTTGTGATCGCTTGGAAATGTGCTTGATGAACTCGTTGACATAGCCCATCGTGTCGTGTCGCAGCGCTTGCACAAGTTGTGGAATGTAAGGAAGAACTGCTTCAGCAGGGTACGAGCCCAAAGTTTTGACTGCGTATTGGGCGGTCAACGGATGCGTTGGATATTGACGGGAAAAGTACGCCAGTGCTTGAATCGGCTCAATTTTTGCCCACGTCAACATGAAATTCAGCTGAGACGAGTCAGCAAGTAGTGTTTTTGTAGTCACCAAATACTTGAGCGCATCGGGGATGTGCGCAACTGCCATTGGATCCAGGAGAACCAAGCGAGACACTTCGTCGTCGATGATCTCCACGTTCGTGATGCGCTGAGACAAAAACACCGCCAATGCCGGGTTGTAGCTCCAAGCCAGCTGCGTGTAGTCTTTCCAGACATTGATCTTGATCGGACGTGCACGCCATCCGTTCAAAGCTTCTTCGCTCTTGGAATTGATCTGCATTTCTGGCAGCGCCAACGGATTATACCAAGTCACCAAAAAGTCGATTTCAACGGCCAGCAATTCCAAAATCAAGTTCCGCTTCTTCATGTAGTCCTTGTCGTACGAGTCCTTGGCTCCGGCACCACGTTTGGGTCTGACAGCTCGCTTGGACAATGTTGATGTGGAGTGCGGAATCGTGTTGTACCACCCAGCAGCTCCACTGCTTGTCGATCTTGCGACGTCAGATCCTGCCATGGAAACAGAGTCAGCGTTAAAAGATTTCGCTACGGTCAAGTTCTGAGACGTTGCACTTGGATGCAATTCGTAGTCAGACATTTCCGAAGTCATCAAGTGCTTCTTTTCAGATCTCATCGTCTGCCAAAACGTCATTAACACCGTAATGTCGTCGTGTAGATTTTCTCCGGATTGCGATGGGCACATCGGCGCAGCACAGAAGTAGTCCAAAGCGTGGAAGTAAATTCGTTCACGCAAAATGTTTCTTGACAGACTCTTTGGGATCGTGTTGCCTTGAAGTAAACTCAATCCACACTGCAGAAGCTTGAACCGACACCCGACGGTGAAAACGTTTCGGTTCTGCTTTAAGTTCTTGTCAATCGGCAGGCATCGGTGAACCAACATGCACAACATTTCCACCTTGTCGCGGTTGCAATACTTCGCGGTGTCGACCATTTCAGACAACAAATCCAGCCAGATGATGTGTGGCTTGACGTTGATCGGCTTTGGAACCAGTCTGCAACCTTCGTATGCTGCTAACGGGCTCGTCACTTCCATTTCTTCCGAGAAGAGGCCGATTTTCTTATCAAACGTGATTTGCCAAGCAGAAATCATCTCGCGGATGAAACTCAATTCCAAATCTTCTCGGGCGGTCAAAATCCACTGCCAACATTCAACAGCTGTTTCCACGGCAGATTCAGTGAACAACTCGACTTGAGAAGATGCGATCGCGTGTAGAAGCTTTCCAAGATGACCTTCGAAGGTCTGAATCAAGTAAGCAGTCGCGCGCCAAATCGCGCCTTTGTACTTGATCTCGTTCTTCTCCTTCGTTGTTTCCCAAATGTCGTTGCTCAGCTTGTCAGCGAGTCCACGTTTGCTTTCTTCATCGAGAACTGACAGAAGCCCGGCGATTTCACCGGTGTATTTGCTACGCAAACACAGAACGCTGACAAACCTTGAAGTTCCACGCGGTCCACTGGCGGCGTTCTTCTTTGAAACTCCAGAGACACAGTCGGCAAGCCACGATCGAATGACAGAGTCGAACGCCAACGCTTCTTCGCGGTTGGTGAACGGCGGAATATGGCTTTGACTCTGATACTGCTGGAGATGGCTTCTGGTGTAGTTGGGCGCCCACTTCATAGCTTCGTTGAAGATTCCTTGGCATCGGTCGCTGAAATCCTTGAAGCGGTTCTCGCGGGCAGGCATGTTGTCCATGAACTGAAGCGTGTACGAAGTCATCGGAACTTGAAGGATCGGAATCGGCTGATTAGGATCTAAGCTCAACGAATATGCCAGCATTTGCAAGATATCCAGCATGCACCAGAGAACGCTTCGACTCCACAGCAGATGCGGGAACTTGTCTACTAACTGTGACAAATATTGATCGGCAACGAGTTGAATTTGCTTGTGAATGTGATTGAAGTAAACCAGAAGCATTCGAGCCTGTGACTCCAGAACTTTATCGCGTTTCAAGTCTTGTTCGACGAGAACGGTGCGGAACTTCTCAAACACTTGGTCGCCGATGCACTTCACGCACTGCCACATTCCGTACTTGTCCTTCTGCAAAACTGGATCGCAAAGGTAGCTCAAAATCGGGTCAAGACTCGGTTCTGCTGCGTTCTCAACGCGAAGTGTCTCCAACCAGTAGACACTCAACAAGTACGTGCACTGCGCAAACGATAGTTTGTGGATGAAAGCCGTGACCTCAGCTGGTGGATGGTCAAGGAGAAGTAGAATTTGACTTCTAAGTTCATTCAAGCTGACACTGTCTGATCGAACGGCCGACGAATAATTTAATTCTCGCATTTCCGATTTGTGTGGTGTTTGTGAAATCAGCAACGGTGACTTGGCCGCGATCTGCTGAACGCCTTGAATCCAATCGGTCGGCCAAAGACGGGCGTTTGTGAAGCCCATGACGACGCAGTAGATCCAGAAGTCTTTGAACAGCTTGTGCAGCCGAGTTTTTGGTGTTCTGATTGGTGGCAAGCGCCTGACAGTGGTTGCAATGACTGGAATCAACATTCCGAGGTTTCCTGCGCTGCTTGAAGCCTTTTGAGCTCCGGGAGTGTTGTCGTAGCTTCTTTCGCCTTCTAAACCGATTTGCACAAACAACTCCAGTAGTTTGATCAGCAACTCAAGCATCTCAGATTCTCCTTGAATGTTCGCGGCAATGTTTCCGAGTGCGTTGACCACGGCATCTGACACGTTGTGGTACTGCTTGCGTTGTTCGGGATTAGAGCTGTAGGCAAGCGATGCCGACTGCACAGTTACGCGGGAAAACATTTTCATGATTTCGTCGAAGATCTCGGCTTCGCAGTTGCTGATTATCATGCAACCGAGTTGATCGACAATCAAAACATTTTGTTCACTGGCGACTTTGCAGAAACGTTGGATGAAGAACTGCAAAATGTTGTGGGTCGTCTTGGTGGTGTCTTTCAGAGCCACAGCGACATGACCAAGCATCACGATAATGTTCAGAGAAACTAAGTTAGACTCGTTTTCGTCCTTTTCAGCGATGAACAGCCGATTGGAGACGTTGGCGATCAAAGCCGGCACGCAATACTGGTCGAACGGATGTGCAGCACGAAGAGCGATGCTGAGATTTTCAATTGCAGCTTCACGAAGGGCTTCAAACGCTGACACCGGCGATTTTGTAAATCCCACAGGCTTGTTTTGTTCGTCAGTGATTGATCGAAGTTCAGGACTTTGGACTGTGAAATGCAATGCATTAGAATCTTGCTAAGCACTAAGAAAGAAAGGCTTACCAACGATTCGATATGGCGCAACTTCTTTCTCCTTTTTTTGTTGGATAACAGCTTGGCTGTGAAGTTTTGCCAAAATTGGACTTGGATCGACCAAAAAATCTCTCAGATAAGAGATCGAGGTGCCAGCAATGCTTGGAAACTTCTTCGCCAGCTTTCCAAGCCCTTCTAAGCAAACCATCAGCAAAGGCATGTGATCTAACATGATTTTGTGGCCGATGTTGGTGTTCAACTTTTGGTGTAGTCGACTGCAAAGCTTGTCAGCCTCTGTGGAAAAATATTTTTGTTACAAATCACGCTTAAAACAACTTCAAAGTGCACTCTCGCGTAAAAAAAACTTTCGTCAATTTCAAGAATTATTTTGTCGAAAAAGCGGACAACGGGTCGGTTTGTTATGGAGAGAAGCTAACAAGGAAAGATCACGCTTTGAAAACCACAAGGGGACAAGACAAAACTCTTAGAGTTCACCTAGATTGAGCAACTTGTAAAGGTCCTGGTGCAGAGACAAAATGTCGAAAGTCTCATCAGCTGAAAATTTATCGGAAGTTTTGCTGTTCTAGCGACTACGTTTTTAAGAAATCGAAGGAATTTCACTCACCAGTTTCATCGCGGATAGCCCAGACAAGAAGATCAACGCAGGCAGCGTTCGCCATGACATTGATCTTGTATTTGTTGGCAATGTTCCCGTCTGCCTCGTTCCTCTTGTGGTCTTCGTGCTGTTTGTTGTTGATTTCAGTCTGTCCGTTGAGGAACAACTGCTTCACGAACTCCTGAATGTCTTTGGTGAACGGCGTCGAAAGCTCAGTCTGATTCTGCAACAGTTCACGCAGCAACGTCACCATCACCAGATTGATCGTCTCCGAGAAGCTTTTGTACCCGAAAGTTTTGTTCTGAAGCAGTGCGAAGATGTCGCAAGATTTTTCGTCGAGATACTCGAGAACTTCCTTGGATAAAAGCTTCTTCGAAAACGAAAATATTTGCTGGAGATGGTTGATCGGAAACTGAATCTTGTCTCGTTTGCTTTGCGACTCGCTGTCGCTTTCGACCTCGAACGAACGCATGTTTGGGAACTGATTGAAGCTCGACCCAAACTTTGTGAAAAAGTATCTTGTTGGATCATAGGGAACTGAGTAGTAACTGAACAGCTTCTTGCTTCCCATAAGTTCGTTCTTTCTCGGCGATGCTGTTGGAGTTAGCGAACCCTTCTTGGAGTCAATCGTGTCGATGTTGAGACTTCCAGACATTGATCGTGGAATAATTGGGCGGAAGCTGGGCGAAAACTTTTGCGAGTCGTTCAGCATCGCCTGTTCAGGGTTCGTTGTCTTCACGACTGGCTTTTCTGGGACCGGGTACATGCGACACAGCAACGGCGGCTCCTTGACAGCATAGCGACCAATCGCCCTGGAAAGTCCCAGCATGATGGGAACGGTGTCCTTGCACAAAGTCGGCGTGAAGATACTTTTGTCACTCGTGACAATCATGTTCGTCAGCGTGCCGAAAACTTCAACTTGCGTTTGGATGATCTCATCTCGCCGTTCCGGACAGCAAACGCTGATGTCAGAAAGCAAAGTGTTCAGACAGAACGAAAACTTTTCAGTCGACGGAAGTTCTGCAAATAAATAATTGTGAGTCATTCGTTGACAAGTCTTTGAAGTCACAAGCTCACTGTCAATTTTCTTCTCCAGCACCTTCGCGTCTTCTTCTTTGTGGATCGATTTCGGCAATCCCTTGAGAAGTCGGATGAAGTAAGGAACGATCAGGCTCTCGTACTGAAGTTCACTTTCGAGGAAATACAAGCCGAGTGCGACCACCGCTTCGTGCGCCCGTGAGTCGATGCAAAACACTCCAGCCGAACTCTCTTGGGGACAATGTCGGAAAAGTTGTTGGAGCTGGAATTTATTTTCAAGGACAAGAAATCAATAAATTTTTCGTAATTCAGACTCGTCGGTTTAAATGCTCACCTTGTCTTCTGGAGTCGGATTGATATGAGCCAGTGCCCGAGCAAGGCTTTGAATAGCCTTCTGGTAAAATGCATCGCTTTTAAGAGCCATTTTTCGATTAATTTATGTTTCACAATTTTTCAGTGTCATTA